>JABFDZ020000084.1:1161576-1197742 GCA_019775955.2 Pollimyrus isidori
AATTTTCACATTTTTAAAAAATATAACATTTATCAACACTTTTTTTAACTTTTTTGGTTTAAAAAAAAAAAAAAAAAAAAAAAAAAAAAAAAAAAAAAATCGAAAATCGAATCGAAACTCGAATTTATTTTTAAAAAAATCGCCCAGCCCTAATATTAAGGCTTAATTTTAAGGGTAATAAAATCCACAGGGGAATTTAGCATCATGCTAACACTGGGTACGGCGGCCTGACATTCGCACACGCTCGTCCGAGGGGCCTCACCGTCCCCAGCAGCAGGCCGCAGCTGACACACTCTCCGGCACATGGCAGTGAAGCCCCGGAAATAGCGGCTCAGGCTCTCGTCGGTCTTCTTATCCAGCCGGGCGAAGGTTCGGAACCTGGTCCAGTCCAGCTGACCCTCCTGACCTGGCCCCTCGGCCTTCACGCGCTCCACGCCGAACGTGGACACCACGCGGTAGAAATCGCACTCCTCCCTCCGAGTCCACCTGCCGGGATGACGGGTGAGCGACTAACCAATCACTGGACCAGCTGGTCTTTTCCGCGACGCCCGATTGGACGGGGAGGCTCCTCACCTTTGTTGCCGTTCCTGGCGTGCGATCTCCTTCAGTTTGGAGGCCTGCTCACAGCGCCTCCTCCGCCGGTCCCCCTTCTCGGCCGCCTCCATCTTCAGTTGCTCCCGCCGGTAGCTGCGTTGGTAGGCTGTGATGAGTCGCCGGAGCCGGGCCGTGAGCGATGAGCTGGTCGGCCATTCGCACAGTCCCGTCTGGCCCACAGTGGGAGTGTCGGCTGCCACTGCCTTGTCCTCCACACAGATCTCCTCGTCCATGGGGTCGGCCTGTTTAGAGCCCAGGACGCAGGCAGTGATGGACCAGCAGGAACGCTAATGCCCAAGAACCGTAACCTCTACAAACAGGCCACCAACCTCTTCATAAGGCTCTTTGCTTTGTCTGGTGGCCGGCTTGAATTCGGGATCCTCCGAGTACTTATCGTAGTCTCCCCTAACAACAAAGACCCACAGTTTGCTCTGAGCTACACAGCGAATGTTCTGGGTTACTCAAACACACGCGGAATATTCATTTATTCATGAACTACCTGCCACTTTACCGCCTACTGTAGTTTCACACTACTGATTATTATGATTGTTATGTTTACTGTCCAATGTCTCATCTCTATGTCCCCTATTTAGTCCAGAGCTAGACAATAACATCTCACAGCACACTTTACTGAGTGTAATTATGTATGTGACAAGTAAAACTTTGAAACATCACTCGGTAACACTTTAAGGATGTTTTTAATAAATTTATAAACATAAATAATAAAGCATTCATAAAGCATTATAAATGTGGCTATAAAAAGGCATAACATAGTTGTGTGTATTACGTATTGTCAATGCTTTATGAAGCTCTCATCTACAATGCACTATAAATACCTTTATAATGTATCATAATGTATGGTATAAGCAATAAAGACGCTTTGTACTGCATTATAAAGGCATCGATAGTGCATTATGGATGAGAGCTTCATAAGAGTCTTAAAGCATAATGAACATGGCTATAATGCATTACGCCTTTGAATAAATATTTATAGCCATGTTTCCAATCCTTTATGAATGCATTACCCATCACCCATCCAGCATTTAGAAGTGCTACTGGGGGGTGCAGGCGCTCACCCATCACCAAGGTCGGCGTCGGCAGAGTGCTGCTCGGCGTCGATGGCCCGGTCATCAGGGCGACCCGCGCGGTCCAGGAAGCACAGGCAGGGGTCGGCGCGCATCGTGCTGTACATCTCATACCCTGAGAGACAGCGGCACCACACGTCAGTCGACAGCCCCAAAGGGGCAGGTCTCGCCCCCGCACACATGCACACATGCCAAGTCTCTGCCCACCGCCACCCGTACCGTGTTTGAAGACCCCTATGAGCAGAGAGCGGTCTGCCTCTGTGTCCCACCAGGCCGACGGCACCTCCAGCTGCTCCATCTCTGGCATCCAGATGTCAATGTCCCTTTGGGGGGGGGAGCAGCAATTAATTGCAACACAAAGGTCAGAAGGTTCATCTGGCATTTCACAATACTTTAGGCCAAAAGCCACCATGGTTGAATAAACGACACACGCTCAGAATACTACCAGCTGCCATAATTATTAACGGTACAAAAATGGAGGTGGATACATTTCAAAACTGATTTGAGTAATGGAGATGTAGCAGGGGAAAGAATGTGCCTAAATGCAGCGTGAGCGCAGCGTCATCCGACAGCTCGCTAACGCCACCGGCTGAGGGCCACAGCATCACAAGCGCAGACCACTCAATTAATGCCATAACTGCCTCTGTCACATACCTCCCTTTCAATTCCAGCGCTGCAAGAAATATTTCGCCTTGCGAAATGAGTGAATCACACCTGTTATAGGCTTATTTTAATGCTCGGCTAATGTGAAAAAAAATTACCTTTAAAGCTACAATCTGTACCAAATGCTGCAGTTCGCTCGTGCTTCGAAGCAAGAAAAATGGCATGCGTCATGTGATACCAGGCAGCCAATGAGCTGCGAGTACTGTGGAATGGGGTGGTACCTGGCGTCAGCTCCACGCAGCACACTGTCTGCATGGTCTCCTATCACTTCCTGTCTGAGGTAGTACAGCATGCGCACCCTCAGCAGCACCCTGGGGGGGGAGGGGGGTGTTACATCATCAAAACACAAAGAACTAACAACAAAAAAATATATATATATACACAATGCAGTGCCATAGAATGCCGAACTACACCTGCCCTTCGCTTCTCCCCCAACCTACTTGTTGCACTGGTGTTTGAGGTGTTTCCGGTAGCTGTCGTCCAGCAGAAGGGAGTCGGGATTGTACTTTCGGATCCACTCCACCTTCTGCACGTCGAAGGAGCTCTGGGCCTTTACCCTCTTCCCCTTCCTTCCACGGGGCACGGGGATGGAGAGGCCTGCAGCAAAACGGGGGCCATCAGAGGCGCCATTTCGCACACGACGATCCGCTCGACGTGGGAGTAGAGCGGGCATACCGGAGTGGTTGAGGAGGGTGTGAGGGGCTCGGCCGTTCTCTGGTGGGGTGATGAGCTCCCAGATGAAGCTCTTGATGTTCTCGTCGCCGCGATAATGCAGCAGGCAGAAGACCAGGATCACGCGGCAGATGGTCTCCACGTCCCGCTCGCCCAGGCGCCGCTTGCACCGGGCGTGGGACAGGATATCCCGCCAGCGCCCCCACCTGGCAGAACAGGGAGAAGACGCCATTCCGAAGGGCGCTCCCTGGGTGCGTGGGACGAGGGAGCAGAGAAGCGGCTAGAGGGACCTACCCGTACACCAGCAGGTGCTTCTCGACGCGGAAGCAGTCTGTGCGGCCATAGCCGCCGCCGGAGTGGCGCTCCGAGCGACGGGAGGCACGGGCATGCCGGGAATTATGGGCCGTGTACTCGTCCTCGCTGTCCAGGTCCGAGAAATCGGCCCCGCCCTCGCCGCGGAGGGTGAACTGGCGAGTCTGCTTCCTCACGCGGGGCGTGTCGATTACCAGAGTGTTCTGCGGACGACGGCGAGGTTCAGGACAGGCTAAGACCGGCCGGGTCCGGCGACACCCCACGCCATATTCACGCACACACCTTCCTGTTCATGATGTCCATGTCTATGTCTGCCTTCTTGGCCCACTTCTGCCAAAACTCGGGGTCGTCCAGCGCGATGTCCGTCCGGTTCTCAGATGCAACAAAACTGGCCTGCGGGCAGACAGACCTCGGTAAGTCCCGTTCAAAGCCGCGGCGACCGTGCGGAGACGCCGAACACATCCCGACATACACACCTTGGAGAAGGTGGACCCTTTGCCCTCGCTCTCAATAGTAATGGTGGTCGCCCTCCGCTGCAGGATCTGATCTATGTCCTCCTCACAGAAGCGGCTGCCCTCGTCGCCCTCATCCATAATGGCCGCATACGCCCCCTTCCTCAGTAGATCCTCAATCTCTTTCTTGGAAAACTGCTGGATCTGGGAAAGGGGCAGTGTCTAAATTACAACCCGCACGTGCAGAAATCCCCAGGGAGCGTCCGTATAGTGTAAAACTTCCTTGGAGGGTGTGAGCACCGGAATGCGGAGAGTCTCACCCCGTTGACGCTGCTGTCCTTGTTGCCGCTCATGCTCTGCAGCACCGCGCGGTCCAGACCCAGCTTCAGGCTGGCCTTGTCCAGCATCTCCCGCTCGTACGAGTTCCTGGTGATCAGGCGGTAGACCTTCACCGCCTTCGACTGGCCGATCCGGTGACATCGTGCCTGCGCCTGAGACAGCAGAAGGGCTCGATCTGGATACAGCTGAAGTTGGCGTGTCCTCCACGCTCACAGGCGGGCATGCTCACCTGGAGGTCGTTCTGGGGGTTCCAGTCGGAGTCGAAAATGACACAGGTGTCGGCGGCGGTCAGGTTAATTCCCAGGCCGCCGGCGCGGGTACACAGCAGGAAGACGAAGCGGTCCGAGTCGGGCTTGCTGAAGCGGTCGATGGCCGCCTGCCGCAGGTTACCCCTGACGCGACCGTCGATGCGTTCATACAGATACCTGCCGGCGATACCGGACAGACCGAACATCCTCTTAACATCTGACCAAACTGACACCGAGGCAAGACGGGATCACATATCAGTAGATACTTGTTAGGGGCAGGACCGAGATTCAGATAGAAGGAAAGACAAAAAACGTGGTCGAGTTTACAAACGATCCTCAAACAAGTGAAGACTCCATGTTAGAAGAGAACACAGATGAACGCATGCAAGACACCAGTCGCTCAGTTTCGATGGCAAACATTTGAGGGTGTATCGGAACACGTCAAGCTTGGCCAAAATGACGGCCTAGTGAAGGTCCAGCCTCATGCCGCCACTCCGCTGCACGGCATACCTCTTGTGGATGAGGTAGTCCTCCAGGATGTCCAGGCACCGAACCATCTGGGAGAAAATGAGCACCTTGTGGCCCCCGGCCTTTAGCCGCGGGAGCAGCTTATCCAGCAGCACCAGCTTCCCTGCCGAGCGCACCAGGGCCTGAAGGTGGAAGTCAGGGGCCAAGGGATCGTAGACCTCCTTCAGTTCTGCCACGATCTTCTCCTCTGCCCCTGGAACGGACAAAGGGGTGAGGCAGGGAAAAGCCACAGCGGGCCTCAGTGTCCACGGCGAGGAGAGAAGCCTTGGGGTACCTGTGATGAGGTAGGGGTGGTTGCAGCACTTGCGTAGTTCCATCATGGTGTTCAGCAGGTTGGGCACATTGCTGTTCTGCGTGGCCCCCAAGCTCAGGAAGCTGAAATTGCGCTCCAGGATAGCGCGATAGTACTTCTTCTGAACATCCGTCAGCTCCACCTGAAGGAAAAAAAAAAACAACAAATCACACGCGCCGTTGAGCAGTGCGCGCATCTGTCACCCGGAGGATGTTGTCATACACACTCTTGCTGGCCTACCTCGATGATGGTCTCCTGCTTGGGAGCCAAATTCTTCTCCACGTCCTCCTTCAGCCTTCTCAGCATCATGGGCTTCAAGATGGCCTGTAGTTTCTGGACCTGCTCCTCGGTCTTGAGGTCACCAAAGTCACGCAGGAATTCAGTCTCTGAGGGGAACTGGGCAGGCTCCAAGAAGTGCAGCAAGCTGAAGAGCTCCTCCACTGTGTTCTGAAGAGGCGTGCCGGTCAACAGCACCTTATGTTCCTGAGATATAGAAACGACGCACAATACCGTCAACCTGCCCAAGCCCCTACAAAAGGAGAGTTATACCACCATGAAGCTGCATTCCTGTAACAAGCAGCCCTCTTCTTGGGTGAAATGCTCACCAAATCAAGCATCTTCAAGCTGTCCAGGAGCTTGCAGTTACGGTTCTTGAGTCGATGGGCCTCGTCAATGATGACACAACGCCAGGAGATCTCCCGTAGCTCCGGGCAATCGGACAGCACCATCTCGAACGTGGTTATCAGAGCGTCAAACTTGTATGCTCCTGGGATCAAGTGGCCCTGTGGAAGACAGGAGAAAATTCAGTTATGAAAATAAATGGGAAAGATATACTCTGCTTTATTCCAAAGCCATGTGTCTAAAAAATTGTGCCTAATTACAAACTAACACAGCAGGTCATTCATCTTGCTACACAAGAGTTCAATTCTATAAATTGATTTAGGAATAGGGGAGATAAATGGCATGCAATATGTGTACATGCACATATTGTCACTGTCCAATGAAAATCACGCATCTCCAAAAAATACATTTTATTTCAGAAGCAAGAAAAACACGTTTTCTAATAAACTACTTCACAAAAATTTAAAACACGAGAAACCCTTAGCATGACAAACAGAAACCGCTCTTTACACAACCTACATGGGCTTAGGTGGATTGTCGCCAGTGAAGCAAATGTGTCAATGTTAAACAAGATGCAAACTAATCTCAATTTGCATTCACAATTAACATTAGGTAGGTAGCTATCAATGTTGGTAAAACTAGCAATATAAAGGAATTCATAAAAACAACCATTGAATAAAGATGTTAACTAGTATAAAAGCTAAATGCTAGTTAAACAAATGACTTTATGGAACAATTTGCATAATTAATTGTAAAACGGTATCAATAGAGGCAAATGGGCATATTGCATAAATTAGCAAAAAGTCAACTGTAAAAAAGCAGACATACATGGTTTTAAAATCGGACGGCGACGATACATAAATTAGCTGGCCATATACCTTCTCATCTTTGCAGTACATTTCATACTGCTGGATCATCTGTCGGCTGGCCAGGCTGCCGTGGTAGACGATGGCGTTCATCTCTGTCCAGCTGGCAAACTCCCGCTCCCAATTGGTGATGGTAGACAGAGGGGCAATGACCAGGAAGGGGCCCTGCACGCCAGCGGCAAACTCCTCCGACAGCAGGACGATGGACTGGATGGTCTTTCCCAGACCCATCTCATCTGCCAGGATGCAGTTCTGCCTGAAGGCCGCGCGGAAGAGAAAGTCATCGCTAACAAGCAGCAGGCAACTCCAAACGGCAGTCGAGGATAGGAGATTCAGAAGCAGAGGGATTGGTGTTGAAATTACGCAAAGTGATGGACCGACTCCAACAGGAGCGATTGTGCCCATACCTGTTGTACCAGTTGAAGAGTAGCCAGTTGACACCCTCCAGTTGGTACTCTCTGAGCGCATTCCCGTTCTTGTACTCGCGCGACTCCTCCAGCTTCTTCCAGCAACTGGCGGGAGGACGTGGCTGCAGGGAACACAAGACGCAAACAAGAAATTAGACAGCGAGTAAGTCACTCTACGCAGGTGGACAAATTCTCCTACACCAAGCGCAGTTAAAGTCATGGCTGACTGGATGACCAGCCAGCAGATAAAAGCTTCACGACTCCAGTCTCACTGTTCGCTTCAGGCGTGGCTGGCGCTCCTGGATCTTCCCGAACTCGTCGATCTTGGTGTCATCAACATCTTCCCTCAACTCCCAGGTAGCATCTTCATAAGGCAGAGAGCACCACTTCACCAGGTAGTAGACCACCGGCTGAGGGAGCAACGACACATTGGAGCGAGCACACAGATACACACCACAGAAGGAGCACACGCCCTGCATCCAGGGAGCACAAGCTGGGGCACACGATTGGAAAGCCGCTCTTACAAGTATATAAACTGATGCTAAACAGATCACGATCTCATCGGAGTAAAATGGCTAACCTCGCCATTATCCTTATCCACACTGTGGGACTCGTCCAGGATGCGATCCACCTCCACATAATCTGGGTTGAAGGGTTCCTCTTCCTGCAGAGTCCAACATGGCAAGAAAACAGTGAGTTGACCCATAAAATTACAGTTCGACACTTAAATGCATAGTGAATCTGTGCATGCACCTCCTGGAAGATGTTCCTCATCTGGGCCATCTTGGTCTTGAACCTTTTCAGCTTTTGGTGGATCCGTTTGTCCCTCTCCAGCTGCTCCATGCTGGCCCACTCACAATGCATGTAAGAGCTGGGAAGAGCAGAAACTTTAGTACGTCAGGGACCTACAAGGCGAGTATAGTCTGGTAACAACATTAAAATCACAGATCGGAGATACGTACTAGTTCTTATACTTGACATAGAATTCCTCTACGTTGATATACTGCCCGGGAGATACCTGCAACACATGGAAGAAGAATGAGTCAATGCTGCTCAAGCAAAAAAAAACCCAAAAACCACAAGTGACTACAGCAGAGCCACCACGAGGCCGAGGGGATGTACCTCCTTCTTGGTGATCCGCATGGACAAAACTTTATCCACGATGGCAGCATCCTCCTCACTGGGATTCTCCTGTGTCAAAGAGAGATAGAGAGACTTCTCGATTTGCCCATCCACAGCCTCAAAAATAAGGCTGAACCATACCACCCCCCAAAAACTGGCCCCCCGGTGCCCTACTACGTTCAGGACCACCCTAACCCTCCAGAATGGTGCACTCACCACAAAGAACTGCATGCTGGGAAGGCCGTCCCCGTCCACCGTGACAAACTCCTGCTGCAGATGCTGCCCTGCTATGGAGCCGAGAGCCACCACTTGGCCTGACGACATGGGCATGCTGGTAACGTCCACGTCTTCGTCCTGCTCGTCCTCATCATCCGTAATCTTTATGTCCAAATCCTCAGTGTACTTCTTCCTTTTTATCTGCCGGTTCGAACGTCTCTTCTGCAGTGTGAGGAAGAGTAAGAAAAAAAAAAATCATGCACATGATTTGGTTTATTGTGACTTCCAAACCGGTCACTGTGGAGACACAGAAGCAGGTGGCATAGCACGAAACACGGGTTCGATTGCGGTGCGACGCCAGTATCACTACCTGCAGCATCTCCTCCTCTAGCGCATGTGGGGAAGCAGGGGGGCTCAACTCCCCTTCTGAGTGGTCTGAGGAGGCCGTCCTCTTCCTCTTTTTGCCCCCAACTGGGGTAATGGTGCTTATTATGGGGAGAGTTAAGGTTAGTTCAAGCCCCACACCACTTCTACTCACATCTCGGTACAGAACAGGCAGGGAAACTCACTTGGCCTTGGCTTTACTTTTGCTCTTGCTGCCCCCAACTCCTCCAGTGCCTCCTGCTCCTCCAGTCCCGACCAATCCGCTTCCAGCCTTTGCCTTCCCCTTCTTCTCTCCAGCGCCGCCTCCTGCCTTCCCTCCAATCGAGGACGAGCTCTTCTTCTTGGCCCCACCCCCTCCGCCCTTCCTCTTACCACCCGCAGTGCCGGCTGTCGCGGTGGCCCCCAGCTCTGGTGAGGAGAGCCCAGTGGCGGCAGGCAGCTCGTCCAAGTTAAGGACGCGCGGGATGTTCCTCTCGCCACGGGCCTTGGCGCGGGCGATGGCCTCTGCCACGATCCGGTTGGCCTTCTCCTGCTTGCACAGGGTTTCCACGCGGCGCATGGGCTCCAGGGTCTTGGGGGAGCGCACAGCCGCCACTGAGCTGCCTGCCACAGACGCCGTGGTGGTGGTGGAGGGGCCACCGGCCGCGGATGTATTTATCACCTTGACGACGGAGACCGCACCCCCAGCGGCAGAGGTGGAGCCAGCCTAGACAGGAAACGATGAAAAACCCCCCCCCCACCGAGGTCAAAACTCCAGAAAACCAGCAGCCGGAGGACTGACAACTGGTACCGATCAAGATCTCAAACGTACCTGCGGCTGCAGGAGGAGCTTGAGTGGCACTGCCAACCTCTGGCCTCCCTGGCCCTGGGAGATCTGCACTACTTGCGGGCTGCCACTAGAGGGAGACCCAGTGACTAGCTGGAACTGCAGGCGGAACACAAAATGCCCAGAAACATGATTGTCGCCAGTCCTCAGCCAACAGTTGCTAAATCAGACTGTCTTGGATATACAAAGTCCAACCATAACTAAAATAACTATACGCTTTTCCTAAATGGCCATTCATCCCCCAAGCAGACCTGAGAGTCCCCTCGCTCACCTTGGATCCCTGCGCATTAGGTTGCTGCTGCACCTGCAGCTGGATGGTGAGAACTTTCGGCTGGCCGCCTGCTTGCCCGGCCCTGGCCTGTGTCAGAGCCGCCAGCTGCCCCCCCTGCAGAACCAGCTTCCCCGGCAGAGATCCCAGCACCAGTCTGGGCTGCTGCTGCTGTCCAGTCCCAGCCACCGCTGTCCCACCGGCCACCACTGCCGTGCCCTGGCCAGCCCCGGCCTGAGGGGGCTGCTGCAGCACCAGCGTGATCCTCTTGGCCTCCCCCTAGTGGACAGATACATTAACAAACTCATGCCAGCTGGGAGGGAGCAAAAACGTGGAGTATCTGTTGGTCTCTGAGGACTAAGTTGGAAAACACTGGTCTAAAATTGAGGAAGCACAGTAGGAACAGACACCTTTACCACTCAGCGTAAAGATAAGAGCAAAATTGGACTTTAATATTTTTTGTTAAACTCATTATCAATTAACAATAAGATTGTGGCTGTGCCTTTGGCTATGCAATCTATTAAACTGCACTCAGTTGGTAAACCTATGGATTTAACATAGCCATACATCATCATTTGCCTAATGAGTTTAATATCTCACCTGCTGTGGTACTGTGGTAAGGGTGACCCCTGGTGGTCGGGCAGAAGCAGGGCTCCCAGTTCCTGCGATTTGTACTTGTGGCTGTGTTTGCACTTGCATCTGGGGTTGGACCTGGGCCTGCACCTGAACCTGGGGTTGGGCCTGAACCTGCAGCTGAACCTGGGGTTGGGCCTGAACCTGCAGCTGAACCTGGGGTTGGGCCTGAACCTGCAGCTGCGGCTGGGCCTGAACCTGGAGCTGCGGCTGGGCCTGAACCTGGAGCTGCGGCTGACCTTGCGGCACGGAGGTGAGCAGGACCTGCTTCAGCGGGCCATTAGGGGACTGCACAAGTCGCTGCACGCCTGTCCCCACCTTCACCTGGCCCTGGGCCGGCGCTGTGGCGTTCAAGACTGTGCCCCCCGACACAATAGACATGCCTGGTCGGAGTGGGGTCCCTGTTAGCACCCTGGCAATGGTGACCTTTCCCGCAGGGGAGCCTGCGGCCCCAGCCACGCCCTGCAGCAGCTGTGTCTGCCCCTGGGGACTCTTCAGGATGACAATCTTGGGGGAGGCCTGACCGGCCTGAGATGTAACGGCAGCAAGCTGCTGGGGCTGTTGAGTGGCGGCCAGCGGTGACCCCAACAGGACAGTGGCAGCTCCACTGCTACTGGCCACAGAAAGTGGGGTCTGCTGGGGCGACACTGTCACGGCACTGAGTGTCACAGTCGGGGCGAGGGTCACCTGGGCAGACTGCTGCACCTGGACAGGCAGCGGGACAGGAGCTGAAACAGGGGACGTATCCACCTGTCCCAGTGCCAACTTCAAAGCTTCCTCGACAGGGTCCGAGGACCCCTGCGTGAAGGCGTCATCAGGCAGAGCGTCCAGGTTAAAGAGGGGCGTGTCCTCGAACAGGTCCATGATAGGGTCCGCCATCTTGGGCTCTCCTCCTTTGTTGCCCAAAGAAGGAAAAAGTCCTCTGCTGTGACTACCACTTCAGTGGCGTCAGTGCGGCCTACAAAAACTACTGGTCAGATTGCCCCAATTAAATGTACTAATTGAGGTAAAGTTCAAAGATACAGAGACCTGAAGAAAAAATAAACACAGAATTCCTCGGTTGCTGTCAATAATAATCAATGCTGATGGTTCATTCCATTCAAACAAACAATCAGTCAGGTTAATCACTCAAACATTTCACCTTTAGAGTACCGGTGGTCATTAACAAAATGTGAATAACAATTCTAAATGAAAAGAGCGGCCACTGTTTAAAAGAAGAATATGTGACAGGAAGGGGGATCGGAAACTTTCACCGGGTTGTACCTCAGCCTCTTCTCCTCCTCTTCCTCTCCTCTCTCGCTTTTATGCCCACCTTTCTCCAGACAGCGTTACACTTTCTTCTTAAGGTGAAGTGAATGGAGAGCCACCCATCTCCAAACTCATTTGCAGACAGTCATTTTCTAATGAAAAAAAAGAAAGGAAAACAGAGGTTAATAAACAAAGCGACTGCAACCCCATGTCAAAAAGTTGTTCAGTTTACATTCTATTTAGTGAGGGGTAACAAAGAAAACATTGACTTGCAGCAGCTATTCCCCAAAAAAGACATTAAATCACGAACATGGCAATGTCATTAAACCAACTGAACTCTAATTTATTAGTCCTTCAATGTTGTTGTTTGAAACTTAATGCAAGTAAACGTGTTTACAGTAAGGAACGCAACCATGCAAACTACGTTTATACGAACTTAAAATACGCCACGGTACACTGATACGACAACAGATGACAATGTGTACGGATCGTTACACAAAACACATTTAACTCAAGCCATCAAGTTTGATACATATATTCATTGACTATACCGGCACACAGTAAACCAAAATATAAACAAAATTAAAATGTTTCTGAATTATTATAAAGAGAATGGATAGCGAGGGGAGCAATGTCACATCGTTATCATACAAAAGCCAACTCGCGAATAAATTACTCCAGGACTTCAGCTAGCTACACACCTAACAGCTACATTATGATATTGCAAGACTTGACTTGGAAATAAAGAAATGACTATAAAATGTTTAAAAGATGCCCGGGACGTAAATTAGTTGATACTTTTTGGTACACAGTGAATTAACTACACAACTACCGGTTCCCGAATCGGACTCCTTCTTTCAATCTTTTCAACAACAATCCGCATCAAACCAAAGCAACGTGCTACAATAACCATAGCCTCGCTACGTACTGACACTGGTAAGGCCGCAAAGCGCTTCCCATTGAACCACCTCTGTTTTAATGACAAAATACCCGCTTTAAATGATACCATCCAACGCCCCAACTTTCTCCGCTACAAATTCGGGGTGCTAAATTTACCTTTGCTTCAACACACATGGCTTTCTCCGTCTGACAACACTATGCGAGTACAGGAAACGGCCAGTGCAGAGCAGGAACTAACATTCTTGCCAACACAGGCGTCGACAGTGTTCTTCACTAGCATCATCCGTCGGCCTACCATTGGCCCATTCCTGCGGTGACCGGCGCAATCGTGCCACGCCATTGGCTGAAAGCCGTGCCGCTCAAACTGGTTGATGGGAAAAGCAGGGCGGGAGACGGAGATAGGCATCGGCCGCCTGAATGGTTCGGTTGAGCCGACAATAAATGAGGCCTAGTTGTAATCACTGGGAATTTTAAAGCCTGCCCGTCGGATTTTACACGGCACGCGCTGTCAAATGCCCAAACCGACGCGCATCCCCTATCGCGAGTGTCACGTGAATGAATCTGCATCGAGTAAACATACATTTCCCTCGTTTAACCAGCAGTAAACATCTGACCAGCACATGTTTGTGATGTGTATCAGACTAATAGGCATCTTATTGCTGGTCATATATCAGTGGCGAAAAAAAAGTAATAGCTGTACAGCCAGATGAATAAAGGCATGAAACTGCACAGCTTTATCTAATGGAAAAGGTGAAGTTTTAAAATAAAAATTTAATCAAATGAAGAATTAGTTTAATTTTTCATTGCCAAATACATTTTATTGATACTGGTACTGTCTGAAGTATTGCAGTTGAACTAATTTAGGTTAAAAATAGGTCCAGTAATAACAGCTTTTAAATTCCTGGAGAAATTGTGTTTTTTTTTTTTTGATTTGACTATTTCACAGTTAAACATCCAGTCATATAGTAAACTGGAATATTCCAATTCAAATTTGTAAAACTGAATTACAATTTTTAAATGCAAAATTCATTGGAATTAATTGAAATGTTAAAACTGGAAAGTATATAATTAAAGGATTATATCAAATTAAATGCATTTCTCAATACAATAGTGGTGAAGTTATCATGCAAAAATATGACTGCCTCAGTGTGTGCAACCTGTATTACCTGCTCTTTTTCCAGTCCGTAACAGGGCCGAATAGAATTACGGGAGTTTTTAATATTGAAACATAATTGTAAGTTTTTTTCAGTATTCATACCCTGCTTTTCATTCATAATAGAGTGATGACACTTCCAGCATCCTCATGGGGAAACAATTGTTTTGCTGCTCACATCATGCTCTCCATAAGACAAACAGACACATTTACACTTGTGGACAAGTGTGAGGGTCAGAGCACAGAGTCAGCCAATGTCCCTGGAGTAATTTGGGGTTAAGAAGCAGAAGGGCCCTTTGGCGGATTTTAAACCAGCAAGCTTCTGACCATGGGCACACGAACTAATGTACTGAGCCACAAACCACCCTCTGGGATGTTGTAGAAAATCACAAATGGACCCCTTATATGACAGTCCTACATCAAACGTACTCTACAGAAGTCCATCAACATGAGACCATTCTTGATGCAGCAAAGACTACAACTCTGATCAAGTTTATAATATATATCTTCACACTATTGGCTGCCAGTACTATGTGAGCCCAGCAGACAATATGTCAGGCTATTTTAATGCAATATGTCAGGCTATTGAACTTTTTCCAATAAATACAAGAATTAGAAATGTAATTTGTAATGGGTTAAATAGCTCAGACATGAATGACCACTGGTAAGCAAAATAACCACTTTCTGGGTATTTAAAACAAGATTATTCTCCAAACACAACAGCCATGAACAGTCACACTTTATTAATTTAAATCCAGATTCTGTATTTATAACATAAAACAGCACAAAGCGGAGTGACCCTGAAAAGCTGAGCAAGCAGAAATGATAGCGTTGCATGCGTGTGCCTGTCACAGGCGGCCAAATGGTGGAGACACAGCACAAATTTCCTGACAGTACTCCACAAAGAGGAGTAGGCTCATGTATTTACAGTATACACACAGATTTTGTGATAAAGTGTGATTTGGAGATTCACATTCATTGATTTGTTTTTTTCATACTAGCGCATTTCTCCAAAACAAATCTCAGTGCATTCAGTGCCATTCCATTAAGCAGTGAAGCTTGTAAGAAAGTTTAGTAACACTATACTTGATGGGGCATCAATAATGACTCGGTCACTACTGAAGTACAAATTATGAACGAATCGTGAACAAATATAGTTGCTACTTGAGATAAAAGATGTGTCAGTAATGATGAACATACATGAGATCAGTATTCCACATGTTATTCATGACTTGTTCCTTCGGTAGTTCACAAAGGTTTACAGAATTAACAGAAATAGTAACAAATGTCTGGGATGAAATGATTCATTATTAAGGAACAAATATGAGATCAGAATTTAATGTGTCACTCAGGACTTGTTCCTTCAGTAGTTTACAAAGGCTTATGAGTAACAAATACAGTAACCGCTCAAGATAAAACATGCATCACAATTTATTATTCATTTATTAATCATAACATGAGATCTGCATGTAACCAAGACTTAGTAACCAAGACTTAGTTTGTGGTTAATTAATACATAAGTAATAGCACTACTGTGTTATTTGTGCCCTGTCCATTAAATTGTTTCATTGAACCTGAAGGTTCATGTCCTTATCATTTAATTGTTCTCACATTTTCTGACCCATGACCTCAAAAACACAATACTGCAAAGTAAGATGTTCTATTGTAAATATGATACATTGCTGCAATAGTAATGTAATAGTAGTAATGAGGTTGTTAGGGGATAAGAGGCCAGCTAAGTGGAGGGAAAGAGCAGTTCAGGTAGCAGGTGTTGTGTAATAAGCGAGCATAGATTCAGATATGAGATAGAGTCAGACGCGCAGAGCCACCCGCGCAGAGCCACCCGCGGCACTTTACGCATTTTTCCCTGCAGTCATGCGAGCTCACTGATTACGTTAAACATATGTCACAGTGTAAGTGAAGCAGTCACAGTGCTGGCCATGCAGCTGCCAGTGGTGCGATCCTGCTCGTGCTGCGGAGGCCTGCTCGTGCTGCGGAGGCCTGCTCGTGCTGCGGTGCACCTTCGCAAAGTAGTTTGACCGCCGTCTTTATTTACACGTCACGCAGCCAATGTGAAATATGTCGCATCCTTTTTGGTGTACGATAAAAACAGGCAGGCCAGGGAATGCTGGGGCGCTGCGGTGAATTTTATCACTCAACTCTTGGAGGCTCTCTCTCCATCCGTTTCAGTCAAAATGAAATAATTAAGAAGGTACTTTAAAAGTACTCTCAGGTGGGTGGATCCTCCTGACTTGCACGGTTCCCCCGTAGCGAGCTCGAACGGCGTGGCTAACCACTAGTGACAGGCCGCGGCAGTCAGCCCATGGGGGCCTGGCGGAGACTCTGGAGCGGGCCCGCCAAAACCTCCATCTGCTGCCGGAACCACATAGGCGGGCAGCAGACGGTTAGCCACGTCGTCAGGGGTGGTTGCTCATTTTGTTCCCTGTGCTGCTCCCAGCTCCCTTCGCCAGTTCTGGTGGAGCGAGCTATATTTACAAACCGCGGTCAGGTTATCTGACAAATTGCCCAGAGACAACCACAAAATGACCAGAAGGAAAGAAACACTGCTCTGATGCCACAGCCTCAACCTCATTGCTGTTGGGTCGTCGCTTGACCTCTCAGTGTCAAGAGGAACTAAACAAATGAAAATGCAGGATTAGACCGGGTTAAGGTTAGTACACAAGTTCGGGTTTAGGTTAAGGTTAGTACATGAGTTCGGCTAACCACTCACCTTTAAAATGCACAGGCGTTCCAATGAACCGCAAAATTTCAATTGTTTTTATTATGCTTGGTTTATTTCAGTTATTACTTTCGATTCTTGTGGTGAAAGATACATGATGAGGAACAAATACAGGCAAAAATGAAAGACAGTTCTACACAAAGCCTAAACGTATATAAAAGGGATGTTTCCCAGAGCCGTGGGAATATCGGCAAGTTATAACAAGTTGATCACTTTCAGGATAGAATCTCAATAATAACACACAAATTGCACTGGACCTAAATCATTCTCACATAATATATTAATAACATTCCAAACATTTTGTGCTAGCGCAAACATGAAATAAAAATAGAGTACATTAATAGTAATGAAGGCCAATTAGCAAGTATCGGGAATTGTTAGTTGGTTTTTCTCAAGCATCAATCAGGGAAATCTTAGTCAGTTTGATGACCAGACTAGCCAGTCCTCTTTAACTATCAACATTTCTTAATTATAGTCTAAGAAAGTTTTGTTAAATTGCACAGCTACTAAATCAGCCAATTCATATTTTCCAAAAGCGAACTGATGATTTAGTGGTATGGTAAATTCGATAAATAGATCATTAGATGCAATATTCAACGCACACGCAAACACCAGTGCTTAAATCCACCATAAAAGCTACTGTGTAGTACAGATAAGAATAATTATCTAGTAACCCCCCCCCCCAGACACACACCCCGATATCTATATTTTTTTGTCTACCTCATCATTACTTTGGGTTCTCACTTGTGTGAATTTCTCCATATGTCTTTGTAACACAGCTCTGTTATACATATTGCATTCTTCCTCTACTCACGCCGTTCTCCCATCCCTCCAAATCTCTCCCGCTGCCTCGATGTCAAGCTCCCCCCCTGCTTCCAGATGGGCTCCCCCGTATCTCGCGTCTGATCCCGGGATCGATCCGGTCCCCTTACCCCCACCACCCACAACCCACCCTCGGCTCGCTCTACAGTGGGAAGACCAGGAAGCCGGAGAAGGTGGAATACTTCCAGCCTCCCATGAGGTTGCCTCTCTCCAGCTTGAGGTAGGCCTTGTCTCCTCTCTCCATGATGACCAGGCCTGCATTGGTTGCCGCCTCCCTGGTGACATCCTGGTCACCAGCGAAGGCTGAGATCATGGGCCAGCCATTCAGCATCAGACTCACCTGGGAGAGAGTTCAGACGTGATTTCCGTTACACTTTGGGAACGTTTCCAGTGTACTAAAGCATTTCTTAGTATGTGAAATGTTAACATTGTGCCAGTGAAGTGCTTTGAGTGGAGTGAAGTCGTAAGGTTTGGAAAAAAAAACCAGCAAGCTATTATTCATGTTCATGAATGTACCCTTAAACAGCCCCAAGGCGCAACAAGGATAAAGGGTCTATTATGGAAAATTTATTGATAACACAGCACTGGCAAATCTACTTTGCACAAAAGAGAGTGCAGCTAACTAAAGGTGAGGAAAGGATCTGTACACTCCAGCACAAAAGGCAGGCAACAACGGCTTCAAATTTACTGTGGAGGCTCATCTATCAATTAGCCCCAGATGCTGGGGCACTCAGCTATTAGCTATATTTTACTTATTACTTAATGTCCCACCGTGCTTTCAACATTGTATAAACAATAAACATTTAACATTTATACAATACATGTTAACAATATAACATTTTAAAATATATAATATTAAATCAAGTTCTGTTCAAGTTACTAAGTAAGGATCCCAGTGACTGAGTCACTTTGTGAACTGCAAAAATGTAAGTTTAATACCAGATATGGTTCTGAGGAATATAAGCCAACTGCATGTGTGAAAAACTAACGTCAGATAACCGAACAGGTGACAAGTAACAGCATGCTCTGTTTATATATAGGAAGGCCTAGTTGTTTTTATCTGTCTGTTTTACTTACTTGTATCGTCTGTCGGTTGTAGGCTTTGACCACATGAAAGTTGAAGCTATAGACCCCCCTTCGGGGGGCCAAGAAGATGCTGCTCTCTTGGTCAAAGTGACTGCCCACGTTTACGAGTATCTGGGAAGAGGAAAGGTAATGTTTTATTGACATTTTTCTCTATGAGAACTTTTTTTTTGTATATATAACATCCATACAGCTAGATATTTTACTGGGACACTTCTGGCCAAAGGTACAACAGAAGAAACCTCCCGGGACAGATATCCTATCGTGTTTTGTGCTCCCAGCCATATAACCTGTCCCCCGACATACACTCGAGTGAGGCAATAAGAGAAGACGAGATACGGGCGTAGAAATTTCACAATTGTGATTGAAGGCAGGGTTCACAGATGTTAGGGTAAATTGGGGTGGCTCACCTGGTCGAAGTAGATGATCATGGTTCGGTTGCTCATGTCGGTCGGCTCATGGTTGGTCTGCCGGGTGGCAGAGAAGGCCACGCGCCCCGTGCCGGAGCGTACGGACATGCCCAGCGCGTTGCCCGCTGGCTCCGAGGACGGCGTTGAGTCACACACCACCAGACATTTCCCCTCCAGCACAATGGGTTCCGTGTCGTTCTGGCCTTGGACTCCTAGAGTGAGAACGAGCCCCAGCAGCAGGGCAAAGCCCTGGCAAGATGCGCGATTCCACCAAGGAGTCACACTCCCGGTCAGGGTCAATACGGCAGCCATGTGATTTCTTCGTGGTCTTCAGGAAGATAAACCCAGTACTGTATGCTTGTGAGCCTTTGCTATTTATTTGTACTCATAAAACTTGATTTACAGCAGGACTGAAAAGTTAAAGACGGCAGGTGACCGTGTTACGTAATATATACTAATTTCTCTTACTCTTTTACTCCAAGGAACCAACTACCAGCCCCAAGTTTACCAACTTACTTTTAACTCTTACAGGTTGTAGAGACTTTCCAGATGTCAAAGGCGGATCATTGATGAGAGGTCCATCTGTATCTTGGAATTAAAAAATAATGTCTTCTTCTGCCTTGTAGTTATTCCAAAAGATCCTTGCAGACAATTCTCAACAGAAGATATTTCGTGCCAAAAATCTGTATGAACCTCTGTTATGGTAGGTAAGTATCGCTGGGCCTCCACTATGCCACAATGTGCTGAGCTTCACTCTAGAGTAGGATGCTCTTCTGCAGCCTGGCTCAGACCCAAGAACCTTCCGGTCCTTATATTAGCTTACATCCCCTTCTTTCCCAAATGATTTTTCTTCTTGGTTTTCTTGCAGGTTCTTCGTTTTTCCAACTTCCAACTTTGCGGAAGAGGCAGATGGACGGATGAAACGCTAGTGACTTATCCGGACGAAGAGTGGGGTCTAATAGAAGGTAACAGGGGAAGATGAAGAGAAGGAAGAGAGATGAGGTAATGTTTGGGAGGGTGGTGGGCCGAGGATGCCAGAAACAAGCGGAGAGCGAGAGGGAGGAGGAGGGGAACACCTCTGCTGAGAGGCCATCTGTCTTTCACACGCTCCCCCGTTCCTCGCAGTCTTGGACATCCACCTTCTCTCTCTCCGTTACGCTACATTCCCATACAGCAAGCTTCAGCTCTCCTGCTCTCTCATTCTCAATCAACTGGTGGCAAGTCCTCAGCCAGCGACTGTCCCAGCATCGTCCCCTAACTTCTCTGCTATGAAGCTCCACCACAGTGACTGCTACCATTCTCTCATTGGACCTTCATTAAATTCTGGACATAAAGTAAAATAACTGATAACTGGCACAGGAGACATTATTCTGGGTGCGATGCTACAGGCAAAATCATCATCATCGCCGCATTAAGTCGAATGCAAAGATTTTAGAATCTGCATCTGAGCTCTACTTGTAATGCCTTTATGGTTTTCTGCCATGTGCATATTTGGGGTTTATATCCTTTAATGAAAATATCCATCCATCCATCCATTTTCTATACCTACTTGTCCTAAGCAGGGTTGCGGGGGACTGTAGCCTATCCCAAACACAGGGAATAACCCAAAAAGGGGCACCAACCCATGAATGAAAATGTATATATTTAAATTTGTATTACATGCATAAAATCTGGAAATTAACTAACTCATTTGTGTATGTACTGGAATAATTTGGTCTAAAAATTGTTCAGTTTTCATTATTAATATTAAGGCAGATGCATCTTATTTTAAATGAGAACTAAATCAAAATTCCAAGTTTTGTTTTATTTTTTGTTAACATAGATCTAGCCAGTGATGTCTTCATTCACAAATATCAGTATCTGGTAGTCAAAAAAGTCAAAGGAAACTTATTTAAGAACTCACTTCTCAGATGAGGATACAGTGAGAACACAGCATGGATTATGCAAATAAACCTGAAGACTTACCCTCAGCTTCAGCTAAATCCTGGGTAAAAACACAAGATATTTTGTCACATGAGCGATTTCCCTTGTTGATTCAGGGATAGAGTGACATGTGATTCTGAAATCTGCTCCGCCCGTCATATATGATGGTCAGGAAGCCTCACCTGCTTGAGTTTACAGGACGCCTCCCTGGTTTTTCCCACGAAGCCCTCCTGCATGTCCCATGAGATGCGAGCCTCCTGATTTCCTGCTCCAATGCTGGCCGACGGACACCTTATGAAGATATCACCTCCTCCATTCATTCCACTCTCATTCTCTCAGTTTCTGCTCCGCCTCATCTCTCGATCCCTCCCCCACCATGCCCCCCCTGCCGCAGGTCTGACATACCGCCCCTTTTTTCCGTGTTCCTCCTTCGTGTCCTTGACCCCTGCTCCCTCTCTCTTTCCACCCTCCGGACACGCCCCTGCGTGCCCCATGGTCCCCACCGCCACCCCTCATGACAGGCAGTCTACCAGCCTCCTTCCAATCATACATTCCACCTTCTCATCTTTATCCTCACCTTCTGTTTTTTTATCGCCATACTGCAGTGCCTCTGAAGTCGCATTTTTGCTCACTCACATTACAAGCTTTGATCTCGCTGCATGGACAACTTTTCTTTCTCATATTCTCGCCAACAGATTTCTCGTTGTATCCATGCTCACGCTCACACTCATATTCACGCTCGTACTCATATTCACGCTCATACTCATATTCACACTCATACTCATATTCACGCTCATATTCACGTTCCATTACATCCTCTCCTACTGCTTACCAACTGACCTGCCACAGAAGCTTTGCTCCGACCTTCCATACTTTGCTAGCACACGACACAGAGATCATCTCCACCATCCGGTCCTTATCTTTAAATATGTATATACTTCTACCTCAAAAATCAATAATCGAATAAATATGATGCAAAAACAGAATGCAAAAAAGTCACTCAAAAAACACATTATCTGTGAAATCAAGTGCCTCTGTTTTCTTCATCCATCCCTCCCTGCCTCTAATCACAATCTGATATAACAAAGCATTCTACACAAAGCTGCGTTTTTCATTACAAAAAAAATGGTGTCACTTCAGAGTAACCTGATGGAACAGGATCAAAATTCATCAGTGTTTTAAATTTAATCATAAATGGAAAAAAAAACTGTTAGGGCTGAAAAAATAGAACATTGTCACCTTTGCTATTTCTGAGCTGAGTTCTCACTGTATAGCTGGAACATTTTCCAGCCAGCTTTAAACCACACATGTATGACATACACATTAAGATGATTCAGTTGTACTGTAACTTGTTTGTCACTGAACAATTGTAATGTTCTGGTTATAATTCTGAAGCAGTAGTTTGTTTAAAAAAATCCAGGTGTATTTTTTGTAATTAAAACCCATTTAATATTGTAATACTCCAGGATTAATAAGGCATCAATACACATTATTGACAAGAACAATCTAATTTCACCTTTTGTCTTAAGTGCGTGTGAATGATGTCTTCTCCACAGTGGTACTGTTTTGGAGACTGGCTTTGTACAGACCACAGTCCAGCTAGACTGGCTTTGTACAGACCACAGTCCAGCTAGACTGGCTTTGTACAGACCACAGCCCAGCTAGACTGGCTTTGTACAGACCACAGCCCAGTTAGACTGGCTGGGTGATTGTGCTGTCAGAGATGTTGAAGGCTCGACAACCTAGTAACTCACCCACACCTAAAAACATTGCACATGTAAGTGGAGGAGAAGTACGTATTACAAGCACAAATAAAGAAAAGGTTTAGGTCATTAAGTGTGCCTATAGTACGTAGTGGTTTCAGTTTATGTGTCATTTCTGGAGGTGAGACAATGAGGAATGTGTTTGTTCAGGTTGGGTGAGAACATGCGTTTGAGGCCAGGACGATCCAGTGGAGGATGTGTGGTTGTAGGGTGTTTGTGGGTGTGTGTGGATGTGTGTGGGTGTGTGCGCATTTGAGGTATCCGAGCGACGGTTCTAACACACCTAGGATGTCTGGGTCTGTGCACCTTTGAGGTAACAATAGGACAGTGTTAAATGACACGCTGTGTGCATTTCATAATTAATTCTAGAGGAGCGTGTGTGTGTGTGTGTGTGTGTGGGTTAGGTTTATATTACATTGTGGGGGACCAAATGTCCCCCATGATGTGGTAAAACCAATCATTTTTAACGTTGTGGAAAGCATTTTTCTGGTCCCCACAAAGATCCGTGAATGCAATAAAAAAACAAAAATTTGAAAAGTCTCATATTTTGTTTGGTTACTTTTGGTTAAGATTAGGGCTGGGTAGGGGTTAAGGTCTCCATGTTGCGATTAGAGTTTTCCCCATGCAAATGAATGGAGAGTCCCCACAATGATATAACTACAAAACTGTGTGGGTGAGTGTGTGTGCATGTGTGTGTCTTGGTGTTGTTTATAAGCTCGCATCCATGCACACTGCATAGGTGGACAGTATATGTATTTGGAATAAGCTTGCTGAAGTGTATATTGGGGGAGATCTACAGGGTGGGTGTCTCCACCCAGACCCCATAGGAGACCCAGGACCCCGGGGAGGCCCTCGATTTGGGTCAGCTTCCCCTCTGCTCCGGTGCAGCTCTCACGAAACTGCAGGAAGGCTGGCTGCCCCCCTCCCCCCCCCGTGGGGTGCTCCCTCTCACGGCCTCCACAAATCGCACCACCTGGGCCCGCAGGCTCGACCTCGGCCCCCGCAACCACCAAGGCGTCCATCTGCACGGCGCCCTGCGCAGCGGCAATGCACCACAAACAGGCGATGCCACAATGCAACTGCTGCAGGTTAAACGGCTGCAGCAAAGAGACGGAAACAGATTATACTCTACTCTGAATTCATCTCCATCCTAGTCAGGAGCATTTTCCCTTGTTTGTGGTTGCCTCAAGGAGAAATGCATTATTTGGTTATAAAGATATAATTCCTCTCGTACCCATAATAAACTTCCTCTATTTGGGTTTTGCATAGATCCACCACAGGAAGCCCAGGAGGTTAGTTACAATGCAGAAGACACCTCTCCCTGCCTGGTTATTTGTGCTCAGCTCACTATGAGCCTGTAGACTGCAATCTTCTGCTCCATCACTTGTCGCCTGATCATCTCCACTTTTGTGCTGACGTCCTCAGAGGGATCGTCCCGGCCAACCTGCTCCTCGGGGACCTGACAGTCCACGTCTTTGATAAAATATGGACTGTCTGTGTGGAAGCTGGGAGGGAGGAAAAACGTGGAGAGTCTGGAGGACCTTGAGGACCGGGTTGGGAAACACTGACTTAGACACATAGGTGAGTTTGACACACCATGATGTGGGATGTAACACTCAAAGCTCGGTTGCGCACTCACCATATATGCAGACCCAGAGAAATGACACAGAATTAATGTAGAACAAGCTTAAATGATGCAAAGACATAAGGACACCCAAGCACATGAACTAACCTATAGCTCAAGTCCCACAGCTTCCTGATCCACACCTTATTGTGAGTTTCAGCTTTTCTCGTTTAATGTGTGAGACATCAGTTTTGTAATAATATTAATTTATACTTAATAATTTTCCTTTATAAGCCTTTCTGTTGTGGAGAATTATTTAATAAAAACTGCCTTGGCAGCTACTGAAAATAACTGCATCCATGCTCTGTAATTATGCATTATTCTATTTGCTATTGAGTAGATGCCAGTGTTGGAAACATCTCATTCACCCTGCCAAGCTACAGTAGTGTTGAACACACAGTCATCGCTTATTACTCTGTACTGATAATAGCAAAATAGTATTGGACACCCTGATTGTGGACACTTGAGCTCAATACACCCTACACAGTATAGCTGCTATTCTCTACCTATCTGTTGATGCTGAACTAATAATCATCTTGCTGTCCTTTCATTTACACACTGAACAGGTGCTTTTATTAGGACCTTAGGGGTTAAGCACATGCACTCACCATCGCAGAGTAAATGCACTTGACGGCACTGCAGTCATGTGACCGTTCATCGAGGGTACCGCACTGCAGTCATGTGACCGTTCATCGAGGGTACCGCGCTGCAGTCATGTGACCGTTCATCGAGGGTACCGCACTGCAGTCATGTGACCGTTCATCGAGGGTACCGCACTGCAGTCATGTGACCGTTCATCGAGGGTACCGCACTGCACAGCTGTTTAGCAGACGAGAACTGCAGTAGCCCTTTGTCACTGTATGCTTCCAGTGTAGTATTAAGGGAATGGTGTCATTCTACTCCAAACTACTGTTTACCCATGCATTCACAGATCACATTAACAAAGGTGTCCAATAGATGTCATAAGAGACACCAGCAGAATTCCCGGCCAGTGTGTCAAAGTTGTTTGGACGATAGTGTTTATCCTGCAGTGGGCTTTGAACGGGCAACCAAAAAGGCGATGAAAATGGCCCACCTTTTTTATAATGTTGCCCGAAATAATCCAATAGACAAAAACTTCCGCCTCAGGTTCAAGAAGCACCCATCCAATCGTCCTGTGCTTCAGATGTAATAGTTATTAATGCAGAGCATGGAACATTAGGATAGAATTAGACTGAGCAGACTGTTTTTAATATCTATCCGTCCAGGACAGAATTGTCATGAGCTTGCAGGCGACCCCAGGAAACATGGGCCACGAGGCAGGGGACATTCTGGGCAGAACGAACCTTCAACATATGGAAGCATAAGTGACAGTGCTTTTCGCTCTGCTGTAGTGTCTTATTTTGCTATCTAAAGACGGAAGCTTGGCCTGCTTTTCCGCCTGGATGAGTCCGTAAGACTTGGGCAGAGGCAGAGCACAGAAACCTTAGGAGACATCGGCTTGCACTTCCTTTGCATAAATCCCAGTCTGTCACAGTAGAGATCAGGGCCAGCCACCTGCTGCCCCCACTACTCCGCCCACCCTGGGTGCTGGTTCCCGTAAAGGGCCTCAACTTTCACCCCTAACCCCAGAAACTGTGCAATGCTCACCTGTATTTTCGGCCTCCTGCTGGCAGCTGTCACCTGTCCTAGTGCCAGGCGCTCAGCTCTGCCACTAGGGGGTGCTAATCCCATGTGCCCGGCTGCTTAAACAGCAGACGGACCTTTGAGGGTTGCTTACACCGTGGCCAATGCATGACCTGCGCTGCTGCTGCTGCTGATGAGAGATTGAGGCATGGGCAATAGAAAATGGGTGGGAGAGAGAGATGAAACTTTTGGTTCATGTGTTTGATTGTGCTCCTTTTACATTGTTTTGAGTTCTTCCATGCAGTTTATTACTATTTTTTTTACATTCACCCATCCATTTTCCACATTCCTTATCCAATACTGTACTGATGCCTATTCTGGGTACAAGATTTTCTTGCACTCCACATTATGTAAGAAGGCCTACAACATAGTCTAGTTTGTTGTCACTAATTTTCTCCCAGAGTGACTGTAAGTGAAAGGTCTCATTCTACTGAAAAGCTCTGTTGTTGCATGTCAAGGCCTATCCATTCACCCATTCATTCATACTTTCGCTAATTAGCCTTGGAGTAGAGCCAGGCTAAACAGAAGCTATTATAGCTGTTGGCCTGACTGGACAAGGGAAATAAAGAAATTTACATCGAATAAATTAAAAACTACTTGCGTAGCCTTTAAACACATCCACGGGCATTTAAAAAAGACATATTACAAACATTCCTGTTGCTTATAATAAATGCAGCATTCTTAAGTCACACTATATAGGCCTGCACCTGCATTAATGTCGCAAGTGCATGAATTTTTAATCACGGAAATTACCTAAAATGAAACCGGGATGTTAATGGTAAGAATAAATAACGTCGCACACAAAACCCATGCGTCACGAAGTGTGGTTTTGTGGTTTAAAAAGTTTGGAAAATGACAACAAAATATCAACATTTGACTTAAAGACTGAGAAAATATGAACATTATTGGCTTTGTAAGATTATCCTGTAGAGGAGGTTCTTAGATGTCACTCGACTATCTTGCCAAGTCAAGAAAAACTATCTAACGATACTGATTACATTTTTGCTTGTATTATAAAGATTTCAAGAAAATGTTTCGTACCGCCGCGTAGTGGCCATGTAATTGACCTAATTATAGTGAAATTACGCTCCCTAAAGGACGGAAGTGGAAAGCGTCTTATAGACTAAAGGTTAAAGCGCCACCTAGCTGTTATTACACAGTGGTGGTTGCATTGTCTCAATAACCGATAAACAGCCCTCCGTCCCATTATTATTCAAGAAGTGCATTCGTTAGCTATTTACAGCAATTCAGCGATAACCAAAGACTGTGACATATAATGTGGATCCTCACTCTAAAAATAACCTTCCTGTATTTAGTTTGATTGGCAGCAACTAAAACGTAGCTAACTAAATTCTCAGAACTGGACAAGAAACTAAAAGCCGAACAGTATAACCATGATGATTCAAATTTAGGATGTCAAAAATGACTGTGTTTTGTAAACAAATGGCTTGCGATATAAATAACTGCTCGGCAATAACCTGAGGTAACTCGTTATTTTATTTGTAGAACAAGCATATTCTATGTTATCTATGCCGGCTATCCCTGGTGGTCTAGTGGTTAGGATTCGGCGCTCTCACCGCCGCGGCCCGGGTTCGATTCCCGGTCAGGGAATGGTCCTTTTGATTCAGGAGTCACCAACTCGCTCGAATTTTATATTTTCACTGACACCTTTCCCCAGGTGGTTTCAATAAGTTCCAGGTTCTTCTGTTTTAACTGATGTCCTGCATGTGAATGTAGTACAGTAATGCTATCAACACCAGTCCTGGGCTTACTGCTGAACCATGCTCCCCTCAAACTCACACGACGGTCCTGGCAATCCTGCAAACAGAGCCATAACTTCAAATCAGGTTGCATCCTAAACTGCCATATAGGTGTGACAGACAGACCACCCTCTAATAGGCCTACAACTTCCTTTCCAGGAGGTACCCCAGGTGTGTCTGTATACCTTTTGATTAGGATGACTAGCTAAAACTTGTGGGAGAGACACTCTGAGCTACTTCAGGTTTCACAAACTACTTTAAAAGGCTCCTGTGTTTGGCTAATTTGTTCAATTCTTCCTGTGCTTTTACTGGTTTGTTCTCTTGATTGAAAAACCCATCCGGCTGTTTCACATTAATATTAGTGACGCACGCATAATTATAGGAGACTGACCAATCAGCACACAGCAAGAACTCGGCGCTAAAGTGAAATCCAGGTCTTTTTCATTGAAATGGTAGTTTATAAACCCCATCCTATCTCATAGTGACCCTCCTCACCCTACTTCTGATATGCTAACATACTATTCACTGAAAGCCTCACTATACATGTTAATGACAGAACATGAATCATCTTGATATGCACTGGATACTCTGTCACTCTGGCTGTCTGCAGTAAGGAGATCTGGAGGCTTCTGTCAGATGTATCCCCCCTCCTTTGATTCTACAGAACACGTTTAATCTTGCTCCTGGTGGAGTATTGTACTATGTGTGCCAATTTGTGCATCAACTGAGCTCTTAATTTGACTTTGTTATACATTGAGATTTCTCATTTTTGAGGTGTGTCTATACTGGTAAGGCTGGTTCTACAGCAGAGGTAACAGAATTACAATAGAATCTCGCTATAATTTGAAAATAACTAACTAGCTTTGTTTGAAATACCATCAGTTCTCTGCTGTTATATCCCAGCTATCAAATTATACTGCATAATACACTCCACTGTTCACTAAAATTCATGACAGTTTGAAATTATAACAGATCATTTTATTAAGCAGAATATGCACAGTTCTATGACCATAACAATTAATCATCAAATTGGCTCCAAATCAAGTCAAAATGATTATATTTTGGCTATTGTCTGAATCGCACAATCACAGAGTCTGTATTGAGAACATGGCTCAGCACGTCCAACATGCAGACTTTGCAGGGTACGACAATCCTGTACTGGAGTTTGCAGTTAGGGACTCACTGTAAATGTCTTCACAGACCAATCAGGTCAACTCCACATTTGAGAGCAGCTGCAACTGCATTATGGCCAGTGGTGCATAATTTCAGCCTGTTTTGAGTGGCAGCTTAGGATGTCAGTAAAGTTACTGGGAAACCAGGAGGCAATGGCAGGATGTATAGTGGACATTGCTGGGGACTCTTTGGATGCCAGGAAATCACAATATATTCAAAAAGTACAGTGCCTTGCGAAAGAATTGATCCCCCTTGGCGTTTGTCCTGTTTTGTTGCTTTACAACCCGGAATTAAAATCGATTTGGATGGGTTTACGCTGGTGTACAGCAATCTTCAAGTCATGCCACAGATTCACAATTGCAAGACATTTAAATGCGTCCCTTTCAGTCAGTGCAGTGCAGCTTTGGCCGTTTGTTTAGGGGTCACCGTCCAGCTGGAAGGTGAACCTTCCTCTGAGTCTCCCATCCCTGGCTGACAGAAGCAGCTTCTCTCCGAGATTTGCCCCGTGTTTAGTGCCGTCCATCTTTCCCTCAGCCCTGCCCAGTTTTCCTGTCCCTGCCAATGACGAGTACCCCCGCCACATGACGCTGCCACGCTTCACAGGACGACTGGCATTCCCACGGCGACGAGAAGGGTTGGGTTTGCGCCACGTAGCGTTTCCCATGATGACCGAAATGTTACATTTTAGTTGAATCTGGCCAGAGAAGCGTCTCCCATGTGTTTACCTTTTTCTGGCCACCCTCCCACACAGCCCCACTCTGTGGGGTGTGCCATTGGAACGGTCCTCCGGTCACTGCAGTGGACCTTTGCAGCTCCTTCATGGTTATCTTTGCTGTCTCTCTCGTGTCTCTGTCTATACATTTTTGGTGGGTGGCCCTCTCTCCTCAGGTTTCTACCATATTGTTCCCATTTTGTTATAATGAACTTAATGACGCTCTGTGGGATATTCAAAGATTGGGATTTTTTAAAAATAATTCAAACCTGATCTATCCCCCCCTGGGAGCCCCCTGGTCTTCATGCTGCCTGCTTGGTGATGATGCAGTCAGGGGGGCTTTCAGAGCAGGTCTGTTTATACAAGCATCATGTTTCAGGTCATGTGACACTTTGATTACACGCAAGTGGACCTTAATCAACTAATTATGTCACTTCTGAAGGTAATTGGTTTGACCAGATGGAATCTGAGGGCGATGAATACATATGCACTCGCAACTTTTAAATTTTTACTTTTTGCTACACACACGCATACATACGTACATATCACAGAGTACTGTACTTTATTTATTCATTTCACTTCAACAATTTCGACTATATTAAGTACATTATATAGAATCCAAATAGAAATCCGTTTTAATTCCAACATGTAATGCGTAAATACTAGGAAAACACACAAGGTACAGCTACGGTTTGACTCCTAACTTTGATAACCTCTCCCAGCATCTGCGAAGCTCTGAGACACGAAACACGTATGTAAAGCATGTTTATGCAGCGAATGCAGCTTAAAATATCGTTTTCTTCAGAAGATGCTCTCCGTGACTATAGGTTTAACGCTAATGACAGACATCAGGAGGCAGCTGGCATTCAGAAGGACTGCAATCGAGAGAAACGCGGCACCATCATCCGCTGGCTCACTTTACCAGCAACCCGAAGGAAATATCGAAAAGCGGTTCAAGCAAGTGGAAGACAAAAGTAAAACGGGTCTTATTTATCTCTCCTTTATGTCATAACACACTCAGAAAGCGGAGGTGAGTTTTCCATATGAAACCTTAGAATGCGGAGACCCGGTCAGCTCGAAGTCCTGAGAAAAGCGCTTAAATAAACTTAAACAGAGTTTAAACAAACTATGTATCTGCAGGTTTCTTTTTTATGATATAATTTTAGTAATATTATAACAATTTATTGAAATTATTATTCAATTATTACAAAATCAATGTATACTCGCACAATATTTGAATGTAGAAAATGCTAATATATATATATATAGGTCGTTGGCATTTATAAGAATTTATTAAAATAATTAAGGAAAACACATTTATACCAATGCTATTAATTTATCAGCGATTCAGCTAGGCCTATTTCTGGTGAGCTCGCAGCTTTTCAACCAAATAACGGAATAATATTTAATGCAGAACAAGAGGTACCGCACGTCTGATTACACTTCGAATAATATTTACGTTGAATATTTAAGTGGATGGATTTTGGAAAATTGATTCATATTTGTGAAAATCCAAAATGAACTTTGGGTAGGCCTACCTATAACTGAGCCGCGTTGCTTTTGGCTTTCATATCAGGCTATATAAACTACATGATCCCCGTGTTCCCATCGGATTCCACTGATACAGACACGTCTAACTGAGTTAAGGCTGAATTTGTGTCGGAAGACAATCTTCAGACTGTAAAAAAAATGGCACACTTCGGACACGGTAAGCTGTATATGGATTGTGACTAAATGGCTGGTTATTATAGGAAGAGGGCGCGCTGCGGGAGACAGAACAGCATACGGGCAGACATTGTACTACAGAGGAAGTGACATAAACAACAAACGGGACATCCCGGTGTAGTAACTAATACCAGACACAGGGTCATACTTGCATAGCTAATAAAATGCATTCCCTCTACACAAACTTTTTTTTTTTTTTACATTACCGAACAATATGGATCGGGCGGCTGATTATGTTATGTGAAAATTCTCCTGCACAACATTACGCGCGCTGTGTGATCAGCCGCGGAGATGGAGGCGCGGACAGACAGACAGACGGACAGACATCACTGCCGCATAGAAGGGAGCCCGACACACAGGCCGCTTTCTCTAAATACAAAGAGAAACGGAGTGGGAGGGGTTGGAGGGAGGATGACAGGAAGACGGGAATCCAATTCTCTCTTTCGATACCGCATAGACCCCTCAACCCTCCCCGCCTCTTCTGGGTTTCCGACAAACAACAATACCCTAATGTAGTTTCGGGAAAAAAAAAAATATATATATATATATTAAATAGTCCCATTTACGACGACGCTACAAATAATATACCTTCACAGCGTCCCGAGCGGACTGTCTCAGCAAGGCGACTGCGCACCTTAGTAACTAGACGCCGGGAAATGGCATTGTTGATATCCCGGCTGAATACTAGCTAATATTTTATCGTCTTTAAACAATTTCAAAAGAGCAGCGATTTTGGGTGAGTAATTTACGTTATCCCGTTTGACTTTGTCGTGGCCGATCAATAATAGCAAAGAAACTTACGATATATTACGGTCATAAAAATTTATTAATCATAACTTCATATTATCATAGAGGGGAGCGGGATGCAACAGGTAGCGTGTACAGTAGAGGAGCGGTCTAAGTTATTGAGCGGAGTTCGCTGACCCTTTTGTGAAATTATGCGTGGTATTTTACCTCCGATAACAACGCTAGTTTTATTTTGACATGCAGGCTGACTTGATGCATTTCACTTGTGTTTATTTTAATAAATTGTTATTTGTTACAAAAAATCATTGTTACTACGAACAAGCGATGCCTATCTATAAGAAATTTAGCGTGTATCGATGATTATGATAAATAACTGCGACGGCAGTGAAGGAATCTTAAATACATTCAGATGGGAAACTTCCAAAAAAGAAAATTGCCCATATGCATATCTGTCAACGTTCATCTTAAACTACCTTCAGTACGACAGTTGTTATAGCCATCCATAAATGTGTTACTCCATAAAATATCAAAGGAACAGTCAGTATACAGCCAAATATGTGATTTTTTCCTTTTACTGAATGATTAATTGTAATATGCATTTAAAATTTCTGCTCTTTTTAATTAATTGGATATAAATATTTCTAAGAAAAAGAAAAAGCAATTGTGTACAAATTTTGGTCTACTAAAATCCTCATAAAGAAAACGAACGATCACTTTGGTCATTAACATAACCATCCATTACTTTAATGGCGTCAGCGAACAATGAAGTAGTGGTAGAATTATCTAACCTACCTGCTTCTGTTATGGACTGCGGTGTCACGAACCACAGTAATTTACATTTGCTCAACGAATGCTCAATTGGAATGTCATTGTGTTACTTTGTGTTCATTAAATATGGTTTTTCCGTTTCTGCTTTAAATTCTCTACCAAAGTTAATAGTATTTTGCCATTTTCCCATTTGATCACCCATTTCTGTTAAACAAAAAAATGACCCCAAACACACGAGGAATCTAAACACCTAGAGGTAAATAAAATAATGAGCAGGAGATAAATGAGAGTTGAAACCAGGAACGGAGATTCAAAGTTGCATTACTACAGCAGCGTGAGGAGGGTGACGGCAAACATGGTTTGCGGCCTAAAGATGGCAGGTCCACATTTCCAGATCGCCCTGCGGTGGTAGCCCAGGGCAACTGTTTGATCTGAATCACTTTATTGCACGGCCGTATTATGTGCTAGCTGTGTAAATACATCCTGCGCCGTTGCACCACGTCTTGGGACACGGACTGTCCAAGCTTCTCCCATGCAGTTTCCCCTTCCAGTGTCCCTCGTGTTATTGCAATGTTGAAACACCTCACCGCAAATGGCGCCATTAGGGGACCCTGTCCTGCCCCGTTTTTATGTATGCCGGTGAACAGAGATTGGTTCAGTTCGTGTAAATGACCCAAAATAATTAATTCAGTCAATCATTAGTTAATTAACAAGTCTGATTTTAGGTAAGTTCAGCCACTAAAATGATCGCACTAATGACTTTAAATTTCAGGTTGCAACTATCCACTCCCTCTTGTGGTAGTAAGTGGAACATACTGTAGTGTTCCAGGTCTTGCTCGTGAAGTTATACACTAACCCCATTTTTAATGACATCAGGGGTATTTGTTATTATTTTCTCTCGTATCGTGACACATAGCACTGTTTAATAATATATTTCAGAGTTGAAATACATGCATTTTAAATATTAAACAAACACATTCGGAATTAATAATAGGTTTGTTTTTCATAATTTTCTATAAATTCTCCTTTACTACTTTGCTGGAGGTTTGTGGGTCGTTGTGCCCTCCGGTGTAAGGGTGTATAAACTACGACTTAAAAAGTACAGACTTCTTTGCCCCTCTGTATGTCTCTTATTCCACTTCCACGTGGTATGGCAGTAGGTCCTGGGATTGAAAAGGGGCCATTGTGCAGCATGTCAGTAGCACAGTGTATCCCTTGAGGCTGCGAGAGATATGCTCACCCGAGTGTGTCCTGACCGCCATTGTTACGAATTCTTATCCATTCACTAGCTTTTAAATAGAGCTCGGGCAAGAGTACGCAAGTAAAGAGAGGAGGGACCACGAACAGGCGCACTCTCACATTGCGTGGTCTACATAGATCGCTGCCCATATTCACGGACAGATTGGAAACGCCTTCTTTCTGTGACATAGCCCCTCCATGTTCCTGAAGTTCTGAACCCAAGATCACTGAACAGATTGTTTTTACCCATTATACAATATATAGTGCTGTAAATATATATATATGTTCTTATAATAATCCGCAATAGATATATATAGCACATATCATAATTAATAATTGAATTGTTGCCAATATCAAAATAATACCTGCCGTTCATGCGGAAACCATTATAAGATTATTTGTTAATAACAGCACACATGAGTAGGGAACAAAGGCAGCAAAGACAGCTAAGGAGAAATTTTGAAGATTTTTTTTAGTATAATAAAATGTCTAGACTTTATATTGCTGTGTTAAATTTATCAGATCAATCGAACTATCCGCGCATTTATTTTGATGGCTAATTTATATGATCATTGATTTTTGATGTTGTTTGGGTTTAGCTACAGGTACATGCCGTTCATGCATATATCGTTAAAAGCACTATGCTAGTGGATAACCTTAAGAACCCAGACACAGACAATACGAAAGGCAATTGGCCGTGCTGGTCTCTGTAGTATAACTCGTTAAATATTGGTTTATAAGTGGCGTGGTATCTCATAAAAGCGCTAGGTGGAGTGAGAGTGTGGGGGAGGGGAATTAATTATCCAAAAAGTGAGAGAGATGTTGTTCCTCGCTATTTAAATGCAAATGTTAAGAGAGGACAAGAAGACTGTGTGTATGTGTGTGTATGTGTGTGTGTTGGGGGGGGGGGGGCATGGTGGGTGAGTTGGGAGAAAGAGAGGACTTGTTGAGAAAAACAGCCACACATACATACACACGCGCACTCGCAAATTCGCACGGCAGCTATAGATGTCGATGTCAAAGCTGCTCTGTTACTTCTGAGCTTCATCACAATGGACATGGTGCTGATCCATTACTGTAACTTCGCTTTAAAAGTCCAAAAAAACTGTTTGGCGATATAGGGGGTTCATAGTGTGATAGGAAAGAAACTTTTTGGGGACGCTATTTGGAGTTGGTGCAGCGTGCAAAGTATTGCGCTGGCTGATGCCCCCTCTGCCTCGTGAATCATGTCTCGCCGGAAACAGAAACGGCCCCAGCAGCTCGTGAACTCGGTTCTCGGGAGCACGCGGATTCTGACGCAAGGTGAGAAAAATTCCCTTTATCGGCTCACGTATTGCCATATTCTGATGTTCATATTACCGCAATAATAATAATAGGTTAAAATGGATATCTTAATATGAAATTGTGCAAAAAAAATGTTAAATGCATTGCAAGCAAAGTTCAGTTCATTAATTACGTTTATATAATTACATTTATATGCAGATGTTCATGTAAAGTTTAATGCTGAGAGAATAATTTAATATGATTCTACATATATTTGTAGTTTGTGATATAGGCTAATTATACGTATGTTTATTAAGTTTAAAACTAAATTTAAACAGTTTTTTTCCTTCATTTGCTTTATTTGCAGTATAATTTGTTTAATCGTCAAACTTTAGGAATTACGTATGAAGTAGTTGTCATAGTCACGATATCATACGTGTGGGAATTAACAGCTATAGAAACTTGTATTAACGATTCCTAGGGACGACCCGGTATAGCCATGCATAAATATATCAGTTTATGCAAAACAGACGACTATATGAATGATAGGTTTTCGGACTTCACGTGTAATAAATCTTAGAGAAACAGGTATTTTTTTTGGGGGGGGGGGGTGAACATGTCATTAATAGTCGATGGGTGTTCGGGATCACGAGGTTATAATCCGCGCTGTACTGATATTTACTTTGAATCTGGTCTTGTACTCCTGCTATAGGCAGGTATAGCCCGAACTATAATGATTGCGGCTGCAGTCGGGTTCGTTGCTTGACTTAAAAACGCTCCGTTATTGCCTTGAATACGCGAAAGGTGGTAGTAAAAACGCGAATCCATTTAAAGCTGCATTCCACGTTTTATAATGTGTGCTGGTGGGTAGGTGAGTGTCAGTTTAATAGGAGTTTTACGGCTTTCCCTGACTTCTGATC
>JABFDZ020000084.1:1197767-1209301 GCA_019775955.2 Pollimyrus isidori
CCCCCCCCCCCCCCCACCCGCGCGACTAACCTCTCTTTTCTCCTTTTCTTTCTGCCTTTAACTTTTTACTTTTCTCTATGTTACCCCTGCTTTCCTCTATATCACTTACTCTTTCTCCTACATTCTGATATCCATTCAGTGAGTGTGCTCATATTGCCAGACCTGGAGAGAACAGACCACCCAGTTAGGAGAGAAAGAGAGAGAGAGAGAGAGAGAGAGACCGCTGAAGATTCAGTAAACGTGTATGGGTATCAGGGACAAAAAAAAATGCTGGGTTGTTGAGAGCGAGGAGTGACATGGAGTGAGTGGAGAGAGAGAGAGAGACAGGAAGGTAGTGTGACAAAGAGATGGAGGAATGTTAAGGAGCAGAGAGGTGTACTGGGAAATTGCCGAAACTGCAGCAGCATGAGGTTCTATTGTCCTTCCGGGCCTTTGTGACTAAGCAGTGAGCCGTGAACAAGCGCCAGGACCATGAACACTGTGTGTGCCTGAGTGTGTGTGTGTGTGTGGGGGGGGGGGGGGGGGGCCCCAACACTGTGAGCAGGTGTAGAGCTGCACAGTCACCGGTCACACAGAGACGCTTGCACATGGCCTTTGCACCATTCCCTGAGCTGGGGCGTGCTGGTGCGCGTCTGTCCGAGCACAGTGTGCAATTCGCCGCCCGTGTGGGTGTGGACTGGTTAGCACAGGTGCCCCGCGTGCTTTCGGTGAGCCCTTGGCTACAGTTCTTAGCTTCTCGGGGCCACGCTGCTCCTTCCCGCGCCTTGTCTGTCATCCTCTTGGCGTGTTTTCTTTTACTCGCCGCTCCCTCTCTCTGCAGAGGACTCTGAAAGAATGTGACCCCCGGCACTCCACGGGTCAAGTCTGTTAGCCAATCACAGTGACTGGACAGCGGCCAAGACCCCTAAATGAGAGGTGACCTCTGACCCTGTGGGGTCAGGGGGGAAGGGTGGATAGAGAGATGAAAGACTCAACCAATGGAATAGGGGGTGGGTTAAGAGGGGTTAGAGGTTGCCGTGGTGATGTCCATTGTCCTTTGCAATGTGTTGCCGTGGCAGCAAGGTTGGCTGTTAGCTTTGGTGGAAAGAGAGATGGTGTGTGTGTGTTGGGGGGGTGGCTGTTATGGGTTGGATGGATGATGAGATAGAGAGGGATAAAGAGATAAAGACTGTGGAGATGAAGAGCCAGCTAAGAATATAAAAAGCAAAGCATATTGGAGGAGGAGTATATCATTATATACCATTGCATACTATGCTATAACAACAGCTGGGTCAGGGATCTGTGGCAGGTGAGTGCAGGTTTTAATAAAATAAACAATGGACTTCTTTACCTGGTCACAGATTAACTTGAAGATGTCTATACTTACATTTATCACTAATTCATTGAAGTTCATGAAGTACAGTCTTGTCACTGGACATTGTTCTGGATCACTGTCAAAAATTTGATGTGACCTCTTGATGCAAACGCCGAGAACCCCTGGTATGGAGTGTATGGAAAGGGGGACAGAAACATTTTGGCTTCTTGAGTAGAAGGTGCACAACATATTTCGCAGTCCCTGCAGGACTCGGTATTTCAAGACAAATCCAGCAATTTGTGTGATGTGTGCCAGACATCTTCAGAGAAGGCAGCTTGACTGGGAGAATCTTTTCAGTCTTTCCTTATGGACAGAATCAATGTAGAAGTGCTTTCATTAGTCGATAAGCTATTTTTGAAATGCATGAAGCCTACAACGATTCTTGGAAACAAGCTTGACATAACCCATGTATCTGTTCTGTCTCTCGTTCCTGTTTCCTCAGATGAGCAGGTGGCCGTCAAGTCTCTGTCTGCCTTTCTAACAGCAGACTCCGCCTCCTCTCCACTGCCCGACGGCCAGCCTCCCCTAGCGCCTTGCCCCTCCCCTGGGGGCCTCCACAATCCTTCCCTCCCCACTGAGAGCTTCCCTGCCTCTCGCTCTCCCAACCAGCCGGCCCCACACCCCGCCTCCCTGTCAGACGGTACCTCCTCCCACTCCCCGGACATCCCCTACCCCTCACTGTCCTCGCAGGCCCGTTCCCCGACCCAGCACTCTTCCAGCCCAGCCTCCTCTTCCCAAAGCCAGGCCCGTTCCCTCATGGCCTCCCCGAAGATGGGGGTTTCTGCAACCACCACCACCTCCTCCTCGTCCTCCTCCTCCTCCTGTGTCCCCCCTCATCCTGGCAGCCCCAGCCCAGTGCCTGAGGGCCCCCCCAGTCCGGTGACACCTGCCCCCAGCCCAGGCGAGCCACCTCGTTCCCACCTGAGCATTGCTGTTATCCTGGAGGAGCTGCGGGTGCTGCAGCAGAGGCAGATCTACCAGATGCAGATGACTGAGGAGATCTGCAAACAGGTGCTGCAGCTGGGCGGTGTGGCGTGTGGCCTGGACTCACCACCGCTGCCCCAGCTCTGTTTGGAAGGTGGCGATGGCGCCTCCGGGCCTCCCCTGCCCTTACCCACACAGGCCTCTGCACCTCCCCTCCTAGCCTGCTTTCCCTCTCTTTTGCCCCAAACTGTGTCCAAGGCCAAGGCCCCCCACCCTATGTCACATGTCCTGCGCCCGCTGAAGCCACAGTACGAAGCGGTGGGTGGCGCAGCGGTCCGCGCTTATCCTGGAAACATCACTCGGGCATCCTCTTCATCGTCCTCTGCCTTGTCCTCCTCGGTCTCCTCCTCCTCGAGCTCCACGGCCACCACGTCAGCCTCCCACTACCCCCTCTCACTGGCCCTGGGGATGCCCCCACGGTACCTGCACGAGAAGTCACCTAACACCACCTCCGCCAGTGCAAGCGGCCTGCCCTTCTTTACCCCACCCCTGCCAGCCTCCACCTCGCTGCCAGGCCCCTCCCAAGAGCCCCAGCAGTCAGGGTCTGGGTCTGGGGGCCCTGCGGGGTCCTCGCTCGGGCGCCTGTCCCACGCCTGCCGATTCTGCGGCAAGCTCTTCAGCAGTGACTCGTCCCTGCAGATCCATCTGCGCTCACACACTGGTGAGCGGCCCTACCAGTGCCCCGTGTGCCTCAGTCGCTTCACCACACGCGGCAACCTCAAGGTCCACTTCCTGCGGCACCGCGAGCAGAATCCTGAGCTCTCCCTCTCCCTACTGCCGCCCTCCCTGTTCGGGGCAGGGTCTGACCAGACCCAGACGGCCCCCAGCACCATGCCTGCTGTCCCCAGTGTGGCACAGAAGCGCAGGAAGCGCCGCAGTGAGGATGACATGTTCGGGGAGGGCTCTGAGGGTGGCACACCAGTTGCTGGCTTCTCACTAGGTTCCACCCCCGGGGCCCGCCCACCCCCAGCCACACTCCCCCTGCCACCCAGTGTGGACCTGGCTCTGCTCTCCACAGCTCACTCCCTGCTGCAGCTCAACCGTGCAGCAGCTGCAGCAGCGGCGGCTGCTGCTGTTTCCTCTGGTTCAGGTCCTCCTTCCTCCTCTGCCTCCTCCTCCTCCTCCTCAACCATATCTTCATCTTCCTCGAGTCCCCTGGCATCCATTGCCAGCTTGTACAAAGGAGCCAAGCGCTTTGATGAGAACACGCCCCCGCACCCCGCTATGCTGCCCCACTCCGCCTACTCCCAGCTGGCCCACCTCCCGAAGCTCCTCTTCCCCAGTGCTCCCTCCCAGCATCACCACCCTGGCTTGGCCCTGCTCCGCCCCACCGGCCCACCCCCACCTGGGTCCCACATCTCTGGGCCGCACCCCCAGCTCGCTTTTCCCTTCTCCCCCTACCCCAAGGCCCAGACCTCCTCCTCCCCCTCTGCTTCCTCTTCCTCTGACACCTCCAAGCTGCAGAAGCTCGTGGAGAAGCTAGAAAAGGAGCCACAAAAGCTTCTGGAGGAATCCCAGGCCTCAGGCTCCAGCGAGGCTGTGCCAAATAACACCACCACTGCCACCAGCTTCAGCAGTGGCCTCCCTGTCACCACGGCATCTAGCTTCAGCAGGGAGATGATGGCAGCTCTGGGAGTAGGTGGCGGCACTGGGGTGGGCAGCTTAGGTGTGGTGGGCGCCGGCCCACCCAACCTGGCGCCTAATCAGTGCGGCACATGCCTACGGGTGCTGAGCTGCCCTCGGGCTCTCAGGCTGCATCAGGCCACCCACCTGGGTGAGAGGCCCTTCCCCTGCCGCCTCTGTGGCCGCTCCTTCTCCACCAAGGGCAACCTGCGTGCTCACCAGGCCACGCACCGGGCCCGGCCCCCAGCCCGCGCACACAACTCCTGCCCGCTCTGCCAGCGCAAGTTCACCAATGCCCTGGTGCTCCAGCACCACATCCGCATGCATTTGGGAGGCCAGCTACCACCAGGGGGAGTCGATCCATCACCTGAAGGTTCCCCCCAGGCCGAGGCTCGTTTTTTTAGCGTTGGTGCTGGTGAGCTACTTGGTTCTGGACCCATCGCCACCAGCAGCCAGTGTATTGGTTCGAACCCCTTCTTGGGAGGTGGTGTCACACCTTTGTCTGTTAACATCACCCCGCTCTCTGCTGAGGGATCAAACCACAGCCCTTCCGGGTCCTCCAGCCCTGATCTAGTCCCCCCAGCTGACCTGAGTCCTGACCCCACCCTTAACCCATCTGCTGACCCTGTTCCACTGGGCAGCTCTGAACCCCCAGTGCTGTCTGCCAGTGTGCCTGTCTCCAGCTCCAGAGTGCCCTCTATTGAGGACTCCCAGGCAGATCTAAAACCCAGCATTGCTCCCACCCCAACGGATCGCTCCAGTCCTGTGCCCAGCTCTCCTACTAAGACCGTCCTGCAGAAGTATAATGAAGGAAGCGAGGTCACACCCCCCAGGGGCACCAAGTCCAAACAAGAGGATTCCCCTGACACCCTAGGCCCCATTGTCACTCTGCCAATCCTGCCCAGCAACTACAGCCCTCCTCCTGGCCCATCACCAGACGCCATGGACACCACCGGCAGTGAGCCCAAATCATGTGCCGAGATCCGAACCTCCCCACATCCGCCTCTCCTTGGTCCTGCTGCGGCTTCAAACACTGATACACTGGAGCCAGTGCTAGAACCTCCCCTGGAACTTACCCTCAGTGGGGCCCCTGTACTAAAGAGTGACAAAGGGCTGGTGCCTGAACTGGAGGCTCCACCCACGGACGGAGTGTGCGGAGGACTCCCAAAATCTCAGGGCGTCCTGGCGCCGCCTGCCCCCTCCCGGAAGGAAGCCAGGGAGGGCATCATTCTCAACTCGCCCCCCAGGGATGACGGGGGGAGATTCAAGGCCGTGGGGCCTGACGTCCAAATCACTCCACCCTCTGCGCCGCGGCCACCTGAGAAGAAGACCTACTGCTGCTCCGAATGCGGCAAGGAGTATGCGAGCCGTAGTGGGCTGAAGGTAAGGCCTGGGAAGCAGCCTATACAGAATATTCCAGAGCATAGCGCTGGCTGGGCAGAACCCTTGGCACTGACTACAAGAAGCTTGTTACAGTCAGCGGCAATAGCTCAGTTGGTAGCACATCAGATGTTTAATCTGAGGGTTCCGAGCTCAAGAACCATCTGCTGCTGTAGTTCAGGACATAGAGCCTTGTCCTAATAATGCAGCAGCCCTGGGTCCAAAGCCGGGGGAGCCTACACAGAGTGCAGTCCTTCCTGTTGCTTTGGATAAGAGCTTCAGATAAGTTGAACGTAGTCACAAGTTAAGGAAGCATTGAGTGTTCCTCAATATCAAAAAGGTAAAGAGCAAAAAGATCATAGTTGTTGTCTTGATAAGGCTGGTACTGCTAACTTGTCTTCCCATGAATGAACCTGGAGCACAATGAGTTGGTGAGGATGTATCCTTGATATTTGGGGATTTGTACCATCCTCTGTACTCCTGTTCTTAGTATTAGAACTGATCTTCGGCAATGGAAGATGACATAAAACGGGTTCATAAGAACACAAGTGCAGTCAAGTACGCCCATTGACAGCCTGGCTATCTAACCTAATGCTGCCTTTTGAAAACTACCTTCCAACGCTTTGTGTGATTCTTCATGTTGTTTGTGCCATTGGCGTAACAACATTGTCACAATACAACTTGAGTCAACCTGCCTGTTAAACCATGCGCGGTTTTAATGTTCAGACGTTTGTTTTCAGGGCCACATGAAGCACCATGGGGGTGTAGTGAAGACACCCCGCCAGGCAGCCCCTCGCCCTCCTCGTGTGGCCAGCTCAGCCTCTGCTGCCCCCACACTCACCCCCACCACCGGCAGTCCCGTGAGCTTCTGGAACCAATACCAAGCCTTCCTGACCAATAGCAGCGACCCGAAAGAGGAAGCAGCTCCAGGCCCAGCCAATGGGAGCCAAGGAGAAGATGCCGAGATGCCACGATTGGCCGAGTCGCCCAACAAGCCTAAATCTCGGGAGGATTTGCAGATTGTCTCAGAGGAGAACAGGAACGAGCCTGTTAGAGGGACTGAGCCTGAGGGGATGTGATGCCCCTGGGAAAGACTCTGCATTCGAGAAATTTGATGTTATTTTCATTGCTTTTTGTTTCTATTAACTGGACTAGTTGATCTGATAGTTAGGTGCTGTCGAAGTAAACCGACAAGCTAGTTTTATTACATAGTGAATTGGTCAGCATGGTTGTTGAATCATTTTGGAGAAGAAAAGTGATGAAAGAGGCGGAAGACACAGCAAAGCAAGGGAAGAGCAGGGATCAGGCGACGCAGTTCATGATGAAGTATTACTACACAACTAGAGACAAAATAAATTTAGACTCTTAGATTACTTAGGTCTTTACTGGGCTCCTGACACTTCATTCTATAACCAGGGGATTAAAAAAAAGGGATCTGTTTGAAAACATTACGAAGCGGTAGAAACCACACCAACCTTACAGAAAGGCTTTTATCCTGATATTTTCTGGCCCGGGATCCCAGGGGAACTTTGTGGTTAAATCTGGAGCAAAATGCTTAACCCTAAGTTCTCCGGTTAAACCCCCATTTGTATTTAATGGGTAAACAGTCACTTTGTATAAAATCAAGCAGCAAAACAAGAATAGCTACGGGCTAAGGTGTCTCTCGCTTTGCTTCGAAAAGTAACGTGTAAATATGACCAGGGCCAGTGTTTCCTCACGTATAACGTCGGGCTATTATATTGACATTGTGTTGTGTTTATTTCCTTTGCCGGACAACCCAGCAACATGACTGGTGGCTGTAACGATGTGAGTGGTCTCCCGTTGAGGTGTCGATGGTTTCTTGTTCAGTATCCCAGGCCCAGCGGTCTGAATCTGCCGGCTGTCTGTCTATCTGGCTGAGTTTATGGAGGTCACATCCTATTCTGCTGTTACGGACTTGGGCTCACATTCCGGACCTGAGGTGTCACCACGGCTCCGACCGTGGCGGCCATGGTGAGCGGTCTGGGCTCTTTCCTGACACACCTGTGTGAAAACGGACGAGCGAGGGACAGTTTAGTGGTGGAGCAACAAAGGCGACGTTGTCCACATATTGTCTTTGCCTGCGACTTCCTGTGTCTTGTCCTTGTGCGGTTTTCCGGTTCGTTCTGTAGTGACGTTGTTTCCCTGTGTTTTAGGAGCTTCCCTCAAGCGCTTTTTTTTTTTGTTTGTTAAAAAAACTCAGACATAATTTCCATCCTGTGACTTGTATGATCAAGGTATGTTTAATGTTCATCAAGAAGAAGAATAAAACAGTAATATTCACAGTTGTCAAAGGGTGGTTTTCTAGTGGTTGAATTTACAAAGACATGCACTGCAAGCATCTCCTTACTGGACAGCTGTGAGGGAAAAAAGACTCGATTCATTTATTTCTGAACATTAAAGTGTTGCTTATTATATGATTCATATATATATATATATATATATTTTTTTTTTATTTTATTTTATTTTTTTTTTACTAAAAAATTCAAAAATACATGTCATATTTGGGAGCAGCACAGTGTCTTAGTGGCCCACACTGTCACCTTACATTTCTCTGAGGGCTCGCACTCTCTGTCCGTGTCTCCAGATTGTTCTCTTCCACACCTATTCCCCCCCACAGCCCAGAGACACGCAATTAGGCTAATGCTCGTCCCCGAACTCTGTGCGCTTACCCTTCCATGGAGCGGTGTCCCAGGTGGGCCGCCACCTGGTGCCCTTTGCAGCCCGGGATGTGGTCCAAGGCCCCCTGTGGAAGATTCCTCATGCTCTGGCATAGTAAGCCGCCTTTCTAATTGGAATGTTGTAGCTGCTACATATTTTGTAATTGGTCTTTCTCGGCTTCCTGTCCCGCCTTTGAATCTTTAAACCCACAGTGTCAGCTTGGCCTGGCATAGTTCCACGTCCAATTTGATATAGTGACACTTAGATCCGTTTAGCTTTGCCACGTTTGCGGCGGCCCTTGGTGCTCAGGATGTGGTCAGACAGACCTCAGCACATGGTTAGAAGAGCCGGACCGGGTCCCTATAATCCTTCCGTTTCTGAAAGGGCCACACTGTCTGAGTCAAGGAGCCTGCGCCTGCCTGTGTTCGCCCTGTACCTCCCTGTGAGTGAGCGTGAGATAGTGTGTCTTTGGCCTGGCTCTCTGTCTACCCCCTCCCCTCCCCTCCCTTCTTCCCTCTCTCAGATCACCTCTCATGCAGTGTCCCTAATCCCCCCTCTCTTTCAACACAATTAAATGGCTCTCTCCTTCTGTGTGCCTGTGAGTCAGACCGAGATGGGGGGGTGGATAGGGAAAGAGCCTGGCCAGCTGTCCCCCCCCCCCAAAAAAAAAAAAAAACAGCTCCTAATCTACACAACCATGACAACGGCTAGAAGCAGGGAGAGGCATTCTGCTCTGAACAGTGAGGGAGTGTTATAGGTTCTTATTTCTTGGGTGGGGGTTGGCCTGTGTGGTGGTGGGGGTGTCTAATGTGTGGAGCTGGATCGACTACGCTCCAATTGAGAATCTCCCCACGTGAGCTCTGTCAGAACATAGACAGCGGCTGACATGAACCGAGGGAGCGTGTAGCGCGGCGCGCTCAGCACTGCAGACACGCGTCGCTGAAATATGTGCACGTTTTAAACTAGAAATCTGAACCGGCCAACACATGAGCTAGTAAAGGCGCGGCAATTTGGGATGTGGGTTAGACTTCAATGCTCGTCTTTTGCTTCAAAATCTCACATTACTTAGAAAAGATAAACATTGAAATCATATTTTAATGACATATAAAATTAGTTCTTTAGTTAGTGGGGCCCATAGTGGATAACAACAAAAAAAAATTCAGGGAATAAGTGTACCGGTCCATTGGTGTATTTAAACTAGACCACTGGCAGACCTGTCATTCACTTGCCAGTCTCTTCAGACCGGTGTACGGTCTCTGTGAGTCAGTCTGTCAATCATTAAGCCAGTCACTTAGATGAGTACCGTGGCGATATTCATACCTACTAGATTCTTTCCCAAAGCACTTCTCTGTGGATATATTTTTTCGGTGCACACTGGCTTGCAGATTTTGATATTAATGAATTTAATAGCCTGCACATATCAAGCCTTAAATACTTCCGGTCAAAGAGCACTCATATTATCATAAATTTGTCTCCCCCATGTGGCCCTCTGAGAAACTGCAGAATGCTTACAGTAACTACTGCCATTTTCAAGTCCATAGTGTCCGTCATCTTTAGGTTGCAACCATTGCCACCTCGACTTCTGTATTCATCCTCAGTGTCAAAAAACAAAGGTTGACCTGAGTGACACATGGTGGAGGCATTTGGTACTGCAGCTTCTAGTAATGAAGTGACCTTCTAACACACCATATAAAAAAAAGTACTGGGACACCTGGCCATTACACCTACAGAACATTCTATGAGATCCCCCCCCTTCCAAAGCCATAGGCATCTATATGAAATGTATCCCCCTTATGCAGCTGTAACAGCTGTGCTCTTCTGGGAAGGCTTTCCATGGAATTTTGGAGTGTGTCTGTGGTTTTTTCCCATTCATCCAGAAGTGTGAGGCCAGAGGCTGATGCTGGATGTGAAGGCCTGTCATGCAAACTCCATTCTAGTTCATTCCAAATGTGTTTCATGGGGTTGATGTCAGGGCTTTGTGTGGGCCAGTCAAGTTCTTCCACAACAAACTCGCCCAACCATGTCTATATGGACCTTACTTTGTGCATTGGGGTACAGTCATGCTGGAACAGAACAGGGCCTTCCCAAAACTGTTCCGACAATGTTGGAAGCATAGAATTGAGCATTAAGAGTTCCCTTCACTGGACCCAAGGGTCCAACCTCTGAAAAACAACTCCATACCATTACCCCTCCTCCACCAAACTTTACAGTTGGCACAATGAAGCCAAACAGGTAAAGTTCTTCCGACATCTGCCAAACCTGGATTCCATCAGACTGCCAGACAGAGAGGTGTGATTCGTCACTCCACAGGACATGTTTCCCAATGCTCTCGTCTATAGTGGTGTCGTGCTTTACACCACTCCATTTAACGCTTGGCATCGCGCATGGTGACGTAAGGCATGGTGATGCAGCTGCTCGGCCATGGAAGCCCATTCCATGAAGCTCCCGGCACACAGGTTTCATGCTGGAGTCACTGCCTGAGGAAGACTGGAACTCTGCAGTTATTGAGTCAACAGAGCACAGGCAACTTTTGCGCACTATAGCCTCAGCACTTGGTGACCCCGCTCTGTTACTTTATGTGGTCCACCTCTGTGTGCCTAAGTTTCTGTTGTTCCTAACCCTCTTCAATTTTGCAAAAATACCACTTACAGTTGACCATGGAATATCTAGCAGGGACACAGTTTCACAAACTTATTGCAAAGGTGACATCCCATGACAATACCACACTTGAATTCAACAAGCTTTTCAGTGTGACCCATTCTTTCACAAAAGTTTGCAAACCTGATGACATGGCTAGGTGTTTTATTTTGTACACCTAAATTAAATGAGATGTGTCCCATTACTTTTGTCCATATAGAGTATCTGCAAAACTGTTAGTGTAAAACTTCAGTGTATACTTTTTGTGGCAATTTTATCTTAATGTTGTAATTGTTATGTTCATTTTTCATTGCACATAGATACACAACAAAAACAATTATTTTGCAATTTGTAACAAAAAGATTTATTGATTAAACAAAACTGTACATGCACAGCCCCTTACATTTGGCAGTATTTAATTTTAATTATACTCCACTCAGGAGTCAACTTACATATTTTTACTTGTGATGCAATGACACTCCGCAATCGATCCAAAATGTGGCACGTTCTGATGGCTATGCTGTTCTTAGTGTATTATGTGGGTGAAAATGTGTGTGCATTCAAATGTCTTACGGTGTGCTGGGATCCCACCTAAAGAGTTCTTTTGTGTTATGCTGCGTGTTTGCAGAGATAGGTTCTACACCACTGCAGAACTATTTAAATAAGAAATTATTTTAAATCACTGAAAAGAAAAACATATTCTCCAGTCCCCTCCCACAGTACACAAAATGTGTTTAGATGGATCAGTGTCTCTAATGGCGCTTTTCCACTGCGTGGTACGACTCAGTTCGGCACGGCACGGTATGGTTCAGTTCGGCTCGGTTTGCGTTGCCACTGCAGTTTAGTACCGCTTTAGAGTGGGCGGGATTATTCACGT
>JABFDZ020000084.1:1209401-1223257 GCA_019775955.2 Pollimyrus isidori
TTGGAACCTCGGCTGAGGTGGTACTAAAAAAAGGACCAGGTACCAGGTACTGTTCCCAGTGGAAAGCCCCCCAAAAGGGAGCCGTACTGAACCGTACCGTGCCGTACTATGCAGTGGAAAAGCGCCATAAATAGCCCCATGGACATACCAGCTTGTGTGTTCTGTCATGAAGGGGAATTTCAAACAGAATATGCCCCAGCATGTGCCCTTTGCCCCCATGGGGAGGCTCTGGACTGGCTGGAACACTACACTGTGAAATCAGTAAGGGTAGGAAAAATAAATGGATGAATGGGACAACAGCCTCAGAGTTGCCAATAAGCTAAAAGGGTTAACAAAAAAAATGCAGAGAAAAAAAATCAGACTTAACCTAAAAGTTGACTGATGAATCAAACACAGAAATAATGGCACATAACAAAATGCCACAGACTAGACACAGCTATAGGCAGCTATACATATACTAGTGAGGCGAATGCCAATAATACGTTTTTCATAGTGATGGACAAAACGACACCTAATGAACCATGGGCTGTATTTTTTCACACCACTAGATGGTGCTGTTGGTTTGCTTTGGTGCATACTTTATGCCCTTAAACAGAAAATGAATGGTTCATGAAACGTGATTTCATACATTGCCTACCATTTTTGCCTTCCCAGACATATGCAGTGACGTTTTGTGTTTTTTTCCACAAAGCAGAATCTTTATTAAGAAAACAAAATTCCACTATGTTCAAAGACAACTGAAAGGGTCATAATTTCATACAAGAACATATTTTTGCTAGAACCCTTCAATGAAACTCTTCTGTTGACATCAAAACAGATAAAAAAAATACTCAGCATCTGCTCTTGCTGATTCTTCTCGTGTTCATCAACAGGCAGGAAACACAAAATGTCTCGCCAGCGACAGCATTTGAAGCGGCTGTGTGGTGCACCGCATTTGTACTGAAATGCACATTTGGAGTCTGGCTGGATGCAAAAAAGCATGGAAACCCTGCATTTACATTTACAGAACAGAGGCTTTGTGTCTCGGGAATGACATCACCATTCGTTTAGTAAAATGTCTTCAGTGCCGCCATTTAGGGACAGGCTTGGACTCTCTCTCTCATGGGAGGCTGCCAAGATGAGCGCAGCCTCTCTGTGCACTATTGCATTTCTGCCGCTGCAGCGTACTGCGCCAGGGCATACATGCAGCCATGCTAACTTGGCACTGTAAGCATTTCCTCAAAGTGAATCGGAACGCGATTCAGCATATGTGCAAAGCTTTATCAATTCTAGCTGCTATGCATTGTACCCTTATAATATAATCCCTACTGAATTGAGCCCCAAATGCAACCACCAGATCTTTATAGATTACTGGGGTTTGGACCCAAGAGAACCATCCCGTTAGCTTTCTGCTTCACCTGTCATCTATGCCTTTTTTCAAGTACAGCGATAGAAACCTGGATAATAATGTCATGTGACCCTCCCCTCCAGTCACATTGTGCCAAAAGTCATTTCTTCTCTTGCTGTTTTTATGTCCCTTCCCACCATTGGCAAGAAACTCCAAGTTGGTCATGATACCAGCCACAGATAGTGCCCCCCTCATTCCCTGCCTGCAGTCCCAGCCACTGCTCCGTAAAAGAGGCCAACAAACGCAGCGTCCTGCTCCTCCAGGCTGTGAAGAAAGGTGTTCCGCTCCTCCTCAGCCCACGACTCAAACCACTGAGACCACAGGCGCAGCTGACACTCGAAGATGCTGGGCGGGCGATCACGCACCTGGAGTGTGGAAAGGCAGCGTGTAAGCCACAGCCAATCAGAGGACGTATAACCGCTGCCCAATCAGAGGACGTATAACCGCTGCCCAATCAGAGGACGTATAATCGCTGCCCAATCAGAGGACGTATAACCGCTGCCCAATCAGAGGACGTATAACCGCTGCCGAATCAGAGGCTGTATAACCGCTGCCCAATCAGAGGCCGTATAACCGCTGCCCAATCAGAGGCCGTATAACCGCTGCCCAATCAGAGCCCATATAAACCGCTGCCCAATCAGAGGCCATATAAACCGCTGCCCAATCAGAGGACATAGAATCACCGCCCTTGTGTGTGGGGACTATACTCGGGAGGGGGAGCAGAGGCACCTGCAGTGTGTTGAGCTGCTCCAGCAGGGTGCACACCTTCCCTGGGACGGCCTTGGACAGAAGATCCTGCAGGAAGCGCTCCTTTTGGGCCGGCACCCAGCCCTGGAACCAGCTGAGAACACACCTCTGCTCCTGCAAGGTCACGTAGGAGAGGGGCACCGGGTCCCCCCTTGGCCCCAGTTCCAATGAAGTGCTGGACAGCTCCCCCAAGCTAGGGGGCACTGTGGAGTAGGGGGGCGTGGGTAATTCTGAGAGGCTGAGGGAGGTTGTGGGAGGCTGAGAAAAAGGCCAGCCTTGTCCGGCCATGGGTGCAGTGCCCCGTAAAGCAGCAGAGGGGCCAGTGCGTGTTGGAGGTACACTGGAGCTCTGTAACACTTGAGAGAACCAGGACATTCTCTAAAGACAGGGGAAAACAGTCAATTAACACTGCACTATAATAGAAGCACTGGTCAGCATAGAAGATCCTGGGTTTGGTGCCAGATCCTTTCTGTGTAGAGTTTACAAGTTCCGTGTTCGTGTGGGTTTCTGCTGGGGACTCTGGTTTCCTCCCACAGTCCAAGTGTGCACGATAGGTTAATTGGTAACTCTATGTTGGCCCTGTAAATTTGTGTGTGTGCGTGTCCTGCAGTGTGTTGGCTGCTGCCCAGGGCTGGCTCCTGAGCCCATTGTTTCTGTAATAGGCTCCGGTCACCCATGCAACCCCAGTTGGGATCGAGTGGTTACAGTGATGGATGGATGGCATAGCTATATATAAGGTTACAATTACACACAAATATGTATACAGGTTAGTGTGGCTCAAAACATAATCATGATAATTGGCAGGTTTTGAATCCAACAGACTAAATCAATTAAGTTATGCGTATTTCCGTTGCCATCCCGTACCATGGATCGATTTCCTTAGTCAACATCACTGTAATACTGACATCATGATCAACGGAGCCGAGATTGGGATGTAGCGGAGGTGCAGCGTGATCTTTGACTGGGGAAGGGATTTTAGCCTATCATGGCCGCCTTTAAAATCCCGACACGATGCTTTTATGGAGACGTACACTAAGACAGACCAGTCTCCCATCGTTGTTTTAGGCATGTAACGTAGCTTCGTGTAAACAGGGTGTAATTAGACTCGGCTCTCCCTAATTAGATACGTTATGGAATATATTTGCCATTTGTGGATCATGAGTTGAAATACAGAAACTGTTGTTTTAATAAACAAGTATCTATTAAATATATATTTCCCTTAAATCATACACATCGTCAGTACTACAGTTTTAGCTAGCTTTTTTTAAAGATCAAGATGGCTGGCCATGGGGGAAAAATCTCAGTAATAACTGTTTTAAGGGAATACAAAACAACTCACCTCTGTTTATATACTTCTGAAATGTGTTATTTAAGTAAGTGTCCGCTTGCGCTGGTTCCGAAGTGTAGCCCGATCGTTTAAAACAACACTTCCTGATGTCTGATTACGCACCAAAAGCATTTCGGGGACTAACCGTAAACCTCTTCAGATAACTAAGTCTCCTTGTTCGTTTTCGCTCCTCCTCATGTGGCTCCTTTTATCACCCTTTTCGGCATATTAGATAATAAACAATGTTATTGCTGCGAACTGCGCTACATCCGGTAGCGTTCAGCGATCAGCCGGGTCATGTCGCGCTGACCGTATCCGGTGCCGGCATGGCGTGTGCTGCGCGTTATTATAAACTCTCATAAATTACGATGACCCTACGTTTCTTGTAAAACAAAACCAAATCGTTTTCCCCCATGAACTATAACACTCGAAGACACTTAGTTGGTAGCATTCCGGTGGGGGGGGGGGGGTTACACCTTCTGACTGTGTGTCTGTGTTGTCATGAATATATTGTTTGTGGGCACCAAATCTCCTTACAATGCGATAAAAACCTGTTATTTTGACCGTATGGGGACCGTTTTTCTTACAAGTGGGTGTAATCAAGATGCATTTTGTTTGGTTAATTACGGTTAAGGATAGGGTTGGGTAGGGGTTAAGGCTGTTATTATTGGAATTACGGTTTTTAACATAGAAATTAACTAATGGACGGTCCCCACAAAGATATGTATACAATCATATATGGGTGTATGCGTGTGTGTGGTATTTTATATATAACGTGTGGGGCCAAATCTCACTGTGGTAAGAGCATGTCATTTTGACGTTGCAGGGATATTTTTTCAGTGAAGGGAAATTCAACTTTATAAAAATCTATGAATGCAGTCAAAAAAAAAAACAAAATAAAAAATCCCTAAAGTCTTGGGTTTTGTTTGATTACTTATTGTTAAGGTTAGGACTGGGTAGGGGGTAAGGGTGTTGCTGTAGAGATTAAGAATATGCATATCCATAGGAATGAATTGAGAGTCATCATAAAGGCATATAGATGCTTAATCTGTGTGTTTGTGTGCGTGTGCATGTGTTTGTATGTGTATATACCCTGTGATGGAGTTGAATCCCACCTTGAGGGTACGTCAGCCTTACACACCCCTGTCACCCCAACGAAGATGGATGGATGGAAAATATCTCTTTGTATTTTTGACACAGTACTCAGATTATTATGCCACATCGGTGCATTCTGTTTTATCTAAAGTGGTAAACAGCAATAGGATATCCTTGAATCATTCATTCACATCCCACTGACAATCATTTCCCTCTGCCAATAATTTGGACATCACAGAGAAGAAAAAATCCACCCATTCATTATCCAACCGGTTATCCAAATGAGCAGCGGTTCTCAACTGGTTTAGCCTCAGGACCCATATTATTCCTTGGATAGAAAGTCACAACCCAAATTGACGGTTAAACCTGAGCACTAGTGGGGGGATACTTTGTTTTTTTTAGCCACTGAAAATAGCCTCCTGACCCACCCCTGCAAGAAACAAAGGGCACAGGGCAAGGATACACCTTGGTTAGGATGCTAGTCCATCACAAGCACAAACACCTAGTCGTGCACATTCGATTATTTACACTCAGCTTCATGTTTTGGGTAGAATATGCAAACTGCACACACAGAGTCAGGGACAGAGCAAAGGATCGAAAAGAGAACTAATGAGATGTGAGAGTACAGTACTAACAGCAAAGGTTCTGTTCCACTAAAACACAATCAAATGATGGATTCACTGGAAGTCTGCAAGGGCCAGCAACTGTACGTATAGTGCTGGGTTTGGAAATTATTTTGTATTACCATGGCAATCGATCACCATGCAGCGCTATTCCCCCAGGTACTGCAAGCAATGAACCCCAGACGACCCTCGCTGGATTAATTGCTCTTGCGATATTAACTAGGAACGGCCGGACACCTGTGCATGCTTTAGTTTTTTTGTATTTTTTAAGCTCTCCCTTAATGTCCTGTTATTGCTGGTTTGTGGTATGACTTTTGTATAATAAAATACTTATATTTGATCCTTTCTGTTCCAAGTCTTGTTCCTGGGGATACTAAATTTCTGCCTAACAGCCTGTTATAAACAAGAAAGAAAACCCCCGAGGTTCTTAATTGTGGAATTTGTCTCACTTGTACGTCGATTTGGACAAAAGCGTCTGCTGAATGAAACTAAATGTAAAATATGAACGTAAACTCACGACCCATTGTATACAAAAACGAACATCCAGTAGGCGGTGTTGAATACTTGGTATACTACACGTTTTAATGGCTTAAATCCAATTGTTTCCATCTTTCACAGATATCCTATGTACAGAATGGTGTATCCTACAGAAGGTACAATAAAATACACATCAGAACTAAGACTGTTACACAGTATGGCTAAGAAATTAATATGCATAAAATTGATATGCTGATAGCGGAAGACGTTATACATGCTTTGATTGTTAAACAATTGTGCGGTTACCTATAACTAAATAGTATTACCCCGATAATGAACGCATCGTTTAAAATATTTACAATATGTGCGTTTACTATGAATTATGATTTTCAGAAAGTGTATATTTGTGTGCGCGCCGCTGGGCAGTCGCGTTCCCCGCGCTCTCTCCTCCTCTTCCGGACGATGCCAAGCGATGACGTCGCCGGTGGAAGCCGCTGCGGCGGCCGGAGCTGGAGACCGAGCGAGGGGGAAAGCAAGATGGCGGAGCTCGAAGACGTTACGCTGGATGGAAGGCCTCTTCATTCGCTCCGGGTGGCGGATTTAAAGGCCGCCCTGGCGCAGCGAGGCCTCTCCAAAAGCGGACAGAAAAATGCCCTCATCAAGAGGCTCAAAGGGGTAAGCTGGGGCGCCGGTTTCGGCGCGCCGCACGAAGAAGTTTTGGATTTGGACTGCGGCGGCTAGCTGGAGCGAAAAGCCGAGCGACAGGCCGAGCGTCGGCGGTTCGGAAGGGAGGGCGACCGCTCGAGTTTGTTTGTGTTTCTGTATTTGTGCGTGTGCTTGGAAAATGACTCTGTTATTGTGGTGTTTTTGCAGAATAGTTCCCAATACCGTTGCCCCGGGGATGGTAGGCTAGCTATATTTAGCTAAAGTTCGCCTGTCGAGCTAATCGAAGAAGCCCTGGCAGAGACTGGGCTGCCATAACGTTAGCCGTCTGTCTGCGCTTGTCTGTTTTTTTTTTTTGCATGTCAGTTTTAGTTAGTTTTCGAGTAACTGACGGGATCGCGCTCCCTGCGACCTCGCACGGCGGCGGGGGCGCGCCTGCCCTCGGTATGTTTACTAGCCGAGTGACTGGTTCGCGCGCCGTGTAAACTGGGCTGAATTTGTGGAGTTAGTTGGATGCGTCCGGGAGCGCCGCCGTCGACAGGAGGGAAAGTGCGCTGCTGCCCGGGGGCGCGCCGCGCTCGTCTCCGCAAGCGAGCCGCAGTTTGGCGTAGATGACTTACCAAGCATAATATGTGAATCCATATTTTTGCATGTCGAATTTCAGTAATGGAGAGTGTTTTTAGTGTGTTTTTTCAAAAATATATTTATATATTTTTTTGGGCTTCCAGAAATTTGTTCAAATACATGACAGCTATGACGGCCTGTCTGACTACCTGTTTACACGTTTATTATGCTGGGGTGAATGTTTTTAGATACGATGCACTAATTAGTATGTCGTCCACTGTAGTAAGCAGCTGCGATCGCGCTTAAGATAGTTGGGTTTTTACCTGTCGGTGATTGCTTTGTAATTTATTGACTAAAAGTTCCTGCTGTGAGGTAGCAGCATGACATACGAAAAGAGAACCGCCGTATATATCTTCAGTGGCTTACCGATGTAATGTTTCAATCATTAAAAAGGAATTGCTTTGCGGTGCTTAATTGTGACGTTGTTGTGTCGGGACAGCACAGAGTGAAACGTTTTTTTTATTTATCGAATTAGCATGTTACAGTAAAACCTTTCACGGTATTAATTTGATCCCTTTGCTTTTTCGTCACAAATAAGTGGTCCACAATTTATGCTATCTTTGCTGTTATCCATGACTATGCTACAAAACCACGTGTTGCCAGTATTTAATTTTCCAGTGCAGGAAATTCGAAGTACCCTGTTAGGTTAAAAATAGACCGATTTATCGCCATTAAATTGCCCTTGCAACTGTAATAATTTTTGGCACATTTGAAACCTCAAAGTACAGTTTAACTAAAGCATTAGAACTGTCCAGGAAACCGTAAAAATCATCACAAAGCAAATGAGCGTTAATTGGTGTCAGGGACTGGATTACTGCCCAAACATCTGCAGCAGCTTAAATATTTACCTAAACGCAAATGCAAGCAGCTATTGGATAGTGCTGGGGGTCTTTTAGCAAAACTCTGGTACTGACTATGAAAGATGTTTTTTTTGTATCTCAAAACAAACGTAAGGAATGTGCAGGTGCCCCATGAGGTTGATTATAGAATCTTCTCCACACATTATTTTCCTCTAGCACCGTTTCTTAACAGCGTACTTTGATCACCTGTTAACCTGACTGCTACGCTGCCGGTACTGTTTTTGTCATTTGAAGTGAGAGGGTAGGTGGGTGGGACTCTGCAAATATTTAACTTCACTGAAAGGCGTTTTTATGTTTCTCCGGTGTGTGGCTTTCCTGAGACTCCACTGAAGGGCTAATAAGTGGCAAACGCCTTTAAGTTTTAGCAGGTAACATTAATCTGTAATTGTGACATGACCCTGATACTTGATTTTGGTTTTAGACAAAAATACTACTCATGAAAAGCACTTCTTTTGCTGTGGGTGTGGTAAGACATGCTTATTCTCCGTGTACTGCTCAACCATTCTTTGTTACTATACTGATAATACATTGACTGTTTCTAAGTGATCTTTCAATGTTTTGAGGGAGCATAGTGGCTTTGCCTTGACCTTGAAAATAAGTTGTTTTTTCTGTTTTGTATCGTAGGGCTCCATTCCTTTAATACTTTATTGATATCAAAGAAAGAACATTGTTATAGGCCATGTGCCTTTGAAGTTCTGTAGTTTGTCCTGTAGCTGCTTCAGGATGAGGTGCATTTGGGGTCTTATTTATATGCTGTCTACTTTTTATTTCTGGTTAACTGTCAGCTCTATAGTTGCAGGTGCACCTTACACTTTCATTCCAAAACATTGTTAAAAAAAAGTTCCCCATATATTCTACTGATGCACAAACACTGTGGTGATAGCCGTCCCAACAGCTGGAATTAAGTGTTGCTGGGGTTATGTTTGAGTTGCATTTAATTAGCACATGAGCGGCGGGTGTTAGGAAAGACTGAGATGACTGCTGGTACAGGAAGACAAGCAGTTACTATTAAACAGTTTAGCATTTTAAGTGGCACAATACGAAAAGGAGGATGGGTGTATCCCATAATAATCCTTGAAAAAGAAAATGGTGGTAGACCTTCTCATGCTGTGGGCATCTGCTGGGTGTTCTGTTTGATTCTACTGGGTCACTAGATGTTAAAATTGCTCTGTGTTGTAAGCCATATAAGTCATCAGTTGTTTTATTTGTCTTTAGAGAGATCGGGGCATCCTGTCTAGATGTTTTTTTCACGCAACTGCTATGATGTTAATTATAGCATAAAACAAACTTGGTTGCCAATGAATGTTGTTGCAGTAATTTAAATATTTTAGTCATTGGAACTGGTCTGTTCTGTATTTTGTGGGCTAATTGAGATAATGCTGTGCTACATTTCAGGCTCTAATGTTGGAGAACCTTCAGAGAACCTCTACACCTCACATTGGACTTCAACCAAACTCCCAGGTGAGCTGCCCGCTTCGCGTTGGCGTTTCATGTTGTACTTGCAAGTGGGATGAGCATGAGGCCTGTGTGTACTGTAAAACTTGTGGGCTTCTTATTTCTAAGGATACTTGAATGTTTTTTTTTGGCGTCGTGGCGCCTGTGTGAACAGAGGGTTTTGTTTTTCCAGATATATGCAGGGAAACGTGTAGAGTGAAGTCTCTGTGTAGTTCATTGACAGCAATGTATTTATAAAGTGAGTTTGCCAGTTTGTTTGGGGGTTCAGTGTGGCCCAGGGGGCTAAGCCTCTGTCTGTGATCGTAAGGTTGCCGGTTTGAGCCCAGCCTCGGCAGAATAGTCACATCTATGGGCCCTTGGGCAAGGCTCTTAACCCCCAGCTCCAGGGGTGTCACTACAGGTGGCTGCCCTTTACTGCCAAGCTTGCTCTCACCTATATATGTGTTCGTTTGTCATGGAGATCAACACAGGGTAGCGGAAAAGAGAATTTCCCCTCGGGGATCAATAAAGTATTGTTTTGTTTCATTTTATTTAATTTTAATTTAATTTAAACCCTGTCTGTATTGTGTTCTAGATTGGGGAGGAGATGAGCCAGAACAGCTTTATAAAGCAGTATCTGGCCAAACAACAGGAGCTCCTCAGGCAGCGACTGGAAAGGGAGGCTAGAGAAGCAGCTGAGGTTGATGGTGAGACCACCTGTGTGCCCCCCTGTCTCCTGCATTACCGCCGTCCACTGTGTACCCCCCTGTCTCCTGTATTACCGCCGTCCACTGTGTACCCCCCTGTCTCCTGCATTACCGCCGTCCACTGTGTACCCCCCTGTCTCCTGCATTACCGCCGTCCACTGTGTACCTTCTTCTCTTGTGGCTGGATCGATTAGTAGAGCATTTGTAACATTGTTTAATTAAAACCTTGATAAATGGTATGTTTTTTACGAATTGTGACTTGGAATGATTTCCCATACAGTTCCATGCTTTACTCTTCTATGGGTGCTTTCCACCGCATCAAGTAATATACTTTTGGTGCAGTACTTTCGCTTTTCCATTGACTTCCGGTTGAGTGCCAAACCAGCCGGGGTACTTCTTTGGCACTTTGGGGGGCTTTATCGATTTGTTATGCGACTAGCCTTCCACTGAAGGACAATACAAATGCCGCCTTGAAAGCAGTTGTGAACTCAGAAATTAATGATAAACGAAGTACAAAAAAAATATTTGTACGAACATACATTATATTGGCAAAAGCATTGGGTGTTCAATCACTTCCATAGCCACAGGTGTGTAAAATCAAGCACCTAGGCATGCAGACTGCTTATGCAAACATTTGCAAAAGAAAGGGTCACTTTCAGGAGCTCAGTGAATTCAAGTGTGGTATTATGATAGGATGCCACCTGTGCAATAAGGCCATTTGTGAAATTTCCTTGCTACTAAATGGTCAACCGAAAGTGGTATTAAAAAAAATGGAAGCAATAGGGGAACAACAGCAACTCGGCCACAAAGTAAAATCACAGAGTGGGGACAATTCATACTGAGGCGCACAGTGTGCAGTAATTGCCAATTGTCAATGGCTACAGACCTACAAATTTCGTGTGCCCTTCAGAGTAGCTCAAGAACAGAGCATAGAGAACTGTATGGAATGGGTTTCCGTGGTTGAGCAGCTGCATCCAAGCCTTACATCACCCAGTGCAATGCAAAGCGTTGGATGCAGTGGTGTAAACCAGACTTCAGAGAAGTGGAGATGTGTCCTCTGGAGTGACGAATCACGCTTCTCCATCTGGCAATCCAATGTCCTAGTTTGGGTTGGGTCCGATTGCCAGGAGAACGGTACTTGACTGACTGCAAGTTTGGAGATGGGGGGATTATGATGTGAGGTTGTTTTTCAGTGGTTTGTCTTGGCCCCTTAGTTCCAGTGAAAGGAACTCGTAATTGTGCAGCATTCAAAGCCATTTTGGACATTTTTATGCCCCCAACTACATGAGAACAGTTTGGGGATGGACCCTTCCTGTTCCAACATGACTGCACACCAGTGCACAAAGCAAGGTCCATAAGGACATCAATGAGCAAGTCTGGTGTGGAGGAACTTGACTGGCCTGCACAGAGCCCTGACCTCAACCCAATAGAACACCTTTGGGATGAATTAGAGCAGAGACTGCGAGCCAGGCCTTCTCCTCTAACATGAGTGCCTGACCTCACAAATACTCTCTTGGAACAATGGTCAAAAAATTCCCATTAACACACACCTAAATCTTGTGGACAGCCTTCCTAAAAGAGTTTCAGCTGTTACAGCTGCAAAGGGTGGGCCAACTCCATATTAAAGCCTATGAATGTGATCTCGTTAAAATTTGTGTGTGTGCGCGTGTGTGTGTGTACAGGCAGGTGTCCCAAAACTTATGCCAATTTAGTTTATACAAAAAAAGGTCTGGATGGAAAGAAATAGAAGTATTTTGTTCAATATATTAATACTAGCGATGCAATTTTGTTATGATTAATATTGGGGTATTTATAAAACGAAAAAGCAGTTCAAGAATTACTCAGAAACCATTTGACAGATGTGATGGTTAAGTTGCCCCTTTGGTAGTTTATTGGTTTTGGGGGTCGGGGGGGGGGGGTGATTGCCATTGTAGGTTAACTGCTTGTTCCTTCCTCCCCCTCTTAGAGACGGACACCCCTGCTGGCCGAGATCAGGAAGAGCACACATCTGGCAACGATACATGTGCTCCTTCAGGACAGGTCAGTTTTTGTATTGTGTGTGCCAAGAAGCTGCCAGAGAAAAGCTTCTGTCACTAATAGACTTATTTTTCTTATTTAAACTCAATGTTTAAATCACAAAGTCCTACATGGATTTCAGAATGGTACATAGCATGAAACTCTAAGCCACTCATGACCTGATGGTGTCTGCAAAAAAGTCGTATTGGTCTACACTGAAACAATTATATTAAGTCCAAAGTGAAATAGGTTAATCTCAGCCATTATAACAATTTGGTTGGACAGTACCCATTGAGGTTCTGCATGTCTAACTAAGGCTGGACCTCCCCGTCAGGAGGTGTCCCCTGCACAGGACGATCAGCGGAAGCAACAGGCTCCCCCGTACACTGGAATTCGGGCGGAGGAGGGTGGATCACATGGGGGGTCAGGTGAAGACAGCAGGGTTAGAGATGGGGAGGGACCCCAACCTTCTGCCCCCATTTCAAAGTATTATAGTCAACGGGCTGCCCATCAAAATGCACACGATGGCCAGGTGGGTGCCCCTCTGGCTCCTGACCACAGGACTCTGCACTTCTCCGGTGGCGTAAATCGCGGAGAGCAGGAAGCCCACCAGCCAGCTGCAGCTTTGCCTAGGGTGGTGGCGTCGCTGTCCGTGCGTGTAGTTGGGGAGCCAGAGAGGGCGGGCACGGCATTCCCTGGACCCCCAAGGGAATCCGTCCCTAGCCGCTCCACGGCAGAACCAGCCCAGAAGGCCCAGGAAGGATCTGCCCGGCCAGAGAGCGACGAGGACAGCTTTGATGAGGACGATAAAGAGGAGGAAGAGGGTATGGGAATGAGGAGGAGACGAGGAGAGCCGCCCAGCCGCTCGCGAGCACGTGAGAGAGCCAGGCGCACTCGGCAAATGCCGCAGCGCATAGTGCAGCCGCAGCTGCCTCATCAGCCCCAGCTCCAACTCAGGCAGCCCACGCCGCCTCCATCACCTCCCCCAGAGCTCTCCTTCCCTCTGCCTGACACCCCCAAGCAGAGCCCCCCCAATGTAGAGGAGCCTAGTGGGGCAGCTGTAGGAGCTGGCATGCCGGTGCCCCCACAGAGGGGTAGTTTGTCATCTGCTCTCCAGCGTCAGGACAGCAGCAGCAGTTCTGGCACATCTAGCAGCAATAGCCGCAGCAGTAGTCCAGAGCCACAGGGGGGTGCTAGAGAGCGTAAGCCTGGCCCTCTTACCCTGTTGGCCCGGAAGATGGAGTCAGAGGGTGCTTTTGATGGGGGAAAGGGAAAGGGTAACCTCGAGTTTGAGGACCTACCAGAAGGAGCCAACAGTCAGAAATACAGTGCTGCTGCTGTAGCCACTATCACGTCTGTAGATGGCACTGGTTTATTCCCTGGCACTAATCTAATGGGGAAAGGGTCAGGGTTACCTGTCCCTATAGGCGCTGGTATACTGCCTACCATTATGTTTTCTGGCACAACTTCAACACATGTTCCTGGAGTGAGTGTAGCTGCAAAGATAGGAGAGGATCAAGAGAGGATCTTAGAGGGAAGAAATGTGAGTCTTTTTGAGCAAATGAGTGTGGAGACTTCTCCCCAAACTGATTTTTCGGTTGAGCAACAGACACAGGATTTCAGGGGCAGGGAGAAAGTGTTGGAAAGAGAACGGATAAAGCAACAGGAGCTGGAGAGGGAGAAGCTTGAGAAGGAAAGGCAGGAGCAGCTAGAAAAACAAGAGAGGGAGCGACAGGAGCTAGAGAGACGAGAAATGGAAAGGCAGCAGGAAAGGCTGGAGAGGGAGCGGCAGGAGCAGGAAAAGCTGGAGAGGGAGCGAAAGGAGCAGGAAAGGCTGGAGAGAGAGCGGAAGGAGCAGGAAAGGCTGGAGAGAGAGCGGAAGGAGCAGGAAAGGCT
>JABFDZ020000084.1:1225528-1238365 GCA_019775955.2 Pollimyrus isidori
CGTAAATTTCAGAAGCAAGCGTATTTTTCAGAAGCGCAAGCGTAATTTACGCATGTGAAACGTACATTTGACGTACAGTATTACGAGTTATTTTTGACAGCGATCTTACTCCATACTTTAGGTGCTGGAATGAATTTGTTGTGCTGCTTCCTTTGGTTGCAACAGTTTTTAAACAGACTTTGCAATGAGGACTCGTTTGGTCTCTGTTCAACAGCACAAAACCGAACCATTGCTGAGTTGTTTGTGAATCCGCAAGTGTTTGGGTGCGACGCGCTAACTTACCCATGAACAACGGTGCATTGCATTAGTTCCGCTTTTGGCGCTTGCATGTAAAATAAGTAATAAAATTAATTTTGATAAAAACACATTGTCTTGAACTGTAAATTCAAATAATTTTATCGATTTATTGCCCACCTCTAACTCCTTACATACCAATCTCCTGTTTTATGAGCAACTGTGATTGATGGGAATTATGGCTCTTTTTAGTGATATATATCATTTGGCTCAGCTAAGTAGTAAGAGCCGGCTCTTTTGACTGGCACACGGTTCTTCGTCAATAAAAGCTAGAAATTATATAATTAAAGTTGCAACCCATCCATTGCAATATGTAATTATCTCTTATTGGAATGTTGCATCCCATGTTATATGGGTGGCAGTTCTTTTTGTAATTTTTATAATTTAGCCAAAATAAGCAATGTTAAATGTTGTAAATTACCGTTTCGCTGCAAGTTACACTAATCACAGTGCATCTGGTCCTTATGCAAAAAAATTATGCTACTCTAGTGTCCATATGTAATACAGTTGAATTTTGAACAACAAAAGTGCAGCTCCACTTTTACAGATTTTATTTGGGAAATATATTGTAATTTTTTGTCTTGTGTAGTGCATGTCAAATGCATAAGATATGCATTGAGTTTTTATTTAATGTGGTATTACACTAATCTGTTGCATAAAATGTTCATTTAAAAAAAAAATTAAAAATTCTACAAAAGAGCTGGAGTTATGAGTCTCTGGAGAACAAAATGGGCGTTCCCCAAGCAGTATGGGCGGGTTTCAAGCATCCAATCATCGTTAAACCTTTTTTTCGGTGACAAAAAACACGGAAACTGGAAACGCAACCTGTAAAATATAACAAACTGCTTGGTTCCGCCACTAACTTTCAATATTTAAAATACGGTGAGCTGGGATGTGTGATGTCTGCTTTGCTCTGCCCATCGCCTTAACACAGTAAGATGACTGTACAATACCAATATTTCTTTTGTCCAGTATATATTTATATTCTGCTGGCAATATTCAAATTAATGTGTATTTAGCTCCTATATAATATTCTGCCTCTGTGCAATGCTCATGCACTTTAGCTTTTATACAATCATTCATGTGTAGGTATTCCACAAACCTAACACCAGGCTTTTTAAAACAAATGGCTCCGTCACTCAAGGACATTGCCAAGACCCAGAACCTAAACAGGGCAAAGAACGTCATCAAGGACACGTCAACACTTCTAACCACTGCCCTCAGGAAAACGTAATGTCAAACAAAATGCGCACTAACAGACTGCCGAACAGCTTATTTCAAAATGAATTCCAGTCGTTCAATAATAACTTTGGACATCTTTAAAATCCATGCTCATAAATCTTGTTCATAATACATGTAGTGGCTGCTGTAATCTGGCACTCATTACACCTTACACTTTTAAGCACTTTATATTTTTATCTCTTGCATGATTTACTAACTTTTACCTGCCTTGGTTGTGGTTCATACGTTGTGTTTCATGCCAAGTCTAGTGCTGTGTGATTTCAATGTTTAATTCAACTGTGATGGGGACTTGCATTGTTACTGTATACAGTAAGGGGGGGGTCCAGCCCGCTACTAGCAAGCTCCACGTAATTAAGTAGCCATTGAGTGTATAGATTCATATTTTGTTTTCTATCTTGTTCAGTTATTCTTAAATATTTTATGCCTTTTAATCTATACTTTTAATTTGTATTAAAAACAAATTAATTTTGAATTTTAGTGTTTAATATTTTTGTTGAATTGTAAAATCATTCAATATCTGTTGTAGGATGTTATTTTAAATATTATGCAGGTTTGGGCTGCCACTAAAATAAAGATATGGAGCACACATACTTAAGCAATCAAACTGAATAATGGTGAGCCGGCCATTTAGAAACACGAATCGCGAAGCACCATTTTACTGAAATATCAGAAATAATTATAAGCATATAATCAAAAACAATACGTATAACTAAAAGTTTACTTTCACGGGTCATGTACAATATCTGATCTGCCGCCATTGTTTCTGCACGCCTCCAGAAGTCCCGTCACACAGCCAATCAGATACTTGATTTGAAATCCGCCCAGTTGTCATTTTAGCCAATCAAAACAATGCTTTGAAATCACCCACTCCACTTCAAATCCACCCAGTGTTTTAGCCAATCAGAACAATGCTTTGGAACCGCCCACTGTAATACACTTCCAGTGCTAGAAATCCGCCCACTCTGGTCAGTGTTCTCCAGTGACTAGTACTTGAAGAGCTGTGGTTCCACATAGCTTATAGCAGGGGTGGCCAATGTTATCCGCAAAGGGCCGGTGTGTATGCGGGTTTTTGCTACAACTCCCTAATTAGATTACTAATTGGAGGACTGATTTCACATCTGGGTTTGAACAGCTGACCTACAGGCTATCCCAAAAACCTGCATACACACCGGCCCTTTGCAGATAGCATTGGCCACCCCTGGTTTATAGGGTTAAACCACTTCTGCATGAATTGGCAAATATTTATGAATTTTTCACCTCTTTTCATTTTTGATATCTAGTGTTACCAATACATGTAGCATCTACATGCAGTGTTTTCTATCATAAGGTTATAAGTAAGCATTATAATAAACCTTCCCATCTGCCAGCACTGCACATACTGGTGTTCAAAAGAAGAAGAATTTGTAGCCTTTTTTCCAGGGCAACCTCATTTATGAGCAGGCAACCTACCCAGGTTACCCAGAAGGCTGCCTTATGGGAAACCTGAAAAAATCCTTAAAATCAAACACTGTTGATGATGACAGACTGCTGTGTACCAAGTTCATGTTGCCTAGGTCATACATAGTGGCCGGTTTGCCTAATGTGAAACAAGAATGGCCTTTAGCATATGCTTTAGAGGTAAATTGTCTTTTTAAAATTTGGGCTGCCACTAACAACTATTTTCCCATGGATTGATCTATCAACTATAGGTCGATTTGAATCTCAATGAAAAATCTTGACGACATCGAACTGTTATTACAGGGCTTTACATAACGGACGCTGGGTTTTCGGCACTATGCGGATATTACTTTTGCCCATAATTTGACAAACAAATTAGTAGTTTGCCTAAAATATTAATGAAGTGCGTATTGTGACTCCCAGAAGTTAGTAATCTGCTTAAATTCGGCATATTCTTATGCTTATTAAACTGGATTTAGCGGAGTGCCCCATGCTTTAGGGGTGGGTGGGGGAATTGATTCTGTCACAAATTGTGATTTTTTTCAAGGTTGCGATTCTAGTATCTCTGTGAGAATTAAATACATATTTCAACTAGTGTAAACTGTCTTTTTTTAATGTTATGATATGTATTTTCCTTAAACTGCAATACCGGTTTAAATAGCCTACACAAGGTTCAGAGGTTTTCACCTCATTCACCATGCTTCACATTGCACTGCCACAGCGCACGCAAACACAGACACTCGCGCAGCCCCTCCCCTCCTCTCAATAGCCGCTTAACGCATTCGTGCTGGTTAACACACACATTCCAAGTTGGCCAAACATGGCATATGCTGCAGTTGAAGGAACTTTACAAGCTGCTTTAGTAAAAAAAACTTAAAGTGCCTTTTGGAAGTATTTTGCAGATGAGCATGGAAAGGCTCAGGATGTCGGTATGCAAACAAAGTCAAGTAGCACGTTGAACCTGGCGAAGCACGTTACAGATCGACATCCTGGTCTTTAAGAAATTTCACGAGGTCAGTAAAGCTCGCATTCCAGCAACATTGAACTATTAAACACATCAAAAATGTTAACTTGGCCGGCGCACATCTTAACATTAGCCATTTATCTATAAGCAGTTAGCCAACAAACACATTAGCCGTCTGTTATTAAGGTAGCGGATAGACACAATGGCTAATAAAATATAGTTAATGTGGGAACAATACAAAAACGTAAAACAACCCATGTGTTCTGTAAAATCCGGTAAACACCCAGTCATACTTAAAAAAAAAAAAAAAATTAAATAAATACTGTTATACCGTGAAACCGTATAACTTTGAATAATACAGTGTGATACAGTACCACATTTGGTACTGCTGATAAATTTGCCCAATTGCACACAGTTTGATTTTATTAAGGGACTGACATGCACAAGTTTGACATGGTGCTATCATGAACGAGTAAATATGCAGGTACTCTTCCTGCACCATTTCAATTTAAAACCACTAATCACAAGTGTGTTAAATGTAAACTTTCAAAGAATATCTCTATACCTCTTCCCTGAGCACTAAGAACAGTTTCTAAGCAAATTATTAAAAACTATTTACACCTTGTTTTGAACTCTTCCCTTGGGTTTCACCTCACCCCATGTCTTACAGTCACTGGCTGTAGCTCATCTCTCTACTCATTGCCAGTCGCAACACTCTCCACACGACAGGATTTGGAGTTGCTGACAGGTCCAGAAACGGGCATCTAGAATCGATGACACTGTCCGGTTGAGTCTTTGAACTAATAGTGATCGAGTGCCAGTTTGCAAAGCCAAGCGAACGCCAATTTGCCCTCGAGTATTGGGGTCTTGTTGCCGATTGCCAAAAGCTTTCAGCAAGCAAAAAAGTTGGGGCGAAAATCGTGTATCGTTAACTTTAGTGTTAGTTATTTTTTTTAGCCCTGTCTGAATTTCCTGGCAAAACACACACACTTGGATGATACTGTCTAAAATGCATTAGCATGTTGGATGTGTTTCCAGAAAAATATCCAGGCTTAAAAATATCTGGTATAACAGAGCCAACAGATATTCTTATTCTTATCAACTACTTTTTCTCTGGTGTTGACGTAATTTATTAGGAAGCCAAAATATTTGCAACCTACTGATTTTAAATGATGTGCAAGGGTCTTTGAGTTCTCTAGGACGAGCTGTAACCAATTCAGAGCCACAATTAGCATGATGTTTTCCATGTTGAACATCTATTTGTGAATTTAGGTTTCACTTGTGTCAAAGTTATTAGTTTGGATCATGCAGTGACACAAACTGAAAATTATGCAACTGAAAGGTATATGACGAATATGCATGCTGTTACAGCCCTTACCTTTACTTAAAATGTAGACTTGAAATGCTCTTCAGCAAAATCTGGTTAAAAATTGTGATGCATTTCGAATAGGCAAAGATATCAATATACCCATTTGAGCAGTCACTGCTGATTGCCACCCCTAATTTGCTTCGACGTCGAATTTTGCATATATTTTGTATATATACATTTTTAAACTGTGTTTTTAGAATTTGATCTGCCACTAACTACTGTTTTTCCTATGGATTAATCAATGAACTGTTTTACCGATTTTGGTCGATTTTAATCTAAATGTTTAGTTTTTCTCCAGAAAATCAGACTATGTAAGTACATTTTTTTTTGACGACGTCAAACTATGTTATTACGGGGCTTTACATAATGGATGCCAGCTTCTTGGCACTGTTGTGACACCCAGAAGTTAGTAATCCACTTAAATTCGGCATATTTTTCTGCTTATTAAACTCGATTAGCAAAGGGCCCCATGCAGCTGTTTTGGTAAACTAATGGAAGCGACAAGCACTGAAGTGGCAGTGAAGAAAGGACAGCTTCATGACTACATTTTTAAAAAAAGATTAACTATGTTGGCTAAAGAAGGTAAAAAAAAATGTTGGTGTGGTGCAAATTTTTGCTAATAAAACTCCATCAGGTTTTTTTTGGTAAACTTTTTTTTTTAATTTCAGTTCACAAATTATTCTGTCTGTCTTAGTTTTCATATTCGTTCCAGTTTTATTTTGTGATAACACTGGGCCGAGCTCCCAGTAAGCCCAATGCACATAATCACACGATTGCACTGTCAATCCACGGAGAATAAGACCAGGGGGGTATTTTCCGTAGGTCGCTTAAATCATCCGAGATCAGATGCCTCATCTGGGATAAATCAGTTTTTCAAACGCAGCAGTGTAGTAGATTAATCTAGCTGGATCCATTCATCCGAGAGCAGATGCCTCATCCGGGATAAGTCTGTTTTTCAAACGCAGCAGTGTAGTAGATTAGTTTAACTGGATCCGTTCATCTGAGATCAGTGCGCGTGCCTGTGCTGCTTGGAAAGTCAATACATATCGAGCCTAGAAAACATGATCGGCAAGTCTTTGATAGGCTGCAACAAAATGATGAAAGGAAGGGCGCACCTTTTCACACAAGCGGAGCAGGACCTCGTATTTGAAGAATCACACAAGGGGTAACACGGCAAAAGCAGCTCAAACCAGAAAAGACAGCTGACAAAAAGTGTCCAACAAATTAAACGCGGAAGTAGTGTTAATTGAATTTACTGAATGCAGCGTTTCATTTCCTATGTGTCAGATTATTTAATACAGTAAAATACAGTTATAACGGTTTTAAATGGACCAGGCAAAACTGTGCGTTATATCCAGAGTTGCTGTATATCCAGAACACAACTACAGGACACCATTTACTCATGTCACACCCCAGCAGATACACTTGTACACTATAATAATCTATACCACGTGTAGTAATCCAACTTTACTTGACCAGATGACTATTAATAATCCTGACCATGTGTCTGTGCTGTATATCACCAGCACGCCACGCGCATTGTCGGCGGAGCCTGGATGTATGTGACAGATGAGCAAAACTACAGCTAAAAGTGGCCTTGGGGAACAAATTGTTTGTCCATTATAAGCAAAATTCCAATAAATGCGAGTCCGCTATAATGGGATTTTACTGTATGTAATAATTCCAGATCAAACATAAGAACAATGAGATGGGAACAGGTTAAAGTGAATATACTTCAAACTGGTGAATATTGGTATATAACTATTTAAAGAATTGTTAACATTATATATACATACACTTAAATATACGTATATATACGTATATATACTTTGCCTAGGTTGACTTTGAATATAAGGTGCTAATAAATCTTTGAGGTACCATATTCCCCCTCTGCTAAAGCGGTGTCTTTCAAAAAAAATTTCCTCTGGGAGAAATTAAGAATCTTACCTGGGATTGTTAATTGCTGAACTTACGGTATATGACTGGGAGCAATGGCATAGGGGAGTTTCACATTGTGGGGTGGGGAGGGTGGACATGACTTAATAACCTAAAGAATAAGCTTTATTTGTTTGGGGGAACAAATCAAGCCCCATGCTGGAAGTTCTTTTAATGTAATGTAGTCCTTTTAAAACATGTTATTGTACTGCATAACTTAATAATTCTGGACTGTCAAATAATGCATGGTGATGCAGTGTGACTGCAGTGCTGCACTGACATTTGTGGGGAACCAAGTCATCTGCTTGTAGGTGTTTGCTGCAGACAGCTAATTGTCTATATTTCACAACGCTTTGGATAACAGAAATGAGAGCTGCTAGCATCAGATTGCACTGTCAGCGCTGGTATGTCCTGAATAATGATCTACTTTAAATGTTGGTTGTTTTCGCAGCCATATCACAGACCTTCCACTATGTGATCATCACTATGTGATCTCTGAAGAGTGGTTTGTGTGTATTCAACAAGCAACTTCTAAAATTTAAGACAAGCCCAGAGATTTGCCTTGTTGGGTGTTTCCTGTATTTTTCATATTGAATAGATTATGGTTATTCAAATCATGCTTCCCGAGGTCCGAGCACTGCTGGTTTTCCAGCCTTCCTTTACCTGCCAGTCAGATGTGAAGCCTCTGACCAATCAGAATCAGTAATTATTAAACTAACTACCTGGGAGAACTGAAAACAAGGCCTGGATTTGGAATCGAGGTCCAGATTTTAAGCACCCTGATATAGATGCTTCTAAAGAATTTTAAAACCATTTTGCTCAAATTTAAATCTTCAGTTTTTCTTGGACTAGAGCAGTGGTCACCAGCTGGCGACTAGTCTGCAATTGGACCAAAACACAGTTGAATACAATCGTTTGCCTTGTTAGTGCTGGTTCGTGCTGTTAAAATTGTCATTGGTGTTGCTTTCATTATATTAATAAAATATTACATTTAAATTAATAAATGTAAAAAAAACATTTGTAAGCGTATTTTATTGATGTTAACGCTGGCCACAAATATTTGTGTTTTTAATTACAAGATTTTTCACCTTAGCACAATTATTGTTAATGTATATTTAACCCTACAGCAATATCTTCACCCTTACAGCTGCAGCAAGTGTTGACATTAATAAAATACATTTACGGATGTTTTCTTAAGTGTGTTTTTATTGGTCATTATTATGAAGTAATTTGCATTTAGTGTGAATGTACAACCAAAATGTAATTTGCTGCAGCAGTGTGGGATAAAACGTATCGTAGTGCTGCACGTAAAAACTTAACTTTTGTGAACATATTTTATTGATGTGAGCTCTTGCTGTAGTGTAAGGGTTAACTTGAAGCTTATGGGGGTACCTTGAAATTGCATCATCCACCAAACGGCTAAGCCATACGTCACAGGGGAAGGAATTCAGATGGCGGAAGAAATTGGACGAAAACAGAGGGTCAACTTCACTCTGGTGACGTCACAATGTAAACAAGAAATCTCAAACTGAAATGGCCTAAATGAAAATTTCAATGGCACAAATGATCTAGACCAATTTGGTTAAAATCTGAAGTAAATGTGGGGGCCAGCTTCACACAGGTCACAATCGATTCTTTTTTTCTGTCTGTCTTTCAGTGGACCTTGGCTTTGTGATACTGGAATTTGTCCCTTGTTGAGAAACATAGGTGAAGCCTCCTGGGCTAGAGCATAAATTTCCAGCTTGGAAGACTTAAATAAAAAAGCAGTTTAGCAGCATCTGAAGGAGAGATTGCTGATTCTCCCACCTGCTCCTTTATCACATCCTGCAGGCTTGTGAGTGCCTCAGGACTGCTGGGTGATTGTGAGGAGGTGGTGCGGTGATTGTTCAGCTTCGAGGACCATAGAGTCATCAGCTGGAGCTGTCACTCAGTGCTGGGTTCCATCATGTCTTAGGAGGAGCTAAATTAAGAAATGTGGACTGTGATGCCAGGATGTTGCTCTAAGGAAATTGTTCTGTGACTGGATATTTAAATTACCTCATGTATAGAGCTCTGTTGATATCATGAAGCTGTTAGGTCGGTGTACCTAGAAATACTATAACAGGGCTCTTTAACTCGACCTCGTTTCCAAATCCAGGTCGTGTTTTCAGTTCTCCCAGGTAGTTGTTTAATAATTACTGATTCTGATTGGTTAGAGGCTTCACACCTGACAGGTATAGGAAAGCTGTAAAAGCAGTAGCGCACAGACCTCAGGGACAGTGAGTTAAATAACTCTGTATTATAACTTTGTGCCAGTGTTATGGTGGTAAATATGACATGTCTGCATGGCCTCATTTACTATTTAAGTCTGGTGAATGACCCTTTTAATGCTGTATATCCACACATCTCAGTCTACCAGCACTTTGGGAGATACCCAGGACAGCAGGAAACCAGTGCAACCAGAAAGCTCACTCAAAGCCACCACTGGGCCACAGCGCAAGAGGACAGCATGGGAAAAGGAGGACGCCATGTCCACAGAAGAAGTGAGACACAGCAAGGTCAGCCCCTCGTGTGCTGCCAGTGATGCCCCCTTCCCTGTGTCGAGCAGAAAAACCTGAGTGTCACTGTCCCATTATCTCCAGAAGCCACGTGCCGAAAGAACAGGGGAAGACCGGGAGTATCGTGAGAAGGATGATGACGACAACGCAAAAATGGAGGTTACTCAGAGTCATTCTTCCAGGTTGGTTAAAGTCTAAATCATGGTCACTGCAAACACTGTATGATTCCAGTTTAGATGGCATTCATACAGGCACATGCAAATTCATGTAAACTGATCCTATGAGAGATCCATGATGCCCCTGGCATGTGGAATGACCTCTTAGAGTATCTGTTTACTTCATATAGAAAGTAAACTGCTTTCAATAATATGCATTATTCAAGATGAAGCCTAAACCAAAAATTGGGGGTAGTGTGTGACTTGGTAGGTTAAGCCTCTGTGCCATTGATTGGTAGGTTGTTGGTTTGAGCCTCAGCAGAATAGTCACCTGTCCATGGGCCCTTCAGCAAGGCCCTTAACCCCCTTTTCCAGGGGTGCCGTAGGTGGTGCTGTGGTCCCCAAGCTTGCGCTCACCTGTATGTGAGTGAGAGTGTCTCAGGAATGGAAACACTTCCCCAAGGGGGTTAATAAAGTATCACTATTCATACAGCCCTGCTCCTACTTATTCAGTGGTCAGACATTTGAAATGCTGTTCATACATGCCCACCAGCACTGTGTTTTGGGTGATATATTTTCTATATGCCGGGACACTCACTGGCCACCTGCACATGTATACCATTTCCATGTATCCTCCTGTGCTAGAGCTCTGAGTTTGGTGTGGTTATGTGAATTCATTCATACAAGCTTCCCACGGGAATCTCACCTGCCTGTAAACTGTGAGCACAGCTCATTGGGGAGCAGCCTGTCCTGCATACAATCCAGAGCAAGATGTGCCTCACGTCATTAAAACCGCAGACTGCTTTGGTGTATATGCATGCATGTACTCCAGCTTTACATGGGAAATGTGATTGCGTTTCTATCATGCAGCCATATGCAGAATTAAGAAACCGCAGGCTGCATTTTACAGGACAGCTGATTTAATTTCTGTTGCACTGAAACGTCCAAATTAATGGATGAATATTGATAAATACACATCAGCTTTATCTCTGAGCAGTTGAAGTACTAGTCATGTCTAATCACACTAATAGGTATTTATACTATAACTGTTTAATACAAGGAACTGTCTGGTCAGGATGTTGTTTTGGCTTGGTGTTTCTTTTTGTTAACTCCAGAAGTTGAGGAGACCAATTAAGATAATTTCAAATCAGCCGTCGCTTATACAATTGTAACGGAGAAAACTTACACAAGATTTCCTTTAAAATGCCCGAGAGGTAATTAATCTGTTCCGGTGGTCGGTTTTTATACTGGTAGTGTGCCGATTTGGATCATGTGAGACCGTGCTTTTTTATTTTGTTTTACAAAAGTAATGCAATTGTTCTAATGTTGAATTAATCTAAATTTTCATACAAGAATATGAGTTCGGAAATGTACTTTAAGTCGGTGTCCTGTACTGTAGGCTCTCAAACATAGAAGCTTTTACACGGGATTGTTTTTTAGAAAATAACGACGCATTATGGTCATTTTCATAGAAGTTTGAAACTACTTTTAGTTTCGCATACAGACAACAAACGTAGCTTTAGGTTTAAATAAAATATTTGGGAATCTGTTACCGTACTTATAGTCAGGCGAAAAGCATGGGCAGCCCGGCAATGCATCGAAGCGGGGTCCTTGCTGTGTTTCGCAGCCTTTCGCGCATTTCAACATGGCTGCTGTGCGTGCTTGGTCACGGTGATACCAAAGCGGCGTATCCAACCGTAATTCTGGCCGCGGTCTATATTTGCCAGAGTGAAATAGGCCCGATCGGGGCCAGAACTATCGTTGTTCATTCGGACGGAGCAATAAGTGAGATTCGGACGTAACGATAATGCTGTTCGAAACCAACAAAAGCGGGTAATGTATCCTAGCAAAGGAGAGATGCCTGGGCTTTCGTACTCGTATCACTGCAACGATGCCCTTTTCAGAGCGACGTATGTATCGCGATCCGCGCAGCTTCTCGGCGTCTCCTTGCCTCTTTAAACGAGCGTCTCCGGGCTTGCGGTGCATTGGCGTCGGCGTGTGCGATTGAGGGCGCTGGTGGCGGTGGGTGCCGCCGGTAATTCATTGTGCCTTGAAGCATGCTTCTTCTTTTGAAATATTTAAGTGGCCAATGCGGTGAGCGTCTGATCTTCGGCGCTTCATTGAGTGGTGCACGCACCTTCTTACTGGATCATAAGTTTTTGCACCCAGTATTACATTCGTTTTGTTTCATTCCTCGTTATTTCGCGCATGAAAGCGAGCATTTTCATTGTTAGTTGTAGTTTAGAAATAAGTGGCTTGATACCGGGCTTACCTTTTGAAATCCTTGAAATTTTGAAATGCCCCCCAAAACTCCATCCTTAATAGTTTGAGTAAGACTCCCAGATTGAGTTTGAATACTTAGTTACACCATAGTTACTATTGATATAAGGACCTATTTTATTTTGCCTTCAAAGCTGGTCTAACACATTCAGTTCTCATTTGGTGTGATTTTTATCACTTTTTATATTCTGTCATTATTGCACACAGGAATCTAGCAGTGTGGGCTTTGTCTTGTCAGATACAAGCCTGACTTGTGCCTGTGCGCTGACACTGAGCTCTGTCTTTGTGTCAGGGAGGTGAAGCAGGCTACAGCAGACGTACCTGGCCCGGATATAGAGGTGGCTTCAGATAGCAACGAAGGGCCTGCAGAAGAGGTGAGTCCAATGGGGGTGGAGTGGAGGCGTGCAGGAGCCAGCTAACAGTTATAATGCCTACAGAGTCTGATCTTGATGATCACAGTGCTGTAAGTGGGTTGTTCTCCACATTTACTAATAATGTGCATGTACCTGTCTTATCTCTTCACCCACATTCTGATAGTGATATTTTTGCAGCTATTTGTCAGCCCCTTTATAAATTTTGCTTCAGTCACTTGACTCGGACGTTTTCCCCCCCAGCGTGGGGGGG
>JABFDZ020000084.1:1262408-1285850 GCA_019775955.2 Pollimyrus isidori
TTACCCTGCAGTGATGCTCCAAACAGTGTTAAAAACAGAAAATAGACGAGGCAAGCATATTCAATGTGAGAGAACAGAAGAGAAAAGGGTTTGCGGAAAAGACAGATGGAACAAGGAAGGAGGGCAGCAGAAAAGAGGAACAGGGAAGATATGGAGGGAGCCTGAATTTTAATTTGAGGCAGAAAGACCGACTCAGTTGTTCCGAGCTTTCGGCGCCAACGGAAAAAAACAGGGAATTCTGGTCGACAGCAGCTGAGCCCAGCAGAGAGTATAACACAGTATTACAGATGTAATGGCTGGCGGCATGCATGCGACACATAACCCAGAGTCCCACTCCCTACCCCTTCAATGCACGGTCTCCCTCTGTTTTCCGAATGCATGTGATCATGCTTGCTAAGTGGATTTTTTTTTACATGTCAATCCTTTATTTGCCATTTGCACAATGAGCAGAGGAACAGTGGAATGCTTCTCTTCGCCTGCCCCATCCTGTTCTCCATAGCCTGGGGGTAACAGCACAAAGTCAGCCAATGTGTGGCAGCCTTGGAGCTGGGGGTTAAGGGCCTTGCTCAAGGCTCCACATGTGACTGTTCTGCCGAGTCTAGGGCTAATTGCCTGCCTGATGTTTTGGTCTGTAGTCTCCTACAAGCCTTTTTGTACGCACTGGTTACTGAGCCTCATATGTGTAGCATGAGCAGAAGGTTCAAATCCCAGGACTGGCGCAGTGATGCTGCTGATTGGCCCTTAACCTCCAATTGCTGATTCTGATCCTACTTTCTCAAAACAGCAAATTTACAGCTATTTACTGTTAAACTCACTGACAACGTCCACCCCCTACTTTGAATAATTGCTGGTATGCAGTGGTTTGTGTGGATGATATTTTGTGTGTGTATGTGTGATGCAGCTACTAGTTTTTTTTCTATGTTTAAGCAACAAAACCCCTAGAATTTATTGAGTGTTCTGATTACACTTCTTTGAGTGTCTCAAAGTTCTATAGTTTCTGCAACATGGTTTACTGTGACTATTTCTGCATGTGTGACATCAGCTCGTCTTCCTCTCTGATATGTTCGACATCTCTGTTTATGTTTATTTATTCCTCTTACCTCAGGTCTGCAAAGATCACTTCTTAAAATACCATTCGACCACATCTGGTTGGGGTCAGATGACAAATCTGTTTTTGTCATGCAAAATTCCACTTATTTTTAACATGGGGTTACCCATGAGTTCATTCTGGTTTTCATATCTGCTTCTTGCAAAGCTGTTCACCAGTAATACAGTAAGACTGGTGGCAACTGGAGACACTAGAGTATTTATTCTTTTTAGGCTGAAAGTAAGATATTTATATTTACCCTGATGAGAATTTGGGAATTGTTTATATTCTTACTGGGCAACAGCTAACCAGTTGTCAAGGTGGTCGGTTTCTTGGAACACAGTTTACAACATAGAAAATAATTTTGTCCCATCCATCCATCCATCCATCCATCCATGCAGCGAGCCTTCCAAATGGACAGGACCATGGCGGGGCTCCTGGAGTCTACTCCAATTAGGATGGGGCACATAGCCTGGGTACACCCTGCATCGAATACCAGAGTATTTTACAGAAAGAATTATTCTGTCTCCATTATTAAAATTAATAGGGCATGATTAAATAAAAACTGTATAAAACCAGTGTTTCACAATCCAATCCTTAGGGTCCCACAGACAGTCCACATTTCTGCTCCCTCCCAACTCCCTGCCAGACAGTTTACATTTTTGCTCCCTCCAAACCCCCTGCCTTACTGTCTGGCAGAAACCTGGGAGGGAGCTGAGAGGGAGTAAAAACATGGACCAAATTTGGGTCTCTGAGGATTGGTTTGGGAAACACTGCCCTAAAGGAACAGAAGCAGATGGCTTGTCAAAGCAGGGCACATCATTCTATGGAGACACTGGGGCTAAACTATGACCGGAAGGAAGCGGCATCTCCAGCTGGGTGCAGCGAGTACGTGCATGGGCGGGTGACTTCCTGCTCGAGGATGTGAGTAGGTATCTAACCACAGTGCTATAATAGACTGGCCTTCCAAATTTCCCACACAAGTTCCCCACATCACTTCTCATTCCAGTTCATAATCTTCTTTTACACCTTCATCATGCCACCACATTTCCGATGCAGAAGTGCGTCCGCTTGACGTTTTGACTTTGGCACCCATCACTCCCACTGCATCCTGTCCCCTTTTCATCATTGTCCCCATATGTGTATAGTGACCAAATTCCGGCCTGTCTCTGCCCTACCCCCCACCCCCCACCATGTGTAGAAGACTCTTCCCACTCCCCCTTCCCACAACCTCATCCCTCCCAGTCTACCAGTCTTCACCATCATTGGTTTGGCTTGCAGGAATGGAATGAGTAGGACCAAGATGTTTGACCGCATGACAGCAACTCACTTCCTGCTTGACCTTGAACCCAAAAGTCCTGAAGAAAGGCCATGTGGCTGATGGCAAACATGACTGGCTCAAACTCATACGCAACACCGAACCTAATGGAACCAAGTTTATGACTTGTTCAGTTGTGGAACTAGGCCATGCACAGTGGTAAATGCTGAATGCTGCCCCTGTTCCATGCAATTCCTGAGTTGCTGAAGTTTGCCTGGCTGATAGAAAATAAAAGTACATCTAATGCCAGATACGGAGATTAAACGAAAAATGTGAAGAATTTAAACAATAGGAATTAATAAATAATTGAGTTATTTTCATTTTCCAGAATCACTAGGATATAAGATTATATTTCATGATTATTTCATACAGCAGCAATACTATTAGGAGAAATACCATTACAAAAAAAGACAAATTTTCTTTCATCACGTTCCCAAGCATATCATGAAATCGCCGCCAGAATCCAACTGAGAGTGGGTTTTGCGGAAATTAGGACCTCCAGTGCAGACCGGCATTCTCCACAGCCAGGATCCAGAACCACTGACCTCAAACTAATATATTTCAGAATTTTACACTGCAGTCACCAGTTAACCAGATGTTTACAAATATTTACTGAACCCATTAAACTCAAAAATCACTTCCTGTAACACTAACAAAGGCAGCTGCATAACAAATGCGTCATCATTAGACACAGCACTGGACCTGTGGACCATGTCGTAAGCACTTTTAGGACCACCACTGAGCTCAGACTTCAGAAGAATTGAATCTGAATATAAATGAACAGCCCTGTGGGGGAGGCATATCTCCTTCACCTTCATCGTCTCTTCCTAAGAAACATTTGTATTAAACAGCAAGTTTTTTTCCCTCAGAGGCCCCTTGAGCCAAACCAAAGTCTAACCACAAACACAGTCACGGCATTTTCCGCTGTTCACCCTCTTGCTTCCTCAGCATACTTACTTCTGCTTTATTATGCGTTTTGTTACAACCTCTTACCCACACCAACGCCTTTCTCTTTCCTCCAAACCAGGTTTCTTCATTTTGAACATTGCAAAGCCTGACAGCACATTAAAATGAATTTTCGTATATTTGAAACTTTTCAAATGCATCCCCTTGATCACACACTTTTATACCGTGTGAAACTCTCAGTTTCCTTTCAGTCGATATCATGCATTACGATCGGCATGCTGGCCTTCTGGCCGGCGCTCCACGCCACTAACCTCTGGCTTGATTTCACGCAGGGCCGCCCCTCCGTGTGCTCGGAGACCGAAAGCCAACGCTAGCGCCAGCACCAGCAACGGCATCGGCGGACGGGGGGACATTCTTCCTTAGCGACGAGTCCTCTTGTCTTCTCGCCCGGATTTCAAACTTCTTTTATCTTTTTGTCAGAACATTTCAATACGACCCCCTCGGAAAGGAAAACAATCGGTTCCTCCCTGAAAGTTAATAGACGTCACGCTCCAAGTTTTTTAAGAATATGGAAACGTGCGATAAATTAATCGCAGTTTTAGGGTATTTCCAATAATCTATCACTAGATTATTCTGAAGATCCAAAAAAGCTGCAGAATAACAGGGATCGCTGAATATTCTTAATTCAGGGAGTCTACGTTTGTTTCACTGGTCATCGTGTCCAAACGGTCCTTCTTTCCTTGGATCTTCCCCGTTATTTCTTTCCGGTGTCTTGCTATCTTGATTTTATCCTAGCCCCCCCCTCTCTCTCTCTCTCTCTCTCTCTCTCTCTCTCTCTCTCTGTTTTTCTGAGCTGCAGACGTGGTAAGCTTGACCGTCCCGTGTCTCCAACGTCCTTTAAGCCCTGCCCTATCCCAGATGTGCTACTCTCTAAGTTTTCTTCAGAAGTTCTCAAGATCGTAAGCCGGCACTATAAAAGTGTTCAAAGTGTTCAAATGAAACGGGAAATGTAGCTGATTATGCAAAGTTCTTCGCAGTTTGCGATGTATGATACAACTGCCAGGAAGACTTATTTTATGATCCTCAAAAATTATTATTATTATTATTTTAGAAACACGCCTCATTTTGCATGCTTTTTTCATTTACAGTGAACTTTAAACAAGCTAGCTACTTGTTAGTATTAGTATTACTTTTTAGTTGTACTGAAATGCAAAATGGTGTAATTACACTAATTTAAGCTTTTTATACACTTCAGATTTTTACAGATGTTTTAATGTCTGTCTGTGTTCAAATACTTTTACATCGAAACACTGACACCTAGTGTCAGATAACCTTCAGGGTTAGTTGTGCCGCACCCGTATTGCCCCAAAAAATCTAAATTATATTAAAAAGGTGCTACTGAATATGACATGTAACGACCTAATTGTTGGGATATATGAAGGTCTATAGAATAACCTCAAAGGTTTTTTTTTTTTAAACTTTGGTCTGGTCTGTGTTTTATCATCATCACTAGGAGGCAGCAGGAGCTCTGCAGGAGGATAATGAAGTACCTGGAGGAGCCCTTCACAACACTGGAGAACAAGGCTTCCGACCTGAGCTAACAGGCTACCTGGCTAGCCTATGTGCCCCCGCCCCCCGCACTCATGTATGAAATTTAAACTCCAACATTAACATCCATGGCACTTTACTTGTGTCACCCAATACAATTTTGATAACAAAATGTCCTATTAAAGACGTGTGATTTTCTAACATTCCTACTGAGGAGGTGTATATTTACGGTTACTTCAAGGAACAATGATTCAAGTTCTGGTTTCCCAGGAATACAATTGGCCTTAAAGTGATAAGTGTGATCCAGCTGTTAAATAGGATGAATTTTTGAGGGTGAAAAAGTTTATACAGCTGCGTTTGATTTAACTTGGAAATACCCTCTATGCGTGGGGGTCAAATCCATATCCAGTTATTCTGGGAAAATCCATCCGTCAGTTTTCTTAATGCAGACGTGTGGTGATGTTCTAGGGAGATGTTTATTTGGATAAATAGAAGAGCAGTGTTTGGTGAGCAAATCTTTTTGGGAAGCGTTGCGATACTGAGACACTTAAAAATGAAGTAGGGCTACACAGAAGAACATGCAGTGCTGCATTGTTCAGCGAAGTGTCCACATTTAAACCCAAACTACAGCAGAGCCTGATAGATAAGCAATTGGGCCTCCAATATAGGGTTTTTGGTTCACATTATAGGAGGACGGTGCTTGATTTGAATTGTTGTAGTAAAGAAAATCAGTAATGAGGCAACTCAGCCTTTCCTGAGATTATCTGTCAGGCTTATCCACTGTTTCTCACTGGAAGCTATTTTGTTAATTGATTGATCCAATATATTAATATATGGCTCTCATATTCAAGCCAACGACTGTCCCATTTCGTGTGAATGTTCCTGCTGATACATCAGAAAAATGTCCTGAGCTGTAATATGTTTCATTGGTGGGTTGTACAGGACATTTTAAAATGAATTTAAACACCAACTGAAAACACTGCATGCAAACAACGACGAACAAATAGAGTGTGCTGCTGTAAATGTCAACAATGTAGATTTATGTCAGCATCCTGTAGGGAAAAAACCCATTTAAAATACTTTCAAATAAAATAAATCTACAAATAAAAGTATCAAGTACATATGATCTGTCTTGGATAGAAAAAGACTAAAGTTTTTGTCATCTAAATTGAGTCTGGTATAGAGTTTCCTATTGCTAACAATTAGGCGCATATCAGAAAGAAAAGTAAAGTGATTCAGGGCGGGCTTTTTGCAGATTTTCTGCCGAGTTTCTCCAGCCAGGAGACGTCCTCAGGGGCAGGAGATATGATGATTGGCCCGTCATCTTTTGCTGTGTCCTCACAAGTGAGGATGAAAGGAAAGAGCTTGCCGTGGAAGGCGTTGTGGCTGAAGGTGTAGATGTGGGACCTGGTGATGGGGTCGTAAAACGAGATCTGGCCCTCCTCGTAGTCTAGCAGCACCCCCACGCTATGCAGCTGGGTGTGCAGGTTCAAGGGGACGTGCGGGGTGGCCATCGCAAAAACTTGGTCCCGGCGATTTTTCATGATGCCCCAGTAGCCATTGCGGGGATTGAATGAGATGCGGCCTCGCCTCTGGGCGGAGCCTGAAGCCACGCCCACGCCGTAGCAGTTCCGCTGGCCCACGCTAACCTCCCAGTAGCGCCGCCCGGAGGCGAAGCCTTCCCTCCCCAGCACAGCCATGACTACGTCGAACCTCTGTGCGCTGTCGGGGATATTTTGCCTAACACTTCCCACCACCACGACTCTGTCTTCCGAGGAAAGGATGAGCTTCGGATGTGCTGTGCTGGGGTCCAGCGAAATGTTATCTGCAAACAAATCAAATATGGAAAAAATTTTAATCTCAGAAGATGTCGAGAAGATGTCTCTCTAGGCATTCCTTAGTTTGTTTTTGATTCATTGCTGTCCTAACTGGTCTGGAGAACACCGTTAACAGAAGTATGCAGTTTCTCTGATCAGAATCAGTAGACTTATTATCCCAGTGGAGATTCTCTAAAACAATCTGAAACTGTGATCAGCCAAGATTACCACGATAGCAACTTCTGCCACCTGACACAATCTCTACTGTACAGTGCTCCCACATTGTCAGGTACTGTGCTGTACTATAGTTTGTAGGCATGGTGAACGGTCATTCTGAGGTATTTTCTAGCTTCTAGAAAGGTCCCAATTCATCTCTTGCGATGAAATGACCTTTAATGACACAGCTTGTCTGTGTAATAATATATACATAAACACACATTTTGTTGCATCCGTATATTAAGCATTATATATCACCATTGTGATAAGCAACAGAATACTGGTTTAATAAAAAGAATATTTTGGTGCAGGTAAAAGATATAAATTTTCAGACAAACCTGTCTTGATTTCGAAATCTTTCTCTTCATCTACCTCCTTTTGCAAGTCTGTGGAAGAACGCACAGCCCGTGATAAGCGTGATCATTTTATATTAGCTGTGCTCTGTTGAGCTGGAGGAACAGCTCTCACCATTGAATTTCTTCTGCAGATGGTTGAAATCGGCAGTCTTTTCTCTTAGCTCTTTCTGCAAATCTGATGCGCACAGGATGAATAGACATGTAGCCCGATTAATGTCGTCAAGTTGGGGTGAATGACATTTACCTATAATGTATGTATGTTAATGTATAAACTCACCCTCATATTTGCTCTTGAGTCTGGAATATTGTGTTTCTTTTTCAGTCAATTGTTTTTTCAGGTCTAATATGGAGGAGAAAAGGCAGATTTATTAATTTTTTTTTTATTTGCAGGCAATCTCTTCAGAGCACACACCGTATGCACACCCTACCAAGGTAGTTGTCCTGCAGCCGGAGTTCCTCCACCTTCCTCGATTCCAGATGGTCTTTTAATTCTGTAAAGTTGAGGGTAGCTGTTTAGGAGTTTCGCGCGGCGTTCACGCAAACGGTACGGTGGGTTAGGGTTAGGGCTAGGGTTAGGGTTAGGAGTTGCTCCTCTCACCGTTATATTCAGACTGCAGTCTAGAGCAGTTTTCATTCTTCTCTTTTAATTGTTTCCGCAGTTCTGAGGAAATACACAGGAATTGTGCAGCAAACTTTTTTCCTCTGCTCACCTACATTCCAACCACTTGCACAAGAACAGGGACTCAGGAGAAGTTGGAATCAACCCCAGGAAACACAGAGCACAAGGCAGGTGTGGACAGAATTTCAGTTCCCCGCCCCCCACCGCACACACACACACACACACACACACACACACACACACACACACACACACAGTTACAGGTGCTGGTCACCCTGCATGACACCATTGTGCAAATTGGAAAAAGGGGGAGGCAGTGCTACTGACTGAGCTTCAATGCCACCCCCCTCACCGATCTGCAATTAATAAACTGGAGAAGCAAATGTCACCATCGTATTTCATCTGCAAGATGGAATATTCTTCATCTTTATCGTCCAGCTGTCTCTGGAGGTTGGAGTCGAACTCAGTTGCGTTGTTCAACTTCTTTAGAAGTTCTGGGAGAGTGAAAATAGCTAAATTTAATTCCCTCCACCATCCACATACAAAGGCACCTATTTGAGTGTCAGATATCAGGTTAGGGTTCGAGAGGGGACTGCGTGTCACCCGCGTGTCTTGTTTTCAGCTGCTCGTAGGCGTCTTCTTTGGCACGGAACTGTGTCTGCAGGTCTGAAAGGAATGCATGATGTGGCCTAGTTAAGATGCTGGACTTCCACCAGTGACTGCTGGATATCGGTATAGATGGAAAAAAGAATATTTCATCACCGCTGTAGTTTCTCTGTAGTCTGCTGTATTTTTCTTCTGCGTCTCTCAGTTTCTTTGTCATTCCTGTGGTTCAGAAGTCAACAGAGAATGTGTTAGTCTAAAAAAATACACATTTATCATGCCATATCAGGTGTATTGAAGTTTGGTGTAATTTAAGTTTATTTACAAACTTAAACCAATCGGTGCTCTTTGGCAAATACTTTCATCCATCCATCAGTCCATCACACACACACACACACACAGCAGGCTATATGTTGTAGTTAAATCCTAATGAAAAATGAAGTCTCTCACCGGAAATCAGGATAGAAGCTGTCTGATTGGAGGCTTTCACCTCAGACACCTTATCCTGCAGCACAACAATTTTTGCAACTACAAAGAATAAAAAAAACTGGGAGATTAGCTCTGTGAAACAGGACATCAGTACTGACACCCTTATTCCAGAGTGGTTTCATGTTATATAAAATTTTCCCAGCATTCTAATGCAATTGACGTTCTTCCCCTGGAATGAAAGGTCACCAGTTCAAACTAGTGATGGTCTAATGAAGCTTATTAATCACTTACTATATTTTCTGACCCCACTGGATGATGTTTGCTAAAAAAAGGGCTCAAAAGCATGCCCCAGAGCAAGCTAGGAGTGCCATCCAGTGCAGTCAAGAAACACAGCAAATGGTTCAATTGGCTCATTGAAACGCTTTAATGCACTCACGCAGCTGGGAGTTCTCATTGTTTTTGGATTTCAGTTGTGCCAGAACCCCCTCAAGATCCTTGGTCTTCTGTTCTAGTTTCATCTGAATTCCTACAATAAAATAAAATAATACTTATGAAGCACCATGCTTCCAATATTTATGAAGTATTCCATGCTTCAAAACACCTACAGGTCTTATATTTGTAATTTAAATGGTTCAAAACACACATTTTACTGGAAAAAAAGGTGAGGAAATAAACAAGCTGTAAATGGAGAGACTACTGCTTATGAGGTGTATCTGTTGTGCCCATGTGGGATAGAGGATGTGGAAGCAGGAACCAGAACAAAAACAAGATGGGTTTATTCCAAATGAAAAAGACAGGAAAACACAGGGATCACAGGAAAGCTGAAAACTGGGACTTGCAACTGGACTAACAGCGATAAAAATGTCAACGTCAGGACTGGGCATCACAGGACTGGGACACACTTATAACAAGGACTAACAAGGGAGCACAATGAGAGGCAGCTGGAGTCTATCACAAGAGGTAGGTCTATCACAAGAGGTCTGTAACAAGAGGTAAGATGCTGGGGAAGAAAACAGAAAGATCGGCTGGGCTGGGCTGGGGATGACAGTACCCACCAATAACATGGTCTGGGACAGTTACATTGGAGGCTTCCCTGCGTAGCTCTCTGATGATACTCTGCAGCGTAAAAATCTTCAGGACTGAAAGCACAGAGAGGGCACCAGCAGTCAGGGATTTGCACGCTGCCACTTATTTCTGGGGTTGGGTTATGATGTCAGGTTAGTAAACCAGCTGTCTTGCCAAGAGTGACAATAATCCTTCGCAATCATGAATAAGTCATGTGACCGTTATCAGGGTGGAGACTCACACAATGCCAGTGACTGCTATCTAGAGGGATGTGCTTCACTCACTCACTCACTCGCACGCTCATTCACTCACTCACACCAGGCGCCGATGTCACTAGAAGGTCATACAAATGGTTCGTTGGATTATTTCTTTCCCACTCGGAACTCAGGTGAAAACGTAATGAAAAATGTCACTTCCCGTCAGAAACGCGCCTCTTTTATGACATTGAAGTCGGATAAGATTTTGTTGTCCGAGTTGCCCCTGTGACATAATTTCAACATGGCAGCTTACACACTCAACAGTAATTCTATTTTCTAAATCTTTAAAAATGTTTATTTTGTTAAATGTACAACTGTTTATAAATAAACTTTTATAACTGTAATTGCACGTGTTCGATATCATATCGTAACAGTATCCCAGCATGCAATATCAGACTTTTACCAGACTTGTTATTGTCTTTGTTTGTTTGTAGTTTGTTTGCCTCTCGAAAAAAGAACATTGCCATGAATGTACTAAAATATTTTAGAAAACTTTTAGTGCAGTTTGACTAGTTTGTGTTTCTTGTTTGTTTGTCTCTCTGAAAAAATAATCTCACTCCAAATCTGCTAAAATATAACCCAACAACACACAGCAGCGCGTTCATAGAAGCAGCCATGTTTGTTCTGAGATGTGGGTAACTCGAATGGGAGATTGTCGGACGTGATGTCACTCATCTTGGAATTTCTGAGTTCAGAGAGAAAAACGAACGCACCAATAGTCATGAACATCTTAAAGGCATATCTTAAAGGTAAAAAGCACACTGCTCCTGAAACAAGACACAGGGCATAAGGTTAACATGAAACTAGCAGCCTTGCTAGTTGCTGCAAGCTCACCTGTTTTAGACTCATCAGTGGTGGTGTTTTCCAGCTGGTTAATCTTGCTCTCAAGTAAGTGCAGCAGGTCTGGAAAAAACAGAAAACGTAATTTTACAAAATATAATTCAATGATTTAATTTAAATTTCATGTTCAGTAATAATAATGTTCAAGTTTGGTATCAATGGGCAAATTTTAGCTGATATCAGTCGATATTTGTGACATCAGTCTTACTAAACTATGGATTTACATAATTAAATACCCTTTGATATTTGGCAGACTGTATGGTAAATTTTACTTGATTATATTTAGTTCTCATAGCACTAGAAAAAACATTTTTAGTTAATTACTTAATGTATTCCTTTTCTTTTTTCCTGTTTTGTGTAGTTAATTTCAATTCAAATTCAATTTAATTCATTTTTATTTGTATAGCTAATTTTCACATTCCAATCTATGGTCTGTTTTGTATTTCACTTCACCCTGTTCTTGATCTGCCTTTACACTGACAGCAATGGACAGATTATGGGAATGTCCCTCACCGGATATCTGGGAGGGGTCTGTTGTGATATTGACTCCTCTTTCCAGGTCCCATATGATGCCCTGTAGCTCCAGTATCTGCAGAACTACGCAGCAAAAGCAGGACGCTTGATTTTTGTCATTGTGTTTTTCTCCACACTCAAACACATTCATACAAAGGAAGCTTATTCCCCAGATAACTGTCCATGAATCATTGCGAGACAGACCCATACCCAGTGTTTACCACCTCTCAAATCATGCAATTGCATGGGGTCCCCTGTTGGCCACAAAGAGACACTACATTCAATATTAAATAAACACATAGCTCGTTTAGGAGTTCCTGAAGCGGCATGTTACTAACCCAACTATCTACAATCTTCTAATCCTACTTGCCTGCTAGTTATTTAGGATTTGAAATTTCTGAGGGAGGGGCACACGACCCCAAAGTCACTTTTTGAGTGGTACCCTAGAAACAACCAATCCCTGCCTTGCCCACGATGCCCAAACACTCATTAATGTAAAACCCTTCTGTCTGTATAATCTGTTTCTTGCAGTCAATCTGGTCTTTTCTTTCCAGGCATTGCCTGTTTCTTCTCCCATCACCTAACCCTACTGCAACAAATGCTTCATCATTCAGATAGTTCCATGATGGCAGTACTCCCAAGTCAAATAAAATTCATCATCAAAAAAACAATTACATTTCTTTTGTTAATTATTGTAAAAAAAAAATTCTCCTGTTGTGTAACACTGGAACATTCAGGACAGCCATAAGGCTTACATTTACAAACTCACCTAGTTTAGAGTTTAAATCCATATTGATATTCAGTTGTTCAGATGTCTTCCGTAGTTTTCGAGTCTTCTCTTGCAGTTGAAGCTGTAAATCTGGGACAGGCACAAACTATTGCTTGAAAAAGATCTGTTAGATAAATTCTTATTGAAATATTCGCCATTGAAAGTGAACATAAATGGGTCAGAATATAACTGCGCTGTTCGTCCTGAGCAGTAATAAAATGAATAACCGTGCTGATGATTGCTGCACAACCTATATATCTACATTGTAGCTTGAATGCTTTTGAGATTCAAGATGGGATACAGTGTCTCTTTAAAGCCAGTGTGATGTAAGAGGAGCTGCACCTGCAATCTGGGATGAGGAGCCCTGCTGCAGCTCCTTCACCTCTGTCTGTAGAGTGAGTATCTGCAGAACTGAACAAACAACAATAATGCTGTGAAATCACAGTAATGACCGTGTGGCAATAGTATGGTAACTATTGCTTACGAAAGGCTCTCTCTCAAGTGCCTTTAATTAACTAAGTTAAGAAACATGGACAGATGTTATCTGTCGCTAGACTGTTCCATTGTTGTACATAGTGCTCCTTTCTGCTGTTTCCAGTATTGCTTCTGTCACACAGTCATCATTCATAGAAGAGTACTATCCAAACATCTCAGGCAGTGAAAGACAATGATGTTTAATCGATTGTCATATTAGTGTAAAACTGATATTATGTCTGTGAAAGCGTGTCAGCTTAGCCTCTACTAAAGACACCCCAGTTATTGCAGTAACTGTTCAACTTATTCATGTTTTTGGCCATTTTTGATGATCACTAACATTTTTGACCAATCAGATATGTCATTTAATTATTCGATAATTTCAATTAATTCAGTGAGATGGTGGTGAAATTTTAATAAATACATGGAATGGCAGGGGTGTCCCTGAGAAATGGTCTGGGAACTGAAGCAGTGTTCTTCTCGCCATCCAAAAAGATATTTGTAACTTTTTGGAGAACAGGAGGAATCCTTCTGTTTTATTAGAGGAAAGAGCAGCCACTCACTTAGTTTACTGTTGTCGTTGGCCTTCTCGTTCAGGTTGCCAATCGAGTCCTCCAGTTTGTTCTGAAGCACTGCAAAAGTATTAAAAAGAAGTCTTACAAATATTTTAGTAGAACACAGCAAAATCTACAACTTATGCAGCCTGTTTGAATAAAGCATGGATTGTCTCTCAATAGTACAGTTACTTAAACAGTGATTTAAACTGCTCTAGATGCTAACAGAAAGATGTCACACAGACTAGTGGCAAAAAGCACTCACACACAGAGGTGCAGGTCTAAGTCCTTTCAGTACCCGAACATGTATAGAACCACGCAACAGGAACCATGAGAATTAACCCTTGACAACATGAGCATACTGTAACTGAGAATATCGTCAGCTTCATGCTGAAGAGGTGAACACCCAAGAAACGTTAACAGAGTGCTGTCATGCTGTAAGGGACAAACAGTGTCACATAAACACTCACTAGTGATCTGAGCAGACTGCTGGTGTGAAGTGCTTTCCAGCTGAATTTCAAGCTCAGTTACCTTTGAAGCTGGAACAATGAAAACCAGGGAAACAGACACCATGTGAGATAGTGAAAACAAGACCAATGTCTCCAATGGAGCTGATTCAACAGTGGGGGACAAAATGGCGGCTCACAAACCATTTGCTGTACAGTACCTTTTCACCCCACTAGATGGTGCTCTTGATTTGTGGCATGCTCGGTGCAACTTTTTTCAACACAGAGCACCATCTAGTGAGGTTCAAAAATATGGCAAATGGTTCATGAAGTGTCGTTTCATCCATCACTTCCAATGAAGCCTATCTCAGAAGGCATCTTACCCAGTTGGGAATTTTTAGAATAACTATTGGCCAGTAGATCACCCTTCTCCTTCAGTTCCCTAAGAAGCCCTGTATGACAAAAGCATGTTTTAAACAGGTCATATACGACATAAATAAGCACAGTATTAAACCTGCATGCATGCAAAATATATCTCACCATTGTACTTAGTCTGTAGCTGCACGTTTCTCTCACTCATAACATTCAGTTGCTTCTGCAGTCCTGTGAGACAGACATTTTCCAAGGAATTAATACACAGGCATCTTCTGAGAGATGGATTCGTGTGCATCTCATGTAGAAAGGCAATGCTCGTTAAAAAAGGAGAAAGGGATGAGGGCCTGAAGCTGACATAAGCTGTGATGAAGAGCGGAAGATGAAGAGCAGGAGCATTAAAAGAGCAACACAGAAACAGCTGTGAAAAAGACTTAGGCAGTCAAAGAAAATGCTGAAATGTTTATTTGGATAGTAAGTGTGGATTTGCTCAGAAAAAAACACAAATTTAACATTAGAAAATATGCAAATAAACAGTAACACAAAAAAAAACTAACAAGAATTTCTTCTGTTTTAAAAAAAATTACTGATATCTTGTTGGCTAAATAAACATCGCTTCAGTTCCCAAAACTCTCCTCAGGGGCACCCCAGCCTTTCCATGTATTTGTTAAATCTTACTGCCATCTCAGTTAATTAAGTTAGTGAGTTAAATAACGTGATGAAATATTGATTAGCCAAACATAGTATGATAATGGTCAATACTAGGGTGACATGAGGAGAGGTTTTACACACTGACACACTTTGAGAGACATTCTTTAACTCCCCCACACTTTTGCACAGTACTGTATGTAGAGGGAAGTAGAAGATCAGCATTCAATTCTGCTTAAACAGTAAAAACTTTGGAAGCTGATAGAAAATAGTTACTCACCAGCAATGTGAGCAGTGGCATTCGTATTTTGGGATTCTAATTGTAAGTCTGATATTGTTTTCTGCAATCCAACAATTTTCACAACTGCAAGGTCCAAAGATTGAAAACAGAGAAAGATGTCAGAGCCTTGAGCCTTGAGCCTGTCTTAGACAGTTCATGATTCCATCTTAGGTACTAGAAATACCTTGCTGACACTAGGTTTCACTCTATAGCGAAAAGCACGACAGTTATCTCACCTCTCCAAAGAACCTAGGCCATCGTACCTTCTCTGGCCCTGGTCATCACAAAAGGTTTAAACAGCACACCAGGCATCAGCCCCAAATGCCCAGTGTAGACAGTGTATTCTCTCAATAGAATAACTGGTCCCATTTCACATTTTTTCTCCTGTGCTGCTCTTTGAGGAGCTTAACCCACTTACGCTTTTCAGAGTTTCTGCCATCCCTGCGTCTCAGTTGCATCAGAGCCTCCTCAAGTTCCTTCTTCTTGTCTATGAGCTTCGTCTCAAGTCCTGTGAGATGCATCAGAAATGTCAGGTGCTGCTGTGTCTTTATAAACACAGGCAGCTTTGGGATACAGGATGCTGCACTCAGATAATATCGGCATGTACTGCGGGTCCTTTCTACTTTCATAAGGAATATGGTTCATCCAAGACAGATGACAGGTGATCAGTAATACCCACCAGCATCCTCGCCAGGCTCTGACTGGTTTAAGGACTGTCTTTGCAGCTCTCTCACAACACTCTGCAGGAAGTATATCTTCAGAACTGAAACCAAAAACACTGTTAATCCATTTTGGTCTGGCAATGGAAGAAACCACTGTTCAAATGTACTGAATTTATATATAGAAATTACGCAATTCCATGCTAATCATAAATCTATTGTCTAAATTCTTAGATATTACTGCAGAAAAAAATTGCATTACATATTTTAAAGAGTGGCACGCAGGAGTCATGTGACACAATACCTGAGAAATTTAGTCTGACAAATATGATCAATGGCAGTCAGATATTTTCAGATTTCAGATACTTACAGACTTTAAAAAATGTTTCCTCCTAAACAACAGTGTGATCAAATACTAGAGTTCAAACGCTGTGTCATTTCTGTGTTGTATTGATACTGAACCAATGAAGAGAGACTTCACTATACTGCAGGTTTTCCTTACAGCTGCGTATAACTTACCTCTGGAATAAATAGCTAGCTACCCTAGCTTCCAGCAAACATTTCATGAACTCACCCAGGTTTGTATCATGGTCGCTGTCATCGTTCAGCTGATGCATTTTGTCTTCCAGCTGATTTAAAGTGTCTCAAAGGTACAGAAACTTACTGTAAGTTATCATCATTTCTAAGAAATTCCTATTCAGATTATCAAAATGCAAGTACAACAAGGAGACACAACATCCACATATTTTCATTGTAGGTATACTGTAAAAAAAAAACGATTGGCTTGGAGAATCACTATTATTTGATACTGCTTTTCAATACATGATTCACTGAAATTCATTTCATAAAATATCTACAAATGTAGAGAGTATATAAAAAATCACAACTCACTAAATATTGAATGAAGAGGTTGATAAATAATTATGAAATGTAAAATCTCCAACTATGGTTTCTTTATATTGTAAGTAAACACATGCAATGTTATTTTATACAGTTTTATTGGTGTTTCCTGGTGTTTTTGAATACACTGTTGTTATTTGTAGTCACTGGAATATGAACATGTGGCGCAAGAACATGAAACTAATGGTGGAACATCTTAATTTGGATCTGAGAAAGAACTTCTTCTCTGGAATACAGAATAGTCTCCCTGAAGGAGTAGTGCAAGACCCTAGATTCTGAAATCTGAAATTGACAAAATCCCGCCAAGTTTAAATCAGTAGCTGAATTCCCTCCAAGGAAGCCTGATGGGCCGAATGGCCTCCTCTCGTTTGTTGTTGCGCTAATGTCAATGACACATGTTAATGTTACATGGAAGGTGAGTAAACTACCTTTAGATTGGGAAACAAGGCTGATGACCCTGTTTTTGAAATGAGAGATCAGAGGATGTGCTCCAGCTCGACAGACCTTCCAGGACACACTTGTGTGTTTGGATGCTGAGTGTGAAGCAGTGGAGATGAGAATCACTACTTCTAAATCTGAGACTATGGTGCTCTCTGGGAAGAGGGTACTTTGCTCCTTCCGGGGGAGGGGAGAGAGTTCGCTCTTCATCAAGGAATTTACATACCACTGCGTCTTGTTCATGAGTGATGGTGGGAAGGAACATGAGACTAACAGGCAGGTTGTTTTGGTGACTGTGGGTACTGAGGTGGAGATCAGGCAGAAATTAAGCTGTAAATTGGGACTCTGGGTTTTATGTGTCCGTCTTTAACTTTAAGGTTAACAAGGTTTCTCGGCAGGGATGCTGTGTCACTGGCGTTACAACATCGCAGGTCGGCTCGGCAGGTTAGGGCCTGATGTTCATCATGCCAAGGTAGCTCCATGAGCTCCGTGTGGGCCACACCTGACCTTCTAGGACAGCGTGCAGCTCAGCCGGTTAGGACTCTGCATAGCGGTCAGAAGGTTGCTGGTTGCAGTATCGATGCTCTTGGGCTCATGAACAAGGCCCCTAACCCCAAATGCTCCAGGGGTGCGGTGACCCCCCCCCCCCCCCCCTTACCTGTTTATGTATCTCCTGCTGAGTAAAATGGGGTAGGTGAAAGGGGAATTTCCCTAAACTCAGTGCTTGACGCATGACAGGAGAACGTAGCTCTTACCTGATAGCGTTCTTGAAATCTCTTCATCTGGGCTTTTAGTCTCAAAGTCCCAGATTTTGCTCTGCAGATCCACCATCTGCAAATCTGCACAGCACACATAACAGTTCATTTTTATTTTATTTTATTTTTTTAGTTTTCCTGACACCTCTGATCCCAGGAGCGATTATTCGTTGACATTTTAGCTTTATTTTCTGTATACTGTAAAGGAATTAGGTGTCAGACTTTGGAGCCAAACAGTGTCACATTTGAACAAGCCCTTGAAAACAGGAAAGAAGCTCACACAGGGTGTGATTTAACTCAAATTCACCGCACTTGGTCTCCAGCTGTTCAAATTTTGTTTTCAGTTCTTGTAGCAAATCTGTAAGACACAAAAATAAATAGTTTAAAAAATGGCACTCTGGGATTAATCGTGTTATATTTGTTTGATATTTGGAATCATATAAAAAAATCAAGAAGAACAATTATAATTATCAGCACTAAACAATTCATGCTTTACCTTGTAAAACTCAGTATTACATTAGGTTTTATCCTGTAAAATTTTAAGAACGTGTATTTTCCCCCTGAAAAAACAGTGTGTAATATTATCCGTAAGCATGTTTATCTTAAGCTTATGCTTGAATGTACGCAAAGTGGCAGTAAAAGTATTGTGAAGAAGGTGCTGGTATCTTACCAGAGTACTCAAGTGATGTTTCGGACTGGATCTGGGCCAGTCGAGCTTTAAGTGCAAGAATCTGTAGAACTGAAAGAAAAAGAAAAACAAAGGAATCTCCAGAAAGCCAACGTCGCATGACAAGCACCAAGAAAACCCAAAAATAAGAATACTGTCATTTACATGAAGCTCTGTTTTCATGCATGCGGCTGTCAAGTCAGTGTTTGATTTTGTGACCTTGGCACATTTTTACTACAATACAAAAAGTACTTAGCCATCTGATTTTCTGCACATTTGTTTATTATTGACCTGAATTAAATTAGCGATGATGATGTTCGGGATTACTGCTAATAAAGTTATTGTTGTTATTGTTTTTTATTATTCTTTTACCTTTGCATTTTCTGTAAATGAAAGACTGAAATGGAATGAAAATGTTTGGCCACCCGTGCAACTGGCCGTGTCACTTACTCAGTTTGCTTGTGTCATCAGCGTCCTCATCCAGTTTGCTTATCATCTGCTCTTGTTCATTCTGAAGTACTGAGGGGTTCAGAGATATTGCTCAGGTGAACTTTTTACACATCGTGTACACATAGTCTACACCAGGAGTAGGCAACCCCAATCCTGGAGTGCTGGTATCTATCCAGCAGGATTTCTATCCTACCTGAGATCAGGTTTGGTTCATCAGAAACCTGGTAAGATAGAAAACCTGCTGGATACCGGCACCCCAGGATCTGGGTTTCCTACCCCAAGTCTACTCTTAGGCTTTGGTCAAAGAAAACACACCCTGCTGCAGTTGTTATACTTGTCAACTGTAACCATAACCCTATAACCAAATATATTCTTGGAGTAGCGAGTAGCCAGAACTGGCCCTTTCAAATAGTGGTAGTGCAACCAGGACAGTGTTAAGTAGACTCGTGGTGGAACCTCACAGATTAGCTGCTCGTCTGATAGTTTGTACCATGGTTTAACCACAGACATTCTACTTAATGTAAATGAAGCTGCTGAATGTTGAACAGGCAAATTCAGATGCATGCCGACGCTGTCATGTGACACTCACAAGTGATCTGGACAGTAGTCTGATTGATGACCCATTGCTGTAGAAACACCGCAAAGTTGTGCACTTCAATTATAGTTACATCTGGAAGCGATAAACAAAAATGACTGGTCACATGACTGGTCACATGACATAGTGCTGCAGAACTCCTAGGGACACACCACTCACCCTTTTTATGAATGTTCGCCATCTTTGTGTCCAGTTTTTTTATAGTTTCCTGCAATTGCTGCTGGAGAACTGAAATACACGAAGAGATTATATGGGGACTAATCACACTGCCTGTCCAGGGACGGATTACGGACCGGGCCAGCGGGGCCGCTGCCCAGGGGCCCTTGGGGTGCAGGGGGCCCCTAGCCCAAAATAATTTGGAACTCTTATCAACAATGTATTTTCGTTTTTCTGTTTTAGAAGGGTTACATTCTGTGATCCTCTGAACCTATAGGGCCTCTGATGGAAACAGGGGGGGTTTTGCCAGTGTTGGGGGAATGGTGGTGCTGGTTGGGAGGGGGGGCCCTCACGAACATTTTGCCCAGGGGCCCACACAACCCATAATCCATCCCTGTGCCTGTCAACTTGTTTTCAGATGTTTTTATAAATGCTTAAACACAACACTGCAACTAAAGAGTATATAGATTACACTTAAAACAGTTTGTCCCTGGCAATCTAAATGGAGTTTGAAATCAGAAGGCAGTCTTTCCATAAAGAGGTGTTTGGGTACTGAACACATAAAAAGACGTTCAGTGTCTGTCCGGACACCATTTGCTGCTCTTTAAATGAAAGTGGCTTTAAATGTAATTCACTAGTTTGGAAAGACAACCATGAAACTGTGATGTTTGCTAGAACTCACCAGAAACCTGAAATGTGGCATCTTGGTTCCTATGCCTTAAAGCAGACTGCAGTTCTGCTATCCTTATTGCTGGGAAGAATATGGGGAATAAAAATGTGTCTCAGTTGTAGAAGGTCTGGCATGTGTATCCAGTAATATAAGGGTATTATGGCATGTGGCAAAACAATGTAGTATTATGCTATTACTTATGTAATTAATGTAATTAACCACAAACACCCAGAGCTCATGTTTGTTTATCATTAATGAAATTTGACTTTTATCTCAAGCAATTACTATATTCGTTAATTCTATAAATCTTACTAAGTATCTGTTCCTCCTCAAGTATAAAGTGTCATTTATGTATCCAGTGGGTGCGATTCTCCCAGGGGAACTGTGCCGATATTCCGGAAGGTTCCTGTTCTCACCTAGTAAGGAGTTCACTCGACTTTGGTCGTGTACTTCATTTATCTTATCTTCCAGTTCCTCCCTTAATTCTGTAATATATTTAGATATCAGTAGATGTCGGAACTGGTTGTGGATGGTAACCAATAATATGAAGTGTACATTCACATGTTATAGAGAATCTGTCTTACACAGCAAAGCATAGCTTAATTACAATCTTAATTGCAAACAATATTATCAAAGTATTCATTAAAGTGTGAAACATAAAAATAGCCAGATGTTATTTTATCATATTTGATATTATCTTAAAGTCATAAAAAGGTAAACTTACCTTTGCAATGGTCCACATGTACATTCTAAATTAAGACAAAAGTATTTGTAACAAAGGAGTGACTATACAAAATATATTCAAACAGAGAAACAAAATCTTACTGATTTTTCCAAAATTAAAACATCAGTCAACACATACAATATATGTGATAAAAGTTGTGGCTAAATTCAGATGAATTTGCGGGTTTTCGCTGCAACTCCCTAACTAGATTACTAATTAGAGGACTGATTGACTGAAGAGTCTTCACACCTGGGTTTGAACAGCTGACCTACAGGTTATCCAAAAAACCTGCATACACACCGGCCCTTTGCAGATAACATTGGCCACCCCTGCTCTAAGTGAATGAAAGAGCCAAGAGTTACAAATACTTTAATTTGTAAATACTGTTGTTGTTGATTGTAGCTAATGTAATGTATATACTGCAATAAAAGAACATTTGTTTTTTATTCTTTTTTGTACTGTGCTAAAGGAGCAAGAATTAGATTACCTTAAAGCCTAATTTCTGCCATAGAATTAGACTTTGAAATAACAAAAAAAAATGTTGTTTCAAGTAGAACTTGGAGCATTTGGGTAAACACACATTTTTTGCCTTTCACATTTCCATCCAGTACTTTACAAACTGTAGAGGTAAGAGAGTGTGGGTGAAGTAAGGATTGGATTTGCGGAACTCGAGTTAATAATAGCTGATCAAAAATTCTCTTATGGTCTGAACTACAATTCCATGTTTAATACTATACGCTATGCAATTACTTAGTCTTCTCAATTTTCCCATTAGAAAACAGACAAATATATAGTTCTGTGTAATTAACAATGCAGTTGTAATAACAGAGAAATTAGCATGAACATCTTCATACGGCTTGCCCAAAGACATACACGGGTTTTGTATCTGAGTGTTCAACAACCTAACGGTTGAAGAGAATGCTGTTAATTCGTTGTCATATCATTGTCCCAAAACCAATCAAATATGTTTGATGAGTTTAATTTCTATGATATTTCATCATTGTTAAAGGGTTTTCAGACCAAACGACGGTCGTTCGCGCATCCATTCAAAAACACAAGTTCGCACTCAACTCGCTGAGCGCGGGTGCATCCCAAAGTGGGCGTGGTTTTCAAAACTCTCCTGTCTCCAGGTTGCTGCTCTGTGTCTGCAACTGTTTATACTCAACTGGTTGGTTGAAACAAAATCTTGGTATGGATTTGTACATTCAGGACCTGAAAGCTCCACGTCTGAGTATAGGTTCTTCTCCATTTCGATTTCTGTGCCCGGTTCGGTGCCTCGTCTGTACTGGTCGCGCTACAATGCGTCACAACTTGTCTTTGCTCGGCGCCGGTTGAAACCGCTCTCGCGCCGCGGAATCAATAGAAAATAACTGCACGTGCCGCGTTCGGTCCGAAAGCTCCTTAGTCTTCCATTTAATCGCTTTGCCATACAGTTCTCACTGAATATGTCATTCTCTCAGCTAGTGTTGGATGACAGGGCTTGCAGTAGCAGTGCCCAAGCAGCGATATTTAATTTGGCTTTATTCATCTCCCCAGTAAATAAACCTTTGTACTTAAAGCCCAGTAAAAAAATGATTAGTTTATCATCCTCACCCACGTGGCGAATTTAGCCCGCATCGATTTTTTAAATTATTTTTTAAAAGTGTATTTTCCTGTGTAAATTCCACTGCCGGCGTTCCCAAATTTTGAATAAAACATTTTTTTAAATATTTTCTTTTCATATTCATTTTGAAGATCTACTTATATGTCATACATATGTTGCTGTTCCTTTTGTTTACTGTTGATGTTGAAAACTTATCTTCCGTTATCTTTTTTCTAAGAAATAAAAATAAGAAATAAAAAAAAAATTCGCCCTCCCTCATCACTTGTTTCTGATCGAAAGGGTAATAAACTAATAATTATTTTTACTGGGCCTAAATCATGAAGTGGGGGGGACTTCATATCATATCCATATCAAATTCTCTCCTACATCAGTTTTGATAAATTAAAATGGCTATAATGTGTATAGACAGGCACCACGTATTGAATAGATCAAACTGTCATGATTTAGTAACGTAACCAAAGTTGAGGGTGGGAAAGTCGCTCAGTTAATGCTGACATACTTAGAGGAACCGTGGAGAAATGTCTAGCGGATAGTAGTGTTAAAATAAAATGTTATTGCAACGCGACTCCTAAAATGAACAAAAACAGGATGTCTGTAATGCATTTTTTAATGTGTGTGTGTGGGAGAGGGGGCAGCACAAGTATATCAGCCCAAGGGGGGGGGGGGGGGCAGTCAAGAAAAGCTTGAATACCACACCAAAATGTTTAA
>JABFDZ020000084.1:1285950-1319099 GCA_019775955.2 Pollimyrus isidori
CCCCCCCCCCCCCCCCCCCCCCCCCCCCCCCCCCCAAGACAAGAAAAGCATGAATACCACTCCTATATGTTTAAAATGAATCACTGCCCCTACATTACTGCATTGGACAAAACAATCTGGATATAGTGACTATTATATGACATGTTTATAATCCCGTGTTTCAATTGCAAGGACGGGTAAGAAGACAATGCATCTGTTTAAACACTAATATTCCTTTGTCCAGGTTTTTGCTAACTTAATTGTGTAATTAAGTTAACTTAACAAGCTAAACAAGCATTTTCCTGCGTTTCTTGACAGTGTCACAATTAAAATACATACACACATACACTACTATAGCTATAGTTACTACTAGCTAAACTGTACTATTTCAAAGGTAAAAATTACGCGCAGATATTTTCAGAATATTTTCCTAATCAGTATTCAATTTTTGAAGATTTTAAACACCTCTCAAAAGTGATCAGCCCTGTTTGGCTTTGTATGGGTTCCAGGTCTTACTGTTACGGTCCTTACCGTTACATTGTAGTGTTTATATTCTAGAACAACATCCATTGTGTTTTCCATTATTGTTTCTTGGTTTAACTGCGTAACTGTAGAGACATCAAATTTAAAGAATTAGTTGTGTCAATTTATTTATTTATTTAATTTATTTTTTACTTTTTTACCGCTAAAGGCTGAACAACATCACCAATCACAAATACACCAGACGTATTGAAACAAAATGAACATAGATTATTTAGTGGGTATGATCGAGATAACTATCTGTGCAGTTCAAAATACATATTCTGCTAGGACATCTGATTCACACACACACACACACACACACATACAACGATAGCATTTAAATGACTATATATATGAGGAGATTAAATCCAAGGATTAAGCATGGGATAAAATACAAGGAGCTCCAGTCACACCTACTATGCAAATTCTGCATCGTCGCTGCAAGTTTACATTATCATGCAGATATTAAGTAATTTGCTGATACAGAGGAAATGCACAACACATACGACACAAGCTCCATACACACTAAATGGCCCCCAAAATGTGCCACTGATCTACACTTAAACTCAAGAATGTCACTTACTGATTCTGCAGAAAGCAATCTGTAGTGAGGAAGACAAGAGTAGCACCAAAGCATACGATGTTTCCCTTCCACGCATTGTGTCTGCAGACCATCAGGTGAAAATCCACACACCTCCCACCCTTTTATATGTAGAAATTAGTTACCTACTCCAGTTAATATTCTACCAATCAAGACTTATCAATCATCGACATTAATGATAAACTGTAGTCAGCTGACAACCACGATGAACTGAGTGATTTACATTTACGATAAATGCTGAAGTGTCTTGGAAAAAAATGCCTGAAATGCAGGTACATATATAGCTAGGCAGTAAAGTTTTTGCTCCCCCGCCTGAACAGTGAAATCGACCGAAGGCTACCCTTCTCCTCAACTCCCGCCCCCCCCCCACGGTCAGCAAACATATCCTAAGAAAGACCGATCAACAACGTTGCAAGAGCCACCACAGAATTTACTTCTGGCTGCGGGCCAGTTGTATCGGTTTTTGTCAGTGACGTGTCTGCACTGTCCGACACACCCCCAAACGCTTGCTCTTGAGTTATTTGGGTCTGCATTAGCCTAGTAAGTAGTCCGTAATGCTGTTGCATAAAAATCAAGCATCATAATTAGCAGTAGTGAATAGTTTTCTTGTCGGATACAAAGAGATTATTAAGGGAGAGCGTGGAAGGGGTATTAAAACTGTTCAACCAAAACTGATTAGTCAGCTACAAAAATTGTGCACTGTTTCATTTATCTGTACGCAGTATTTTTTCACATTCATGACAGCAATTTTGAATTTTTCAGAATTCTTCGCAGGTTGTGATCCCGGGAAGCAGGGCTATTTCTAGGATTTTATTAAAGGTGGGGGGCATCAGAGGGGCCATATTTCATACAGAGGTGCCAACCTTATAATTACAGCTAATTTGTTATGTTTCGAATCGGTGAATGACAGGGAAGAGGCTCTCTGGGAAACCATTGTCATTTTGGGCCAATGTCTCTGTACCTAAAACGGGGTATGATGAAATCAGGCACAAAATTCAGAGATTCCAGGAAACTGAGGAATACAAACAAAAAGCCTCCATGTGTTTGTAAGTACAGGAAGAGTGGAGGCTGCAGAGGTTGTTGATCTTGTATGTGCTGTGTAATCACACCACAGGGGAACTCAAACACGAGAGCAACACAATATATCATGAACATTTCACTGTAGAAAATACCTGTGAAATACACAGTAATTTACTGTGTTTGTGCACAGTAAATTACTGTTTACCCATTAACAGTGGAATATTGTGTATTCTTTCAAAATTTACAGCAAACAAGGATGTATTGTAACATTAATCAAATTGCTACTGTAGAAAATCACAGGAAACAGATGTGTATTGTAGAAAATCACAGTAACAACCAAACCTACAGTAAAATTCCAATGTTCCGTTGAAAACCACAGTACCCAAAAATGCACTGTAGACTCTAACAACTATTGTACTCTAAAAGAAATCACAATATCCAACTCCGTACTGTAGAAAAGCAACCACTTTGCAGCAACATTGCATTGTACTGTACATCTGACATTGCATAAAAAATATTGTACTGTCGAACCCCACTAGAACTAATGTAGAACTAATTATTATATTGTATAAATGTACTGTAATAAACATGCTACTCTGAAAAGTCATTTTTTAAAAGAACTTTTTTACAGCCTTTAAAAGTTGCAATTGAGCAACAGAACTATTCTTTGTCTATGTGTGTGTATGTTGAAATTATACATTTTAAAACTGCCTTTAAGAAAATGTTTTAAAAACTTTTTTAAACTTCACATGTTGACTCGTGGCTTAAATGCTTATTCATTCATGCTAAATTCATTTGATCCTGTAGTCCCACTCACCCACTAAAGGAATGAACGTTTTCTTACGTTCCCTTGTACTTCATTTTCCAGTCTTGTGAGCAGTATGTGAGCAAATTATTCTTTCTAAATAATCTAAAACAAAAGGCCTTTTGAAGCTTTTGATCTGATATCGCGGTCTCACGCGATTAATGCGGTATCATATCTGTGCGTATGCTATTAGTAGTCGCTGATCAGTATAGGAAAAAAGTAAACGTCAAATTAAATGAGTCAAAATGAATATTTGCAATCTTACCATTTAATTGGTTTGGTATCCTTTCTGTAATACACGCTCTATTGCGCAATCACATAGGTTTTTATATACATATTTGTGACTGTGCTGTAACTACACATTCATGTTTCACATGTATTGCTTGTTGCATGCACTTTGCCTGCAAATAATCCTATTGCCCTTAAATCTATAGTGAAAACCATAAGATACAGCCTAATTGCTTGGAGTTCTCTATTTCTTTTGTTAATCTAAATTGTAATACCCACAGGTGACTTCAACCCCTGCTGATCTTGAGGCCCAGTTTTCCCTTTCCACCACTCCAAGGCTAATAGTGCTTAGTAAGATGAGCATTTAATAAAAGTAATGTATTGAAGATAAATACAATTAAGTTGACATAGCAAATACTGTCAGGTCATTCTTTTTGAAGTCATGTTAGGGTGTCAACAACAACAACAACAAATTTACCTTTGTATAGTGCTTTTTCACAACATTATATTGTCTCAAAGCACTTTACTGTACGGCATTCCCACCAAAAGCCCCCACTCCTGCGAAGGAAGAAACCTTGGGAGGGACCAGACTTAAAGAGGGAGCCCATCTTCCTGGGACTGGCAAGAAAAGTCAAAAGTCTACAGACATGACTAGATCAATATTGAATGGCTGTTTTGTTTGATTATTGCAAGAAACACTGCGTGGTCTGCAAACAAGCGTAATCCCAAACTCACCTCCTATGCCTGATTTCACAACTGCCTTTACTGTCTTGTTTGCCAGTTTCTATGCATTTAATATTGAATATCAGGCCAAAGCAGCCATAATGCTGGAGTTTGCTCACAATCCATATTATATATAGACATTTTTCTAATGTACGGCAATACAAGAATAGGCCTTTTTAAGATCTAGACTCCAACCAGCTAGGTGGAGGTTATTTTTTCATATGTTATGTTTTTGGGTTAATTTAATCTTTAAACACTAGGATTACCCTATAATTTCAAATAAGAATTTGATCTTGATTTACAACTTATCATCTGCCCTGGGAGAACTCCCCTTATTGTGATGTTCTCATCAAACCGGTGATTCTACTATTAACTTACATTTCCGTTTATGTTAGGCTGCTTGTCAGGATTAATCCTGACTCCAGCAAGTGCAGACAAGCCGAAAAACTGGAGGAACTGTGAAGCGGAAGATACCGTATATGAATTCACGTGTCATTTCCTTCATCAGGGCTTTCACCGAGTTTGCCTGGCAAAATGATTAGATGGAGATGATCTTGTGTTGGTTTATTGCCACCATTTAAAAAAGAAAAAAAATCAGTCCTCGTGTTCTTGGATACGTTTGTCTATTGTTCTATGGCTACTGTTCAGCTATTGAAAATAAATTGTTAAATGTAATGCTTGCTGTCATTCTGCAAAATTTATTCACAGCGCATGCATCAAACAACAAAGTGCAGTACAGAATTGTTTTTTAAACGAATGAACAAAGTAACAATAAATAAGAAAATAAAGACAGACGTGTACTAATGAAAAACCAGGGTGAAGTGATGGATTTAATTAAAATGTAGGTCTATTCTTCTTGAATAAATTTCAAGAGGGGAGGGACAGTCTCCGTAGATTTTGCTGAATGGTGGTCCCCCCCTTCTCTTGTTTTATTGACAAAGGGGTGGGACCAAATTCTGTGTAATTTTACTACCTGAGTATGTGCCAAGTCATTAGTAAACTGTTTTTTTGGAGGAGGGTAAAATGAATTATTTTATTTTGTGGCAATGTGCCTGTGGTAGGCAATCAACAGAGTTTAGCATGAGTGTTATATGATCACACATATAATTGTGTTAATTCCAAGGGGCCCAGAGTGGGTTGCTTTTGTGGGGCCCAGAATCTTTATCAGCACTCCTGCTTGTGTATGCCCATCTGGAGCCAAGCTGCAGCATTCTGGAAAAGTTTAATGCAACATAAACAATGCAGAATTCAGGTGATCAAAAAATCAATGCACACAATACTGGAATCAATCTGTTACTTTACCTAAAAAGCTTTTCTCTGTTTGCATTACTGTGATCCCAACGCAATGCGCAGTGGTAATTTTTGAAAGTAAGCATGAATTAAATGCATGTATGTAAATTTGATTATTGCTAAAAAAAATCACTGACCAAATTCTTGACTTATGATCCCTATTATCTTGATTTGTTGACGGTTTCCCCGTATCATCGATAGCATGGCAGAGTGCATGAATGAAACCTATAAACGTAGGTTTTGTCAAGGTGCTGAGCTACCGCCTTCCGTTTAAGCTGTATTTCAGACTTGATGCAGATATGTTGACGTTGTATAATAAGGTATAAAGGAATTTAGTTTGAAATGCAAATAATAAATAAAAAAGGTGTTTCTGAGTTTGCATATTAAATACAAGGAACTCGAAAAAAATCTTACATTCGATACAATGCAGTATGTACAACAAAATTCAGCTGACGATGCTGAATATGTATGCGCGCACATTGGAAAATGTATAATTCATTTCTGTATTATATGCCGCCTTCTACGGGAGCGATGTCGTCATTGCATTCGGCTGCGCAGTATTTAAATTGGACCGGAAAATCCGAATAAGGAGTCAACTTCAGCCTAGTATGCAACTGTACATTCGCCGATTCGCGCACATACACGGGGGTGAGGGTAAAGCTTGTGTTCAGCTTCACATGGGCTTCTGCTGGCAGGCACCGTGTAGAGTGATACATTACATAAGTTTTTATTTGATCCCTACTGGTTTGCCTTTTGACTGTAACGTGGCAATATTCGATTTTAAGAATTACAATTAATAGAACAACGTGTTTGCGTGTTTCGAACCCGTATGCGGCAGCACCCGTCCATCGCTTCTGTTTCGCTTTACGGCTGTTGAACTTCAGACCGGAACTTTTGCGCTTCAGAACGCAAATTCGTAGGAGGATTGAAGTCGTCGATCGCTGTCACTGTCTGTGGCGGTATATATTTTTCAAAGATAAATGGCGGTTATGCCGCTAAAGCACTAGTTTATGCTATTCGCATTAGTTGGCTGGAATTGGTTTGCATTAAGGGGAACCAGGGGAGAACAATCTGTCAGGTTATATAATTTTTGCGTTGGTTTTATGAACAGAGATACTGGGCCGGCTGTCATTTGGTTTTAGGGTGTTTTAGATTAGCATTGTTAGATGCAAAAAACGTTACATCCCGAATTTTATCTCATTTGCGAGTTGCATGTGTAGACTGAATGATGCTTTTAATGTTTCGTCAGTATTTCTCCGGACCCCGATCTATAGTTGACTGTTAGCTTTCTATGCTTGTTTTGATAAGGTGTCATCGTGTACCTTTAGTTGAACGACTAAGTCAAATAAATAATGTTTTGTAACATAAACTTACGGTTTGTGTTTTGCTAGGTAATGGTGATGTACTCATTCAGGTTGCACCATTTACAAATAATCTACAGTAATGCAGCTAGCTACTGGTATTACTGTTTTTTTTTTTTTAATTCTCCCTCTGGGGGTTATTATTGGTGTTATTTCTACCAAAAGGTTTTTGACAATATATTTTTGTTTACTTGGTTGGGAATATCTGCAGCATGGAGCGCGTTCGATATTACTGTGAACAGGAATTGACCGAAATGGGCAAGTTTATCGGTAAAAAAGGCCATTATCAGATTATTGGATGTCACTTGATGTGCAGTTTTAGACATCTGGAAGTCTTCGTGGTCTTTATAGAGTTTCATTGCTGGACAATGAGATCAGGCCATCTTCATGATTATAGGATACTGCTTGAAACATATCATGCTATGCACTCATTTGCAAATAAATTATTAGTCCTCAAAAATAAATGCGTTATTAGTCCTCAAAAATCCAGAGAATTAAAGCAGACTAAATAGCAAAGGCTGTTCGTCAATAAAACTAAACGTCATTAAATTAGCATACTTTTCAGAAAGTGGTTAGAGCTTAATTAATTAGTTTAATTAGTTAAAATTATGCATGCAGTTGACGATCTGCCTAATATTGGATACACGATGTGTGATGTTATTCTACCAGAGAAAACAAATGTTTCAAATCGACAACGTAGCGAAAAACAACTTGTCATGGAAAACACTGTGTGGCCTTTCTGAACCGGTGGACAGTGAATGTCTATTTTGTCTTTTACCAGATGGCTCTCTCCGGCTGGGTGTGTGTCGTGACGGGGGCTTCAAGGGGCATCGGCAAAGGCATTGCCCTACAGCTGTCAGAGGCCGGGGCCACCGTCTATATTACCGGCCGGAATGAGAAAACGCTGAAGGAAGCGGCCGCAGAGGTGAGAACTCAGTCACCTTAGGGCTCAGGGGTGCTGGCTAATAATAGTTGTTGTTGTGGTGACCAGCTATATGAGGAGGTGCGGAGGTACCCACATCACTAAATTTTCATACCATCCAGACACTGTGGTACTAGGCCTATGCCGCAGTTTTCAAAAGCAATGCTATTCTGACATAAACAGCTACAACAACATCTTTCCTCATTGACCTCTGCTCTGTGAAAGTGCCGCCACCTACTGTAAACACCTTGTCAGTATTTTTGCACATGCGCAGTCAAAGTGAATTTTACATACCATACATTAAATCTGGGCAGCACATGCACAGTCCGCCTGATTTCCCTGATGATGAAATTTATGTCAATCACCCTGCTCACAGACTGTAATGACACATGGAAAAGTGAAGAATTGGCCTTTATGGTTCCCATTATGGAAATGTGATCAGTGCCAGATCCTGACAATGGGGAAATGTGCAATAGCCCAGAGCAGAATCTCCTTACCTGTTGTCCCTAGGTCAATAGATCTTACTGTCGCTATTGATATTGGCAATCTCAAAAACAACGAATGGACTGAGTGACTTTTGGTAATATCCCTGTATCCGTTGCTATGGCAGGTGAAGCAGAGAGGTGGAGACTGTGTACCGGTAGTTTGTGACTCGTCAAAGGAGGATGACATCAAACATCTGTTTGAGCGAATCACACGCGAGCAGAGGGGCAGACTGGACATTTTGGTCAATAATGCCTATGCAGGGGTACAGGTAGGTGAAATCCTACCCTCGGTTTGGCTCCAGAGATGCTGTAGAGGTGTTTCTTGGGTCATTCTTTGTCTGGCTTATAGCTGTAATGCAGTGGTTCTCAATTTCGTTCCTGGCACCCCTCCGGCCAGAATGTTTTCATTCCAACCCTACCTTAATCAGGCTCAGATGATCCCTAATAGGCTAAACCTGGTTTCAGACTGAATGCAGCGAGCATTACGCTGTGCCGCGTGTCATTTGCGGAGCTTGTGCGAGCTCTGTGGTCAGAGATGGACTTTGTTGAACTTTGACCGCTGAGCGCTGTGACGCGTTGTCACGCGATCAGCAGAAACAAAGCACTGAAATCGAAATAGAGGGAAAACTTATAGCTCTGGGTCACGAACAAAATATCACACAAGTGTAGAATCTTTTTGAATGCGAAATATACATCGTCGCTACTGACTGCGAGCCGAATGACAGGAGTGAGTTTTGAAAACCACGCCCACTTTTCCAGTTGAAGCCCCACAGCTAGCGCGGCGCATTGGACGGACACCGCTGTTGTTTTGACTGGACATGCAAACCTAGCGGCGTGCACAACACATGCCGCATTTGGTCTGTGAAGCCCTTTAGCCTATTAAGGTAGGGTTCAACGAAAACATTCTGGCAGGGGGGGGCGCCAGGAACGGAATTGAGAACCACTGCTGTAATGGTAGATGAATTTATCACATACTGTTAAGTACATCATTTCCGGTTCAGTGCGCATAGTGAAATGAAAATGAATACATTTATTGATGAATGGACCCTAAATTCCTTGGTGGGTGTTAAAAGTAGAAAATATTGTAGCAGTTGTGGCAGTGGGTTGGTTACAGCTATCACTGGTTATAGTCAGTCAGAATCAGTTTGGGAACATTTTGGTTCCTAAATAAATTGTGCAACACCAGCACTGGAGAGATTATTCGGTAAGACCAAGACTGTCTCTCGGCAGTTATACTGACCTCGGATATGTTGTTGGAATTAAATTCGACATGCTTACGGATTTGAGACGACATCATCGGAGATTGTGTGTGACACAGCCTCTGAAAGTTAGTCTAACCGTGGTGTTTATGGTCCTTTTGCCAGGAAATTCAGACCAGGCTAAAGGAAAAACTGTGGCTATAGTGGTTTAAGTTAAGTTATGCAACAAAACTCTGTAGTACAGAATGCAGGATTTAGTTAATTATGATTGTTATATCTTATTTCACGTTCACAATGCGCAAATAAGTGTCTCCTAGGTGTTGTTCAGACCCATAGACTCATTTACACCTAATCGTGAGTGCAGTTCTATTAATAAGCAAATTCAAAATAAATTCTGCATTCCCTGATGTACTGAAACTGTACCTGACTGTAAACCCAAAGCTGAGGTTTGTACTGAATCTTGATATATTGTTATTGTTCTTATTTTAATTCTGTTACACCCCTAATCTGACCTGTCCTTCCACACCTGTCTGTCAAGAGAAGCTCTACTTGGTGTTCATGCTTTAGATGGAATAGATCATTAAGGCACATACACTATTGGGCACACTGAGGTTGTGGTCCTCTAATGGGAGAGTCAATGACAGCACAGGGTGTTTCATGAAAAAAATGAAGGTAATGAGGTGGTTTGCGTTTTTAATTCCAGACAATTATGGCGAATATAGGGAAGAAGTTCTGGGAGACAGATCCTTCTTTGTGGGATGTCATCAACAATACTGGGCTCAGGTATATAGATGTGTAGTTTTTGTTTATCTGCTGTAAATACATGGGATATGGCATCTTTGGCCATATTATGAACTTGAATTTGGCATTAAATTGGTGCTACATATTAAATGATACATTTAGGTATACAACTAGATTATGTGATAATTTTAATGTTTGACAGAATGGATATATAATTTGATGGACTAATGTTTCCTGTTTTTTTTTTTTTTAAAGAGGTCACTACTTCTGTTCTGTGTATGCTGCCAGAATGATGGCACCACAAGGTCATGGACTCATTGTGGTCATTTCATCTGTAGGAGGATTGAAGTACGTTTTGAATGTCCCATATGGGGTGGGCAAAGCAGCTGTGAGTATTCAAACCCACCTACCCATTTATTGTCAACCTGTACCTCCTCATCTTTCCTCTCTATCCTCTTCTCCACCTGGACCACCTTTTCCTCACAATAGACCATTGATGTATTTGGGAAATTATTCCAAAGAGGAAGTGGCTTCGGCAGGCCGCATATCGGAAATGCTGCCATCTTTATCCTTTGCTGGACCGCCCAAGAGTGGAAGTCTGGAGGAATTGGATGGTAGTCTGGCCCTGCTTCCATGTCAGGTCTTCTCCTGTTTTAGTGTGACAGGCTAGCTGCAGACACAGCGGTGGAACTGAAGGGTAAAGGCGTGGTGTCAGTCAGTCTGTGGCCTGGAATTGTGAAGACGGAGCTCATGGTGGACTTCATGAATAGGAATGATAAACCTGATATCAGTCCAACGGTACAAGTGCTTTCATTTTTTGTACTATATTTTACAAATAAGGCTTTATTGCAGTAGTGCAAGATGTGATTCTTAGGATAGGGGGAGGGGCAAAATCCATATTTAATATATTATAATCTTTCACTCAGTTTAAAAATGATTTTGCGAATGGAGAAACTCCAGAATTGAGTGGAAGGTGCATCGTTGAACTGGCCAAAGGTACTGTTTCTTGATGTCGGTCCCTGCATTTCTAACACAGCTAGTCTAAAGGATTTGTAATTAAGTTCATTTGTTAATTTTAAGGAATGTGCAAATAGTTGAAAACTGTATCACATATTAATTTTCTCTTTAGGTATTAGATTAGATCCTCAGAATGCTGTTCATTTAACTGGAAATTCTGTTGTAGATAAAAGTCTGATGTCACTGACTGGGAAGGTTCTCATGACATGTGACCTCGCCAGGCGCTATGGGTTACGGGATGTTGATGGTATACAGATTTATTTAGCATCACCCACACATTTTAACATATTTGATGTTGGTTAGTTTTAATAAATGAAAACCTATATTGCTTCTTCCCAGGATTCCTGTATCGAAATATGCATACTTATTGACACATTAATAACATATTTATGTAATATGTAGCTCCAATTATTGTAGTATTCATATTTTAATTGAGGGCCCAATTTTTATATTGGTATATTTTCATATATTCATAAATTTTACTGTTTTTTTTTTATTCATTTTGCAATAAATCAACACAATACTTCATAACAGTGGCGTGAAAATGTACCTTTAGTATTTTTTTATTAAAACACCTGGTGACCATTTACAAGGGGCAGCATGTGGCTCAGTGGGCTAAGCCTGTGTGCCTGTAATGAGAAGGTAGGCTGGGTTTGGACCAACACTGTGGGTCCAGCCTATGTGGGTCCTTGAGCAAGGCCCTTAACCCCCAGCTCCCTGGGCGCCACTATGAGTGGCTGCCCTTCACAGACAATTTCCTCCACAAGGAGCAAGTTCATGGAGGTCTAAAGACAATTTCCCCATGGGGGTAAATAAAGTATTGATTATTATTAGTATTACATAAGTGTTCGGTACCTTTGTGGATCAGCTCAAGCAGTACTTACAACTGTGAGGCTTGTAAATGTTAAAAGGCTGCATGTTGATGCCCCTTGTCTGTTTCCTTCCTTTCAGGTCGCAGTGTAGCTGAGTACACCTCCTTAAAATTTCTCCTCTCCCAAGTCTCCTATCTGTCCTGGCTCTCGGTCATCACGCCCTCATTCCTTAGGGTGCCAAGATTTGTCCTCAACCTGGTCAGCGGGCGCTTCTGAACTGTTATATTCATTGTTTTCCTTTGTTATAATTTTACAACCAATTACTTGTTTTTTATCCTAATAATAAGGTGTGTTCAAATATTTTTGTTAATTCCAGTAGACATTTTTTTAACTCAATTCCAGTAAAGTTTTCCACTGGTTCCAGTTAGATTTTATGTCTAGTTGAATTATTCTATTAATTAGGGTTAGCAATAATGAATGGATGGTACCAGTATATTTACGTAAAATGTAAGCTGTATTTTCCATTGGCAGTTGACATTTTCGTATTATTCTGTGTAATATAATCACTTTTGCCCATATATCATAATCATGACTTTATTGCATTGTACAGATAACCAACTGCCTGTCTGACTTTTATCTGACTTTAAAAAGAAGTATCTCAGTCTTCACCAGCATCACTGCAAAAGTCGGGATTGATGACTTTTATTTAAATGTCGTTCTTGGGGCAGTTTGGCGTATTAGGACATTCCTTGTGTGTCATTAGGAAGCTTCTCGCGTGGCACAAGCACTGGGAAAAATGAGAAGAGTATGATGGAAGAGCAGCAGTGGCATGCCATAGAAGGCCAAAGAACAGAAGATTCTAGTAGCAGCGACCAATACATTCAGTTCAATTCATTTTTATATAGCGCCTTTCACAACTGAGTCGTCCCAAGGCGCAATACATGAAAACAGAAAAGTCCTTCAAGGGTAGGGGGGAATTCTTGGTACAGTTTTGCACCTTTAATTTTGCTAATGCTGGCAGATCCAATGTTGTGAGTAGCATGGGTCATGGGTTTCTGTCCGATGGAAAAAAAAAAATAAAAAATAAGGTCACTGGAGTCACCCTTCACCATGTCCTCGGCAAATCAGCATTTACCAGAGCTGGGCTGAGTCTATTTCTGTCTGCAACAAGAGTCAAGGTTGTTCCCTGCAGTCAAGGCATGATTAGGTCCCTTAGCTGGGGATTTAGGATTAGCATGTTGAGCTGAAGTCTCATTGGAAAGCCGTGTTTTTTTTCCAAGTTGCAGGGCTGATTCCAAGTCAGGTCGAGTATCTAAGGAGCCAAACACTACGCTTCCTCCACCAGCTGGAATCCAGTTCTGGGAATTTCACAGTAAATGTGTTTTCCTGACTTAGCAGTTTTAAACAAAATGGATACAGGATTCTACTATACCCTATACGCTTATCCTATACTGTAAGATCTACTTAAAAAAATAATACTTGAGTAAAGATGTAGCCAGCCTTGTTAAAATAAAATATGGAAAAAATGCTGTAACCATAGATTTATGTACTGGTGTGGTTTGTATTTTACAAGTTTTATATATTTCTCAAATGCTTTAATTGTTGCAAAGTCTGCTATTATAATGCTAACATTTTAATACATGTACTTAGATTATTGTTACTTTCCTTACTTGAGTTTCTATAGTATTGTTATATATCCCATAACCCACATACAAGTAATTGCTTTGTGAAAATCGATGTCTATAAATGAATATTATGTGTAAGTGAACTGTGGTTTTATAGTGATCTTGTAGTTGCGTACCTAGTTCTCTGTGGGATATCCGGCTAATCGCTGTAACTCTAATTACATAAGCCCCGATGATAGAAAGTGAATGGATGTTAACTCTGATCCTTATCGTCGTTCTAGTAATGTGCCTTATCTATGGGAAACGTTTAATAGTAGTGTGCGAGCAGGACTTGCTTTGTTATCCTTATCAAAAGCTAACTTGCCGTCATATATTTACAATACGCAACGGCTCGCGTACGCCTCTCCCCCGACTGTGCCCACTAACTATAAATAAGATAAGTACCGTCCCGGTCTCGTACACTCCCCTTTCCCAATGAAGATGGCGACGACGACCATTTAGGAACCCGCCCTAACGCGAGCTCCATTCAGTCCGCGCGGCCTCCGCCAGCGCGCCCCGCCCCCAGTCCCCGCCCCGTCCAGCGCACGTAGCCCCGCCTCCTACTCCGTCACCCTGGGAGATGGGGGCCTAGTTTTTCAAGTTTCCTGATCATCCGCCTAGCCTCGATTTGGCCGGACAGTGGAAAACATTTGGGATTTCCAGAACAAAAGCAACACGGGCAGAGGGCCGGAGCAGGGAAACACCAAAGAAACGCGTCATTTTTGTTGTAACTAAATTCTTATTTGTTAACACTATACTTTTGATAAGTTATATTATGCATGGCTGGTTTGAATTACTGAAAACAAAAGTTACTGAGTAGTTTTCACAAATTATTAACTTTAATGATACATGATTAGTAGCGAAACACCCGTTGTGCTCCCCAAAGAGTCGAGTCCGGAGATTAAAGCGACATAGGGGCAGACGGACGTTATTGTCTCCTTTATACACATATTGTTTCCTACAACTTCAGACAGTGAACTGGGAGGAAAAAAGAAAAGGAGGAGGACAAGAAAAATCATAAAGCATAAAGAGAAAGTGGGGGACGGAGAAAAGGAGCCCGGAGCAAGCGGCGGCGGCGGCGGATCGACGGTAAGTTTGTTTTTGTGCGCGGCTGGAGCGTTTCCGAATGCGCGCAGCCCGGCGCTGCGGCCGGTTACTGCGCCACAAAAGAACAAGCGGACGGCCGCTATTGTTGTTGACACTGCGCTGAAGTGCCACTTGAACGCTCGCGATCGCTTCTTTTTTGTTCAACTTTTAACTTCACTTAAACAGAAAGAAAAAAAACTCCGGCGATTTGTTTTTTTAGCTTTTTCCAAGAACACGCGTTAAGGGAACTTCTGAATGATTATTCTTAGACGTTGTTTTTTCCTCTTGTGGGAAGTGTCCGAAACGAGAAAAAAGCTAATTGGTGACCCATGGTAATAAAACGGGGCGCAAGCTAACCATGATGTTTGCTACCGAATGGCTAGTTGGCTGCTGCTAGCTGGTTGCATACTTTTCTTTGGTAGTTGCACAATTCGCATTGTGTTTAAATAATAAGATTGGCGTGCTAACGAAGTAGCCACATTCTGGCATTTAAATCACTGTTTAGCTAAGTCCAGCGAGTTGTAGTTTCTCTTATAAGGGTAGGCTAATGTTAGCCAACCACCCATTTCACGATTATTCTTTGCTATCCGCATGCTTAGGCTGAGGTTTCGTTTTTTACTTTGTGCAAAATTGCCTTTAATCAGTCTAAGTTTCGTTTGATATAAAGTTATGTCCCCCTTTTATTTTCGGGAACACTGCATTCATTGCGATCATTGAGGTCTTTAAGTTGATTGGCCGGATAGCTAATCACTTGTTCCATATAACATTAATTTTAATTGCTTAAGCCGATGTAAGTATTTGTTCGAGATTAAGTGGGGAGATGACCAACATATAAAATCCTTTCCGAGATCCTCCGTACAGTTACAATGTTCAATCACAATGCCGCTTAAACGGATCAGCAAACACTTCAAAGTTAACAGACATCCGGCTGTGGTTCCATTGCTGAAGTGAGATACAGTGCCCGGAATACCCAAATTACAGCAGGTGTTTTCCCTTTTTTAAAACATCTTCGGCAATAAGACATTACATTGCATGTGCAGTATTGATCTCCGAGTAGCCTTTGGGATAGGGTCAGTCGCAAAGCACAACGGAAAGAAATGTTTCCAAATGACGGGCAGCGTCTTAGGTTGAGGCGATAGGCTGTTACATGTTAACTGGAAGATCCCGTTTTCAGTCATAATTAAGAACTGACAATTGTAGAAAACGTGGACACGATTTTTATTCAGGTGAATTAGTTTGTCGTCACTCTTTATGCAAATTACCGTGCAATCAGTTCAGTGAATCATAATACAGGAACGACGGATTCCCTTCCCATGTAAAAATGCGTATCCGTTAACAGATTACAGTTTTGTTCATTAGAAATTTCTTTAACTTTGTAATTCATAGCTGAGTTTAAGCCATGTTTGTAACTACTAATGAATGAAAATACCGCACATGTTGAGGGAAAGATGTATTTCATTGAACTAATCTAAAATGAAATTGGCGTCAGAGAGAAATGTCCTAATGTGTTTCTTATTCTCTGTTTTAGGGTATTGTGCCTACTATTGGAGGGCGAAGGCAGATAATTTCTACCAACCAAGACAAAAAAAAACCTGATTCATTTTTCTCAGAGGGTCACTGGAGATTGGAAGTTCAGAGGTTATTAGGACAACTTCTGGAAAAGGGCAAGTTGGAATCCGTTTTTCCCATAACAGCAGAAGGCATTCCTGATAGGATGCAGTGAATAGCTGTAATTTGTACTGAAACTACACAATTTATCATAACCTCTATTTGAAAGAGCTACACTGCAGTACACAGTTAAGCCCATTGTCATTGTATTTTTACATGTAAGTTTTGAGAATAATTCTTTGAGTCTGTTATTCTTTTTTGTAAACAGTGTTTGGGGAATGAATGCAATATCTCAGGACAGGATTATGTACTTCAATTTTTGAGTGGTGCCGTTTTCAGATCTATAAAATCGTACATTGTGTTTGCCCATGAATTTGCATATCTTATTAATAAACTACTATGTTTGAGTAGAAGTGTCAGTAGGCATTGTCTTCTAAATATGTTTTTAGAAAAGGCCTGTTATTTTCATACACTCAAAGATTTTATTAATGTATAATTGCACCTTGACAGTCTGGCTCTTATGTAACACTTCAGTGAAAAATCTGCAATTTCATCAGTCACCTAAAGTTTCCTGAGTCATGTTCGTCTACTTTGAGTATATTTCCTGAAATCTAAGTACGTAATGGAGGAGGATCCTCTCTAGCCAGAGACTAGGCTGCTTTTGTTGGTGAGATATAGTTCATTGGCATTGATGCTCCAATCCTGAGTCACGCTTCCTTTCTTGAGGAGGATGGAACTCCCGTGGGTAGACTGTGGCTTGCTTCTGGTGATGTGCCCCTGTACTCATGAACTTTGTTCTTGTTATTCCTGTGGTTTTGTACAAAGTGAACCCATGTGCTTTTCTGCATGGACAATCCCTGTGCATTCTTGTGACTCACTTGCTGGCAAATGAAGGGTACCTGGACATGCATCGGTGCAATTTCGACAACTTGCAGTCATAGTATGCGGCAACTGAAAACACTGCAGGTTCACACATACATACACAAAAGCAGTCAGTGTTTTCTGTGCCATGTTCCTTGGCATATGCTGATATAGAACTGACTCATTGATGATGAAGACGTGTACTAAAGTGTCCTCCTGTGCTCTTATCTTCCAACTTTTGTCACAGTCTGAAGGGGAGCTGGGGATGACGACACTGATGGCGGAGCATGACCGTGACTCAACAGACATGGCGAGTGAGAAGCAATCTTTCAGGGGTGCGGCCATGAGAGAACTAGAGGAAAATAAGGGATCCCATCATACCAAGAATGGGAAATCTGACCATACTGCAGTCGACAGTGACAGCAGTGAAGGGGGTGGGGCCATTGTCAGCTTCAGCACCAATCACAACTCTGTGGTGTGCCTACCCTTGGTGTCAGAGGGGCTCAAGCTTGTCTGGACCCAGTCAGACCAGACTAGAGAGCTGGATGGCATCCCAGAACTGGTGCAGGCTTTCAATGTATTCCCGTACCCCACATCACAAGAAGTTGCTTTTCTTGCGCGGTGTTGCTCATTACCCCTGGACAAAGTAAAGGTGTGGTTCATGGTGCAGCGCATAAAGTATGGCATCAGCTGGGCTTCTGAGGAAATTGAAGAGACCCGGTGCAAGCTGGCAGGGCCCGAGAGAGGAAGCCTGGAGGAGAGTGGGTGGCCACGGCCTGAGGAGCAGCCGGGGAATAATGGCTGCACAGACCTTAAAGAAGAAATAGAAAATACCACAAAAGAAGCTCGACCTATATCGCTGCCTTCCCCACAAAAGCGAACCAAGTATGAGCTCAAGGATGCTGCCAAACCTCCCAGTCTCCCACACTTCCGCTCTTCACTTCCACCACCCCAGGACTCGTACTACTACCGTTCTCCAGTGGATAGCCGGGCTTTGGCTATCAGCTCTCCTGAGTCACCACCAAGCACCCAACGCCGACATGGCCGCTACAAAAAGTCCAAGGCTCAGCTGGCAGTCCTACGGAGCAGCTTCCTGCGGGAGAACTGGCCTGCTGAGGCGGAGCTCCGGCGACTACAGGAGGAGACAGGACTGAGTCGCAATGATATTCGCAAATGGTTCAGTGACAGCCGGTACCAACTGAGGAATGGTCGAGGAGCACCTGGTGTGGCACAAGTTTTCACACCCAGTCAAGGAGCAGATGAGCATCCACAACAACTACTTCCTCTCCCTCTGGTGGCACACGGTCCCCGTAACCAGCAGTCTGGTCCACGAGGAGGGTCGCGTGGAAGGGGAGCCCGCAACAGTAGGGTACGGGACACTCGGTTTTTCCAGAATTTCTTATCTACCAGCCTTGAAGCAGTAGGGGAGTCAAGGATGGCGCTAGGCATGGAGGCAGATGAAAAGGAAGTGTTGTCCATGGAGGACACTGTGGAAAGTTTAAAGGAAGAAGAGGAGAGTAAGGAGGAACAGCCTCTTCAGTTGATCACTGATCGCAAAGGAGATGAGACCCATCAGCCTTTGGTTGCCCCTTCATCTCCCTCCCCTTCCCCAGCCACCACTGCATCATCATCCCCAGCTACTGCTGCCCTCCCTCACAAACGCTCAGCTGCTGGCATCTCTTCTCACAAGTCCACACGTTCTGTGAAATCCAGTCCTTCACTTGTTGGCCCTGGCCCTTCCCCTTCCAGCCATCTTCCTTCAACTACATCATCATCTCCAGTCCTGACTGCTGCTGGCCGCCCAAGAAAGACCAAGCAGCAACTGGATGTGCTGAAGCAACATTTCCTGCGTTGCCAGTGGCCCAAGAGTGAAGACTACACAAAACTGGTGGAGCTGACAGGTCTGCCCCGTGCAGATGTCATTCAGTGGTTTGGGGATACTCGTTATGCAGTGAAGAATGGCCAGCTGCGCTGGGTGAGGGGTGTGCGTGACCAGTTCATGGCAGAACTTGCCCTTCAGCAAAATGGGGGAGGCACTCATGGTACACCTCGGGGAGGTGGCCGCAAGCGCAAGTTGGAGGAGAATGGTAGTACAGTGTCAGTGCCTGGAGGTAGTGTAGTGGACACTCATGAGGTAGGTGTTGCAGGGAACTCAGGGATGGACTTTCGCCCCCTGGAATCATATCGGCGCCACACAGGTGCATTGCAGGAGAAAGACCTCGATGCCCTTTGCAGAAAATCACGGATGAGCTACCAGCAGGTACGGGACTGGTTTGCATGTCAGGAGAGTGGAATGTCTGACAGCGAGGTCAATGTCACTGATTGAGTGTGCAGTAATACTAAATTTAGAATTTTTTTTTTTTTGTACATATCTTCAAACGTCTCTTGACAGATGCTCAAACCCAACAGAGTTAATTTGCCTGCCTCGAATTACATGGAGGCATTCCTTCAGAACTGAGTATGTTTTTGTTAGTGTGTATGATGTGTTGAAGTAGCCTCCATGGGGGTTGGATGCTCCCAGTCTTGTGGAAACCCCTGGTCTTCCCAGCCTCAGATCTGTGACTAGCACTGAATTTTTCATTAAGTCCGCTCTTTCTCTCCAGAAAACCAGGTTGGGGGAGTATCTGGTGCCTGATGGGGATCAAAGGCGGTCTAGGCACAATGGTTTAATGAATGTTTATCCCCCCCTTTTTAAATAACCATTTTATTTGTGTATTTTAGTGTTCTAAATTTCAAAAAGCCCATTACATTAGTATGGCATTAACTTAAATGTAGGGCTTTTGACACTTCGTCTTCTAGGTACTGTAGCGTAGGCCTTATATATGGTGAATGTGAAGCAGAAAGTCTTATTCCTCGGCTGGTCAAGACCTCACGAAATGAGGAATTGGCAGAAGGACACTAAGTTCACTAACACCTCACAAGCAACTGGATGTATCTGTAGCTTGTAGTTTAGACTGTCACACTTGAATTTGGAGCCCAATAATTTTAGATGTGACATTCAAGAAGTTATTTTGTAAGCTTGATTTTCTTTAAGATTTATTTTGCAAAGTCTCAGGCTTCGTGGAGTTCAGTAATTCTGCACTCCAGTCTATTACCAGGATATTCTGCAAATAAAAATACATTCTTGAACCTTGCTGGTCCCGTGCAAAACACGAGTCGATGTACCAATAATGCACATATTTCCTGGAATCAGGATGAATGTTAACATGTCCATATCAGAGCAATTTTGGGTGTTGTATGTCTGATCCACAATTCTATGTAACAACCTAGTGACCAGACTGTTTACTAAAATATCAAACCCAAAATGACAGGAAGAGTGGACATGACATTAGCAGTGACAGTCCAATAGTTTGCTGCATCAAATTTGAATGACAATTGTCAGAAATGGCTCTTATTGTTCAAATAGATTATACTATTTATAGTTATAATGCCCTTTATACAATATTTATACAATATTTTACTATTGCATGAACAGTGCAGTGCAGGTGATAACTTTTGTATTTATACATGTAGTTCTTTACCAAACTGTGTGCCAGCAAGGTATCAAATGCATCCTACTGAGTAAAAATTTTGCTTAATTTATTATTTTGAACTACTTTTGTTTAATGTGTATTGTATAGATGGCGGCAGCCTATGCGTGAATTCTTAGCTTTAGATTTATGTTACTATTCTCAGCACCCTGCACCTAGATGCAAGTCAGACCTGAATAGCTGGAATATTGAATATTGTATAATCCTGCTGTATGAGTTTTCTGGTGGCTTCTGACAAATGGCTCCCGTTAATGATGGGGAAGATCCTGCTGCCGTTATGCCGTGAACAGTGTTAGACATGTGAAGCACACACAGTTCAATGACCCTGAAGTTTTACAGTAGAACTGTGGATCCCTGCCCTTGATTTTCACCCACCATACTGTATGACCAGCTATGTGTAGTTCTGTAGTTGGGCCAGCCTTCCTTCCCCATGAAGCGTTGTTTCAGAGAATAAGGCACTCTCCTACCATAGAATCAAGTGTATCAGTCCAAAACGAACATTCTCCGATTTGTAATGTTATGAGAATTATGTTTTTGGAATGTTTTTTGCAAGTGTTGTAGCAGGAACATCAGAGGCTGTCAGTCTGTGTAAACCTCAGTACCAAGCATGTTAAAAAAAATGTAGTGAACTGGACTTTTGTACCCGTTTCTAATAAACTGAACAGACTACACTTTCATTAAGCTGTCATCTCCATTTACTTCTGTACACTATTGAATGTCTTAACTTATATGAACTGTTCACACATGTGAAAGTATGGGCTTGCTGGACTGAAACTGGTGGTGTGTGTGTGTATGAAGGTGAGGATCTTCTGGTTTTATAGATCCTGCCATTGTTCCCTTTCCTAGTCTTCTAGTTCTGTATCCATGCTGTGCCTGAAAAGGGAAACCCGAAAAGATGAGTATAGTAATGTATATCTAAAGGCTGCTAATTGAGTTTATTTGCAAAAATCACCAGCTCCTGATTGAGCCTGTTCTGAAAAGAATTTCCAATGATTTAATCAATAACTTGTTTCTAGGTTTCATAAATTCCCTCCCGTATTTATATTTTTTGTATACCCACAAACTGACAATGAATCTTGTCTGTTATGCATTCCTTTGTTCAAACATGTGCTGGATACGGATTCCTAATTTGTCTCGCTTTCTAGCCTCTGTAGTAACAAATTACCAGAGTGCTGGTTTCTTGGGATAGGGGACAGGAAGGCTGAACCAGCTCCGAACTGAAAGAAGTTTGGAGTTGCAGGGTCTGTCCTGTGGGATTAATTACAGATTGTTATACGAATAATTTTTATTAGGACAAAAAAAATGGCAATGGAGAAATGTATACCTGTGAGCTGTTCCAATGGAGCTGATGGGAGTCCCTGGCCCGGAGACATTGATATACACACTGACAAACCGCGAAGCACCCAGACAGAGTGGTGAATGTGAAATGAATCTACATGTGGGGAAAGGTCTGTGTGTCGCAATGATTATAATAATAGATAAAACTGACAACAGTTTTTCGGACTTGGCAGTATGGACACACTGCTAGTCCCATGTCAGTAGGGTGTGGCACCGACGTCATGCAACTGACATCTGCATGCCAGGTAAGTGTGGGTAATGCTGTCTAATTTGTCTACCAGGCATCCTCTGGTGACAAGAGATGCCAGCTCTTGTGCAGATCGAATCATTTACATGCCCATCACTGGTCTGCACATGTACTAAATTATAATCGAAATCAGACCCTTACTTCAGTGTGCTTAACTTTTTGTTGTCAAGGAGTACACACACACACACATATTCAAATCATGAAAGCCCCCCAGGATTTTCCCATTAGCCTTTAATCTTAAATGGTTGGAGGACTGAACCTTGTAACTGTCAGTCTGGAAAATATAAACATTTTTCTTTGCAAATTGAATTGGACATTCAGATTAAAATCAGTTCCTAGCATTTTAGAGGCCAGGCGGTATTATCTGACATTCTGACACACTAACTCACAGAGCCCTGGGTCCCTGAGTGAGTTCAGGCTTGATACAGAGGTGACTGAACCCGGGGTCTGGGAAAATAACGCAATTTGTCAGTATGCACACTGTGACTGACCTGAGTTAAAATAAGATCCCCAAATCATTATACGTCCCCAAAGAACCTCCAGTTATATACAAAATGGAAAATTTAGAACCACTAATTTTTTTTTGAATGTTTTGGATGAGTTTTAAAAAAACCTGATATAAATTTTTCTGTATATATCAAACAGGACTGATGGAAGCTGACTCACAGTCACGATCCTTGAGCGTTGGTCTCTGTACCTCTCTAAGGACATCCCAGAACCAGTGCCACTGAGACCAAAAGACACATATAGCCAGAGATGCATGCAGACGTGTTTGCACATCCTTGTCACCATTTTCAACCAACCAGCTGAGCATAGTCAGTCACAGAGAACTCAACTGGTTAGCTGAAAAAAAACATACAGGGTAGGTTTGGATTTGAACTTTTTTTTACCCATCTCTGCTATTGTGTTACCACACACTTTACAATACAGTCAAGCGGATGAAGTCTGGATGAGTTCTTACATGGTACTTGATAAGTGGAGCCCTGGGGTAACTGTGGGGCAGAGAGGGAAAGAAAAGTCAGTATACCACTCTGATGTACACGAGCTAATGTTGCTTGTACAGTAATTAGAAGTTATACCACTAAAATACATTCAAGGACTTGTTCAGTGAAAACTTGCGTGATTATAATTCCTACTGTTACGTGGTTATCGACATACAACATGTAAACACCTGATTTTATTACCTGGAGGGGTAATGGCCACTGGACGTGACATCCTGTTGGAGCTTTTCAGAGGGAAACTCGCATTATTGCTTATTCACTATGGATTCTCCCTTGTACACAGTACAACAGTGTCCATTCCCCTTACCTGCTTGTCTGAAAATTCCCCACAGATGGCTGAAAGAGAAGATGGTTTCATATACTTCAAGAACATCTCCAACTGGATGAACTGCATGACAGCATGAAATGTACTTTTTGCTGACATTTACTATTTCTGTGAATAACAGAACGAAACTACACATCAACATGGCTTTACCCTCCTTTGCGAGAGAGGCTTCTTCAACTCTGCATTCTCCCTCCTGAGTTCTGACACCTCCCTACGCAGAAGATATGTGGAAATTCAGAATAAGGGTTAATATTCTATTCCACAGAACCACCGTGGACTGTTATGCTGAGGGTCACATAAAAAGTAAACAAGCAAAACCATAATCAGGTGGTTCCCTTTGGAATACACTTTAAAATGAAAAATGTTATGAATACAAATACTGGAAGGATACTGAAGTTAAAAAAAATGATATACTGCAAAACCTCAGATTGTGACCATAATTCATTCCGGAAACATGCTCGTAATCTAAAGCACTTGTATATCAAAGCAAATTTTCCCATTAGAAATAATGGAAACTCAGATGATCCGTTTCACAACCCAAAAATATTTATTAAAAAATTATTAACAGAATATAAAAGTAAAAATAGATGAAACAAATTAACCTGCATTTTACCTTTGAAAAGAATCATGGATGGTGTGAGGGAGACAAGAGAGGGGAGAAGAGGAGGGTTATTTTGTAGGGTGACTTTCACTACAACTAATGGGATCACTGCTATCTGTTGGCTGACTGGAATCTTTTTACTTTTGTGTGAATAACAATGACAGCCACTTTTGCGGAAATGTGGACATTGCATTGTCATTAAACAGATTCATCGCTCGGACTGCTATGCCCTTTTTCGGATATTGCTTTTCTACTAAATTTTGACTATACGAGTGAAGCACACCGACAGACTGCGCATGGGAGACAAATACCCACAATCCTGCAGCAAGAGAGAGAGAAGAACCATCAACTCAGTTGTGATCACATTGCTGCTCAGCAGACAAAGTGTATACGTATTATTTGTATTGCAAGATCTCACTCATTTATGAAGTTAAAATGTATTAGAAATTTTCACTCGTCTTGCAAAACACTCACAAACCAAGTTACTCACAATACAATGTTTGACTGAGAATAGGTATGGCTCTAAGATGCCTCTGACAAATGGTCCATAGAAATGACACTAGAAAATGTCTATTGTAGAATGCAAAGCCCAAGGATGTCAGCTGACAAACCAAAAAATGACATATGTAATCAGGCAAAGATCTGTACCTAAAACTGACCATGGTCTTATATCATCCAGGACAAAACAACTGGCCTGCATAACAACTTGATGGTAACATGATGTGTATGTATTTTAACTTTAGAAAAATACACAGTCTTTTCACTCTTAGAAGAAAATAACTTTTTTCCTAAGATGGCAAAAATTTGAAGTTAGAAATGTTTTCCTATGAAAATGGTTATCAGTTATAATCTCTCTCCCTGGCGTGGGCAGGGTCGCTTCTAACCATTACAAAATAATATATGAAGAAAGGCAAAGGCGGAGGACCTGTTGGTTTGCTCCTTAGCCTCCTTCAGCCTCTTCTCCAGATCCACAGACTTTTGCTTGAAATATGCAGTGATTTTCTCCCTCTGCCTGTTCTGGAAGAGAGCTACCTGCAAGAGGAGGGGAGATGGCTAATTAAATACTAACAAACACAGTCCTGGAAAACCATAACCGAGGATCTGGCTGAACACGTTTGATATTATCCTATACACATAAATCACATTCCAAAACATTCAGTACTAGTCTGAAATAGATGGGTTTTCCCATCTATTCATTTTCTATACCTGCTTGTCTTATGTAAGGTCATAGATGCCCAGAGCTTATCTCAAAAGCAATGGATGCAAGGCAGGGAATGACCCAGGACAAGGTGCCTACCCATCACAGTTTACCATTTTTAGAAATATGAAGTTCTCAATAATCATTCCCAAACTGGCCAAAGATAAAAGCAGTACTTGTGAAATGTGCTCCAGACGAGATTGAATGAGCTTCACTGGATCACTGAAGTAGGCCTGCTCCTGAGGCTTCATCTTCAGTAGGTTGAGAACATCACGGAGAAAAGGACATGTGGGTGATACAATCCCCGCCTTGCGTAGAATTAGTATTTTAAACCAAGGTTTACTTTGGGGCAGGTCGCTCTTCTTGTAAACTGGTTCTACAAGGTATTATCAAAATTATGTACAAGCTTCCTTGTGCCAGGCAAGATATTCAAGAAATACATTTAACTGGCGATGGTACTAAATGATTACTTGGTGAATTTAATGGTTTATGAAACAAACATTTATACAAAATGTAATCTATTTAAGAGATATATTTACAAATAATTTATGTTTATAATATATTCATAGTTTACAGAGAAAAAAGGGATTTTCATTGAACAATCACTTATACTACATTATACAGTTGATATCATACACTGCAATAAAAAAGAAAAAATGTAATTTATGTATTGCGTTTGATCATTTAACCTGAATTACATTTATTTACATATTGTAACAATTATGAAGAAAATGATTTGGTGCTGTCAGAAACAATAGCACTGTATTCCCTGGACAGACCTATCATTTGTTCAACACTCACCAATTTCTAGAAATACTGAATGGATTTCCTAGGAATGTTAACGTTTAATTTCTGGAATGGCTGGATGGATCATTAGACAACGTAAATATGTTTTTAGCTGAATGTCGTGAGTCCTTGTTTTGAATTGCAGGTCTGAAAGTAATTCCTTTATTGCACATTCCATTCATATGACAATCTGTAAAATCCTTCGCCAGCAGTTACGAGTGTGTGTGTGTGTGGGTGGGGGAGACTAGCTGGGGACAGATCTATTTCGAAATTGCAATGTTCAGGATCATTAAAAAGAATTTAAAAACAAAGTAAAATAATTTAAAAAGACAGGCACCACATATTTAATTCATGGTGCCAACATTTACGCATGTAATACATACATGTATGACTCGTAACGCAACTAAGAAGCTGCTCAGTTAGTACTTACATACTTGGAGGAACCACGGCCTCGTGCGCATGGTGTACAGGTATAACTAATTTACCTATCTTAATGATGCTTTCATCCAAAAAGGCAGTAGATAGAAGAGGTGCAAGTTATGCAATGTGTGATTTGAACCCCCCCATGTACTCAGTGGTTAAAGTTTTCTATTTAATGAGCTACAGGAAAAATATTGACGCAATACTAAGTCCTACTTTAGCATTTTTTTTTTCAATACAGGCTGATCACGCAATATACAGGATATACCTACATTCTACCTACAATCAACTAGGACAGTATTTATAAATTGGAGTATTTGTACTCTTGGTATACTCTACGTGCTTTCACTTAGAGTATACCAATTAATTGGCCACAAAACAAGGAATGGCCTACTGAAAAACAAATGACTATCTTTGAATGGGTAAACATGGTTAATTGCTCTTACTCACAAAACTTGGGATCCGAGTAAAGGCATTTATCTACGTGAATCGGCTTCCGCACTTCCTCAGAATAAATTTAACCAAGATGGAGCCCAGTGACCACCAATAACTATACATTTTATTATGGAATATTTAGAAAATGTATTATAGAAGGTGCGTGATCAAGATGGTCAGGTTTTCGCTTTCGGCTGCCCTCTGCTGGTAGTTCCAATTTTTGCTGCTTTCTTTCATTGCGGTTGAAGTTTTGGATATGATTAAGAGTAAACTTTTATATTGGATTTTCACCCATATAATTTTTTTGAGAAGTGGCAATAAGATCAAAGATCAAATACAGTATGTAATGACAAATAGATTGATTCTGTTCACAAGGATAAGCCTCTAATCATCTCGCCCTTCCTTTTGTTCTTAATAAGCACCATTGTTTCAATTTGTGTGATTTGTCTCAAAATTTGAACAGGTCCAGATCATCACCCTTAAAAAATGTCCGCAAAGGCTCTGTTAACCTGATAACTCAAAAAGTATTTAACATAATAAAATGCTTCCAATAACTTCCAATTTGTCACCCCTACAAATATATTTGTTGTAAACAAATGAATAAAGTAATAATTTTAGTTATAAAACCAATGAATTTGAAATATTTGTACTGAATTAAGCAAGCATTCCTAGACTTTCTGTGAGCCCAGTATATTTCACAAAGGTCGGAAAATACAAATATACAGGGTTATATAATGGGCTTTGATTATTGTGCACACTAACAGCAAACTGACCTTGTCAGATATGTGAAGGTAATTACAGCTTGCACCGCACACAGTGCACTGCTCTGTGGAAGATAAACCCAAAAATGTTTCTACTAGAGTAACAACAGCACATAGACATGCATATTAATGTAAAAAATAAGGAGGAGTTAAGGATGCAGCCAGATACTTACTGGGGTTGACGCAACCCTCACAGACGATGTGTCCACAGCTAGTGACAACGAAGGCAATCCCTTCCCTTCTGTAACACTGATTACAGTGCAACCAGTCCATTCTTACAGGCACGGGTACCTAATGGTTAGAAGATGTTGATGGCAAGTGTAATAGGAAAGGTTCTCAACAAACCACAAGAAAACTGCATGGAAGACTAGGACATTGTGAAAGAGCATTTCTTATCATTTGTTCATCTACACTATATGGATAAATGTATTGTAACGCTTGGCCATAGGAACTGTTATGCCATGCCATTGTGAATCGTTAGACGTCAATATGGAGTTTTGAAACTCTGCAGTTACAGAGTCAATAGAGTGTTGGCAACTTTTACGGACCATGTGCCTCAGCAGTCGGCGACCACGCTGTTACTTTACGTGGTCTCCTACTTCGTAGCTCAGTTTCTGTTGTTCCTAAACGCTTCCACTTTCAAATAATACCGCTTACAATTCACCGTGGCATAGCTAGCAAGGAAGACATTTTACAAACTGATTTATTGCAAAGGTGCCATCCTATGACAGCACCACGCTTGAATTCACTGGGCTCTTCAGAATGACCCATTGTTTCACAAATGTTTGTAAACCTGACTGCATGGGTAAGTGCTTGATTTTACCCACCTGTGGCAATGGGTCTGAATGAAACACCCAAATTCAACGATTGAAAGGTCTATCCCAATACTTTTGTAAATATATATGGTATATCAAAATATTTAAAATCGATCTCTAGAGCTACACATGCAATGACACGCGGTATCAAAATATGTCGACGACAGAAATAAGTGTTCATTAGAGGTACCGAGTAAATGATAATCGTTGATTAACTTGAGGTAGGGCTGTTAGCAAGCTAGGGTATAACATAATGCTTTTTAAAACTGCAGATAAAACCCTTCTCGTTAAATAATATTTGGATTTTGAGTTAACAATATTATTAAAACGTTTTAAGAGCATATGTCCGGGCAATACTCGGGACATTCCCACCTGAGTCAAATCTCGTTGGTCACAAAGTCTCAAACATTCTTAAAAATCGTTATTTCATATTTTTGAAAACTGTATACCCACCAGTAGTTAAGGTATCGTGACATAGGCCGTTAAAGCTAAGTTTAAACCCCTCAGTCCTCGCGCCAACTATGCCTCGAGCTCCTCCTAAGCGAGAGCGAGCTGGCAGACGCCGCCGATTTTTGCAATGTTACGACAAACCGGTACCTTCGTGCTGCGGTCATCCGTAAAAATGAGAGTACTCAAACCAGAGTAAAGGTAAAGCTTCTTAGGACTATCTGGTATAGTTACCCCTAGGTATAGGTGACAAATTTGGTCAGATGGCTGGAGTGAGATTTTCAGTTCGAGACAAGTCCGCATACATGCAAATGCATTTAAATATACGTAACAGTTTTATTACCTCTTAAATATAGTCTACCCATACGCTTTCTGTGTCGCTGGTTTTAGTTTTATAACGGAAAAATATAGATTTGCACTCAGATTTCTTGCGTGAGAGTCTGAAAGCGTGAGTGTCATGTCGGCGTGAGAACTGGCAACCCTGGGGTGATCGGCGCTGGACGAGGGTTAAAAACCTGCCCTGGACTTCTGCCAACACAGGCGCACCACACATACATAACTACAATAACATTTGCAGATGGGGTAGAGGGTGCGCGACAAATTTTGCCAGCCCATAACACTATCGGCAAATTTCATTGTAGATATGTAGCCTACGTGTGAATCTTTGTGATTTTTACACCATCGGGGAAATTACCATGTATGCCAGATGGCCAGTCCAACCCGGTAGGTAATACATTGCGATTTCCTATTGTGTCAGACGCAGGGGGCATCGGGGCGGCATGGATACCCCGGCAGATGCAATCGGTACAGCACTTGAGTGTGGCCCTTGAATACGTGTAATTAAACGTAAAACTGGGCGGGGTCATGGTTACATTTTATTGGGGGGCGGGGGCACAATTTCTGCGTTAGTCCCTGATGTCACTAGGCTAACCATAAATGTTACTCAGACTAATACCCTCTTTGCTCAAGGTTTCAAAAATTAATTTTAACATAAATCTATGTAATAATTATTAAGATGTTATAGTGCCAAATATATATCACTATGTTGATTAAGTGGTTAGCGGTCTTGCCTCATACCTCTGGGACCAGGGTTCCAGTCTCCCCTGTCATCGTGGGGTTTCCTCTGGGTCAGGGGTGTCGAACTCCAGTCCTGAAGGGCCGGAGCTCTGTGTGGCTTAGTTCTTTCCCTGTTCCATCACAAAGGATTCAGCTAAAGACTTGTGTGGTAATTGGCACAAGGAGTCAAATGAGGGGAAACCCAAAAATGTGCAGGGCTCTGGCCCCCCAGGACTGGAGTTTGACACCCATGCTCTGGGTACTCTGTCCTCCCGTCCAAAAATGTACTGAGGTTAATCGGAGTTATCAAATTGCATGCGTGAGTGAATGCTGTATGAATGTGTCCTGTGATGGGTTGGTGTCCATAGCCTATCCACTGGGATAGGCTATGGACCTCCTTTGACCCTGAAGAGGTCAAGTGGTTTCGGAAAATGCATGGATGGGATGGAAATTGATTTAGTAATTTAACAAAATAGCAGTGAGTTAAAACAAAATAGTTTTGTTAGCTTTTTGAGCATCCACACAGCCTTATTTTAAAACACAAATTAGTATTCCTCTTAACAAAGTAGTCTTAATTCCTTGACTACACTGACCCTTCATTTAGGTACCACAATAAAGCTTTAGTGAGTGCTGTGAGAGGTGACACCACAAACCAAATTCATCACAAAGGATTAGTAACAATCAGTAAGTTGATAATTTAAGATCAGTGACTGGCTTATTTATGCCTAATTAAAAAGACAACAACATGCTTGGTAGTTTTCTATCAGGAGTAGAAGCTTGTAAAAGGGATAATTGCCTAAACTTCACAGTGGAGTTCTGTTATATGTGATGGCACTATTCAAGATAATGATTTATTAAATGATGATCAGAATAATGACATGAATAAAGTGCTGAACAATTAAATAATTAGTAACTTGAAGGTGAGGCTAATGGTCCAGCTGAGAGCACTTCAGATAATTGTGCTAATTGGTGTATAAATGCCAAGCATTCAGCTATTGTCATTATGAGTTACATCGTTTTGTTTGAGATGATTCGGTTTTTGCAGTGGGTTCTTGGCTTGAGCCTAATAGTACTTTTAGCTCATGCAGGTAATTTTTCTTTTTTTTTTTTACTGATGCTTAACTGGCTTTATTAGTGCTAATTGTTTGTGTGGGGGTTCATTTTGTTTTTTTTCTTTAAGCTCACAATGTAGACTGTGATATTGACTCCATCACTGTAAGATGGGTTGCTGATGAGAAGACAACCATAGACCCTTCAATGCTCTACCTGGGAAGTTGTCCTCCCACTAGGTTTTCATTAACTACTGCTGAGGCAATATTCCATGTGGGTTTTGAGGACTGTGGTTTCATGCGCATGGTGAGTGCTGATCTGTGATTTATAGCTCCTCTAATATATCTACTGGCACTAACACTACCACTGGCTTCCCTGTGTAGGTAACAGAAACACAACTTGTCTACAAAAACTACCTCAGAATACCTAATCCATCTCTGGATTATGCAGTCTATCCTGTTGCATGTACTTATAAAAGGTAAGGCTGAGTGCTGTGCTCCCCTACTCCCAACCATCTGCTTGGATTGGTAGATTTCCTTATTTCCAGGCCTCAAGATTGGAGTCCTTCACTGTTCCTTCCTCACACCCATGTAGAGGGCTATGGGAACCTTTCATTCCAAATGGGCATATTGAGAGGTGAGTGACTGTGTGCTCATGACAAGTGCCAGGATGGAAGTGCACTAAGACCGGTCTATCCCACAGGTGGCTTCTGTGAACCTGCTCTGGTGTCCACCTTCACTTTGGGGTCTGTCATCCCTATCTGTGCTGTGGTAGCGCATGAGGGCCACATGCCTCTATATCTATTCCTGGAGGAGTGTGTTGCAGCTAACACGCAATCACTTGGTCTGTCAAGCCAGATTCATAAACTAGTAACTAACAAAGGGTAAGTATACACTACCTAAGTGTTACATCGTTGTTTTTGAAGTCCCAATAACCATATTGTTGACTTCCATGAAGATGCCTTGTGGACAGCATGACTGCAGATTCAAGGTTCCAGCGCTTTGGCAATACTTCTGAAATAGTCCTCCTGCTACAAGCCTTTAAGTTTGTTCATGGAGCAGAAGTAAGACCTGCAGATGGGGCTACCTCAGTTTTGTAGCTTTGCTACTTTCTTGGCTATCACTAGTGCAAAGTGTCTTTCACCTGAGAAATCAAGATGAAGTGATGCTTGTCTGGGCCTTTGCCAGGTTTATATACACTGTAAACTTGCTGCTTGGGATCCAATGGGACTTTCTGAGGAAAAGAAGGCTTGTAACTACAACAAAGAACTGAAAAGGTAAGTGGTTCTATCTCAAACATTTCAATATGATATGGAATTACCACCTCTCCCTCCCCTTTGTTCAGATGGGAGCTTGTGGATGACTTTTCCCAGAGTGCACTGTGTAACTGCTGTGATTCTGGCTGTGACTATGAGAACTGGCAAAACTCAGGTATGTCCTACAATTCCTGTGCTTCATGGTACACCTTAAGCTTGTGTAACATTTTATTCTATGCAGCTGTTCCTCAGTTCACTCAAAATGCTGTGTTGGGACTAAACATAGATTCCTGAGTGCCTTGACATCTGATTTAAGGTATGTTAATACTAGACCTAATCTGACTTGTGGATGATGGGTCTGATTAGCTACTTTTTACAGGTACTGCATGTCTGAAGCGGGCTGTTCAACTCCTGGTGTGGTGAAGCCTGGTTTTGGTGGTTACACCAGCACTTCAATAAAGTTCATGAAGTATCTGAACCTCTTGTGAATCGTTTCATTCACCTAAAATGCAGTGACCCCCACCTAGACTCACTGAGGAATAACTTGATCCTCCTCACTAATGAGGGAGCCTTGATTACTACAAGCAGACCATAAGGCCAGTTAGTAGCAATTCCTATCAGCTTGGGCTGAGGGTTAGCCAAGCCTCAGAACTGATGCAAGGTATTGGGCAGCATTTAAAGGCTGCCCCACTAAGGGGACTTGGAACCCCTGAGCCTGCAGTTTTGCAGGGGCGCCATTAGGGCTGGGTATCGAGTTTGATACTTTTTAAGCACCGACCGAATTGTCTCGATACTATCGAGTATCGAAAAAATTCTTTCGGTACCAAATTTCGATACCTAAGAGTATAATTTTGTCAACGTCAGTTAGCTAGAAAACGTGCGGCATCCTTAACATGCCCGGATCAAATGCTGGTGATTAGCTGCTGCAAGGCTGCCTTGAAAATCAATAGGTGTGTTCGA
>JABFDZ020000084.1:1350163-1360397 GCA_019775955.2 Pollimyrus isidori
CAGTGACACCGGATATCGCTGCTCAGTGACATGTCATTGTGGGAGGCAGTTATTATGATCTATCCAAGCAAACCCCACCTGGTCGTGTAGGAAGGGACACAACAGGACGAGGTAATCAGGCCTTTGGGCCTGCTAATGCACTACATAAATGCAAAATAAGTGGTTGTGTTACAAAAAATTGGCACCAGAGAATATTACTGAAAAAAGGGGGCATTTAGGTTCCCGAAGATTCAAATAAATGAGCTTAGGAAACCCAGTCAGAACACAATTTCATGGGGAAGTCTGAGCGAGAATCCAGTCCCTTAAAGAAGCAGTTTACCCCAAAACTGAAAAGAGATATTTTAGAGGGGCCTTAGTGCCATCTAGCTACACCTGAAAAATCCAACAGCAATGTCTCTTATCAAAAATCATGACACAATTTTAAATATAATCCACAGAGTTTGTAGGGAGCAGTTTAATATAGGAACTACTTACTTCTACCAAACTCCACACACCAATTGTATCCCTGCGCGGATACAACTGTGGAGTGATACAACTGCTAGTGTTTAGTGGCCCAGCAGGCTAAGATCAGAAGATTGCCAGCTTGAGCCCAAACCTCGACAGAACAGTCGTGTCTGTCGGCCCTTGAGCAAGGCCCTTATCCCCCAGCTCTAGGGACGCCGCATTTTTTCTTTAATTGCCTTTCAGATACAAAGTTTTTTTTAATTGAATGTTGGCTGACCCTGCGCTGTGACCCCCAAGCCATACACAGGAAGATGGGGTTGGTGAGGGTCAGGGTCCCATTGTTCCTGTACTCATGCAAATGGCAGACAGAGCACGTGTGTTGGTGTATGGAGTTCAGTCATTTATACACAGTCATATAATACTGACTGTATATCTCTGGCCCTTTCATTACCAAAAAGAAAGAATGCTATTCATTGCCATTATATTTGAGAGAAGCCCAACATTTCTACGGCCGATATCTCAGAAGCGAGGCATCTGCCAGCAGAACAGCCTGCACGGAGGGACACCACGGAAACCCCTGCAAGACACACGTTTTTCGGGTTTCCGTCTCTTTAAGCGGCCCTGGTTCCTGATTGGCTGGGTTACAGCAGTATGGCAGTGGGTTGAGATGGAACAGGGCGGCGATAGCAGGACAGGACAGGTGTAGGATGGCGCACAGAGACTGACCGGGATGAGGTGAAGAGGCATCCATTGACCCCACCAAACGTGGACAGAGCCACAGATATGGGCATAATCCAAGACATCACGCCCAGAAGCTTCTCGCCAAATGTCTGAGATGGGAGCGAGAGGGCAGTTATAACAAAAACGGGCAGGCGCACGAAATCAGATAAGTACACGTGTGTGGTATGTCCTCACGCACAATGCAGGCTGACAAAGACACTAAATCACACCCAGAACACAACACAACTCTCATGGGCCAGCTACGGTAATGTATTGTAATGCATTGTTACTCTACTTCCAGAAAGGTAATGCACTATTTGGAGAAGACTGAAAGTCAACAAAGTAAGAACAGAATTTATAAACATTATCGGCATAAGTGATTAGAATATGGACAGATGGATGGGTATTTAACAAGGAGATATAATGTAGGCCTATACAACTTTATAACATTATACATTACACTTTAAAGGGAATGCATGTACAAAGTATTCAGCCATTCTCACAGCACCCAACTTCAATAACAAAAGGATACGTTTCAATACAGTTTACAGTGTTTTGGTTTTATCTCAAGCATAAATAAAAAGGTAATATTGTAACTGAAGAGCCGGCATGGCCATTGCGTTGCTGAATGTCAGGGAAGGACTTAATGACAGCATGGTCCCTCACCACGGCGACGGCGTTGGAGGCCAGCAATTCCCGGGGGCTCATGGCGGTGATGTAAGCAATGTTGGCGGCGACGTACGCAAACGTCACCAGGGGGATGGAGATGAAGATCGCCCTGGGCAGGTTTCTAGATGGGGCAAGAGAAGGGAGATTCTTATCCTGCATCAAATACAGGCATGCCTTCCTGGATATTAATGCTATTTGGGCATGCACTCAGATGCAGAAACAGTGGCTCACGTCTCCTCCTTCAGTACTGACTAGAAAGTTCAGTTAAAGTTCTACCTGATCTGATGGGTGGTACAGGCACCTTAGCAGCCTTTGACTGACCTGACTGGTGGAATTGTAACATGGGACTTTCATCTGCACATGCCATTGGCCCGGAGGAGGGGGGGGGGGAGCTTACCTGTAGGGGTCCACCAGCTCCTCTGTAACATAGTTAAGGAAGTTCCAGCCCCCATAGGCAAAGGAGCCTTGTAGGAAGGCGAGGGCAATCATCCCCACGTCACACTTCTGGAAAGTCGCAAAGGCATTGGCCGGTTCCAACCAGTAGTACCTCCCTGGAGAAAAGGGAAGGGGGTGGAGAGATGGACAAAATAACAGACAGGCAGGCAGGTAGAGACAGACAGATGTACAGGTAGGCAGACAGATAGACAATCAGACAGAGAGAGAGAGAGAGAGAGACAGGTGGTCGGGCAGGTAGACAGACAGGCAGGCAGGTAGAGAGAAGAACATGCAGGAAGACAGAGAGAGAGACAGACGGTCGGGCAGGTAGACAGACAGGCAGGCAGGTAGACAGAGAAACAGGCAGACAAGCGGGAATCGGAATTAAAAACAAGTCAACCTCAATACAGCTAAAGACATAGCATTTGATTATAAAACAGAGATGAACTGCTCCAGTCATTACAGTCTTCAAAACAGTGAAATATCATCAATGACAGCTAAACATGTATTATACTATTATTTTGGCATTTATTATGTGTCTGAAAACAACACAGCATGGGGTAGTCAATAAAACAGATACAGCGCAATTTTTTGGTTCAATCATTTTTCAGTTTATCGGTGTCTCTGAATGATATATATTTTTGGCAAACTGCAGCCTGGTTTTTCCTTGCTCCTCATTAATAAAGGGCTTCTTCCTTGATTTATGGGACTTCAGTCCTGCCTCTAGGATCCTGTTATGAATTTTCCCAGCAGTGCACTTCACACCTGCACTTAATGTTTCCCATTCCTTCTGAAGGTCACTTAAGGTCATCCTCCCATTTATGACAATCCGTTGGATAAGTTGACGGTCATCTCTGGCATTAGAAAGTCGCTTCCACCCTCTGTCTGGCTGGTTTTTGGACGTTCCCACTCTCATGTTTCACCTTGTGCTTGTCTAAGAAATTTTGAGCCTGGAAGCAACTTGCTGTGTAGCCTTCTGCCAGCAGAACCAGAATTAAACCAGGATTTTACAAATGTAGATATAAATAAAATTAATTTTATTTATATCTGCATTTGTAAAATCCTGGCGGCTCTTCAGGCTCAAAAAGTCATTATATATATAATATATAATTTTATATATAATGACTTCCTGCATAAGCCATCATCCCATGCATGCATAGACTTACTGAAAACATCGCCAGGAGTCACATTTCATCAGTGATCTCTCTAATCCACCACATAATAAACTTAGTATTATGAAGGAGAAAGAACAGAAGGGTCACTCATATGCAGTCATCAGATACCACCTGAGCCCGAGGGGCACAGAGCGAAAGAATGTGAGGAATTACCCCTGAAGATCTGCACGATGCCCATGATGATGATGAGGCCCAGTGCCAGCAGCTTGCCAACGGTGAAGATGTCCTGGACACGGGTGGCCCAGCGGACACTGTGGCAGTTCACCCAGGTCAGCACCACTGAGGCAAAGAGATGTGGGGGGGGTGTAATGTTCCTGTAGCTCAATAAGTAGTGCAAAGGTTGTGGGGTCAAATCTCAAAAAGCATGCATTGCATTGGGGAAAAAAGTCAGATAAATGAATACAAGACACTGTACTGACAGTCCTTTGTCAAGGTACTTACTTCAGCAAAGTATCCATCTTATTTAGAACTGTTAGCATCAGCTAAAAATCACTGTGTACAAGTAGGTCAGGGCTATTCAAATGACGTTCCTCAAGGTCAGGTTCTGCTGGTTTTCCAGCCTTCCTTTACCTGTAAGTTGCGTATGAAGCCTCTGTGGCCAATCAGTGTCAGTAAATATTAAACTACCTGGGAGAACAGAAAACAAGGCCTGGATTCGAGGCCCAGATTTGAAGTAGATTAATAGCAGGCAGTGTTAGGGGGCTTCAGTCTCTTTCCTCCCTCTGCGTTAACCCCAAACACACAGGCAGAGCTTCTACAGTGTGACCTGTGTCATGTGGAGTCTGACTCCTCCCCCGTGTTGCCACGGCAGCCTGCGTGATGGCTTCCGGCTCATTCTATTGGCTGGTTAAACAAATGCCCGTTTCACCTGACCTTCAAAGTCACACCGTCAGCGCTGCCACTTTCAAACCCAAGTCCTTAAACATGGCTAACTCTGCTGGATCATGAGATAGCAGTAAAAATAACTAAAAACTCGGCTCTCTTAAGCCGTTCACATTGATATAGCATGATACGGCAATAAACAATGACATGTATATTGTTCTATATAAAGATATGTGCTTAATACTAACAACCAAGTTGACAGACACCATTCTGGAGGTGAAATGCACTTAATTTCATAGCACGTGGTTTCCCTGCGTCTCCCACTACACCTGGCCATCTGCAGCCCTTTTAAAACGATTTACGGATTTTAGCTCTATGCACAAACAAGACCTGATTGCACAACAAAAGAAATGGAGCCAAATGGTTCAAATTAAATTGCTTAGTGCCATGCCGTGCATATTTGGTGCATTGTTTGTTTTTTTTTTTTAAAATGAAAACCAAGGCCAAGGAAGCAGGAGACACGCCCACTACAGCGACTCTTCAGCTCTCTGCTCCGAAGGAAGCAGGTGGCGATGTGGCCCTTCTCAGATGAGCTTCTGAAACCAAACCCTGAAACAGCATCTGCCTGAAGGTAACATAAACCGCCGTGTCGCTACCAAAAAGCAGAGTGGGGGTAGGCGGCCTCACACGCCGGATGGCTGAACACCAGAGGGAACATGACACACGTGCGACTCACATCCACATACACACACACTCTCACACACAGGTTTGTAATTATATCTTTTTGGGGACCGCTCATTCATTTCCATGGGAAAAATGCTAATGCTAACTATGACAATCTTAACCCCTACCAAGCCCTAACCTTAACCATAAATAACCAAACAGAATATGAGCCTTTTGTAATTTTTACTTTTTGATTGCATTCACAGATCTTTGTGGGGACCTGAAATGTGGTCCCCACAACGTCAATGTAATACAAACCTATTCCACACACCCACAAACACACGCCTCCACAGACAAGCATGGCCACCCTAAACGGTTTCAACTCTAACAAAAAAACCATGTTGCCACATCCAATAACCTCACTGAGGATTACTTGGGACCAGATTGAACTGGTTTGAAAAACCACACTGATTCGCCTGCAGAATGTTTTTTTCCACCCTGACAATCCTAGGAAATAACATTCAGCAAGCTCACCTTAATTCACATTGACAGAGACATGCCATTCGCCGCACAGGCTTGAGGGAAAATTAATGAGTCAGGCCAAACCAAACCAAACCAAACCAACGGGATGGAAATAAAAGAACCATAAAAGTATAAAAACGATTCTCTGCTTCGATGGCTGCCCAGGCAAGCAGCTCCTGCAACCTGCAGAGCGTGTTAGTTAAACACAGTGACACAGGCCCAAGGAGCATAAAAGCTATCCATCCATCCATCCATCCATCCATCCATCCATCCATCCATCCACCCACAATCATGCATTGGATAAGTGGTTACTGACCATCTGATAGGGGGTTGGGAGGGAGCAAAAAGATGGACTGTCTGCGGGTCCCCGAGGACCGGATTGGGAAACACTGAGCTACAGCAGTGATTTTCTCCGTAAAACAATGGCGCAAAGTTGCCACCCCGTCCGCACATCCGGACACATTCCTGGTCCTCTTAAAAATGACGCGGATACCAGCCGGCCGGCTACTTGACGCGTGCAAGGGAACTCACGCAGGCAGAGGGCTGCCAGGAGGCGCAGGCCGATCTCCGGGCTCAGGCAGGTGGGGAAGAGGGGCTGCAGCACATAGTTGGCGAAGGTGAGGGCGACCACGGCCTGGTTGGTGGGGTATATCACCAGCACAGCGATCCAGAGCCGTAGGAAACTGTGAGGAAGGGGGGGCGCAAGAGTTAGCATAATAAATGGACATCGATTATGTCAACACTGCATGGAAATACTCCTAAGACCAAGATGGCCTGACTTTTTGTCGCCATAAGTCTTTTATTCCTGTACATGCAACAATCAAGTACCAGCGTGTACACCTGGTACCAGCCCCTTGTTCTTGATTGGCTGGGAGGGAGCAAAAATGTGGACTACCTGGGGTCCCTAAGGACTAGGTTGGGAACCACTGCCTTAATCTCTGTGCACGGTTAGCTCTGTTAGCCAGGGATTAGAGAAGTGATTCATATAGAAGTAGATTACAGAAATAAAACAGGGAACAGAACAGCAGGAGAGGGGACGCATCAACTGTGTTGGATGGTCGGAGGCCTAGATTCTGACTGAAATGAAGCATGTGGTCAGGCGAAGTGGCGTCTTGAAATCTCTGAATATACCCTCAACTCGGCTGTCCAAAGCGCTCACCCCGCCAATCCGCCGAAGATGTCCTTGACGTAGGAGTAGTCTCCTCCGGATTTGGGGATGGTGACTCCCAGCTCGGCGTAGCACAGCGCCCCCACAGCGGTTATGACCCCAGTGGCCACCCATATGATCAGGGCCAGGCCGACCGAGCCAGAGTTCTCCAGGACACCCTTGGGGCTCACAAAGATCCCAGAACCGATGATGTTACCTGGGGCAGTGAGAGAGGGGCGGAAGATGACTTTAAGGGGCGGAACAGCGGTTTGGAAGCTTGGAAATCCTTGTTATGAAGAGGCTAGATCAAATCTATGCAATGGTTGCTTAATGGTTAGGGATGCACACTTGTAACTGAAAGACTGCAGGTTCAAATCCCCAACCAGCAAGGCACCGCTGATGTATCCTCAGCAGGAAACTGCTCCCTGGGTGCTGAATTAGCTGGCCCCTGCTATGTCATATATGGGTTAAATGCATAGAACACATTAGGTTATTGTGCACTGTGGTGTGTCATCACTTAATCCTAAAGATAAAATATGCCATCATCCCTAATCCCAAATAATTAGTTTATTAATGAATAACTGCAGATAATTATGAAATGATTTTATGCCAATATAGGCAGAATTTCAGCCCCTGGCGTTGAGGGTTGGACGCCCTGGGTCTTCAGGACAGGTTTCAGGCCAGAGATTAACCAGAGCAAGGCGAGACAGAAAATGCATCGTCAAGCAATGCAAACTTAGAATGAGAAGAGAGTGATCTGCTGCAACCGAGGCAGTCTAAGCAGTACATGTGTCACTATAATAACCAACCAGAGGAAGTGCAGTCAAAAAAAAACCACAACGAATAGCCGAGAAGCGGAAAAACCAGACAAGAAATGAACTATAGCCTGAATAGATGCAAAACAGGGCTAAATTAAGAACTGGGAAATCAATAGCAGTCACTGGAATGATTTAACGTGAATAAATGGGTGTGCTAGTAGACTCATTTCACATGGAATTTTTCCTGGTAGGGACAGTCTGCACAGCACTGGAATGGGGAACGACCTTGAAAGGTTGACAACCTAAGGAGCAGGCAGGCCCAATAAGGGTGCAGGAGAGAAAAAAAACCACCTAGCCAATCTGGTTAGTACTGGCTGTATACAGAACTTCCTGAGCGCTGTCTCGTGTAGAGAACCACATTGTGGCCTCGTACAATGCAGAAGTCGAACAAAGCTGAATGATTACTGGAGAAAGCAGCTGATGCAATTGAGCAGAGTGGAGGAAGGTGTGTGTGGAGCAATAAAGTTCAATGATTCAGAACACAGAACAATCGGATGAGTAATACCCTGGAACCTGGAGGATAAATTCATTTTGTAATAGGGTTGTTTCTATGGTGTGATACTGATGTCGTCATTATCAATTACTGAATGTCCTTACAATATTCTACAGGGCTTTCAGCTCAGCTCTGCTCAGCCTATACACACACACACACACACACACACACACACTCACACGTCGACATTCCTACATAGACTAAATTGACCATGTTTGTTTGTAGATTGAGGCATTGACTGTCCTATAATTCTTAAAAGCTGTTGTGAACGTTTCTCTAATTTTATCAGGTCCCTCATTCCACAAATGTGTTTGCAGTCAAACCATTAACCTCAAAGCAACCAAGCAGCCATACAGGAATAAACAAAGACAAAAGGTGCCCCACATTTCAGCATGAAAGCCTCCAGTACGATCAGGCCAGACATGCAAAGTTGGTGCTTCTGCTCACATTCCAGAGGAGCTTAAGGGAGGAACATACAAAGTATCATATTATAAACTCCTGACACATTCGACAAAAATACAAGGATTTAATCACCTACCAGCTGAGCCATGTTAGTAGATTAACTGAATGTTACACCTTGGGATACTAAGCTTGCTCGTATTCCACACCAATTAACCTATGTTCCTCAGACACTGGGAGCCGATCCCAAGTACCAGAGGGCATTGATCCACCCACACACTACACAAAGTCATGCACAAAATAACACCTGAACAACATGACTTGAATAGAAGACAGAATTCCCTGGAGAAAACTCACAGAAGCATAGGAAGACCAGGCAGATTCCACCCACAGCTGTGACTGCTTTTTATGTACCTTCCCAAGCGTTATATTATTATTACTGCGCTTACATAGCACGTGATGACCTACATCTAGCTAAGCTGAAAAAAAACAGGCCACGATTTAAGGTTCCAGAAACCAGAAACGTTACAACGTCTGCTTCAGCAACACAGAAGTATATCACTCTATATTATGCAAATGTAAGCCTGGCCATCTTCGTATAGAGAGTATTTATCTTAAGGAAACTTCTATTAAAACTATTCACATTTGCCATGTCCCAAAAAGGCCCACAGCACTGAAGTCCACAGTGTTGAGGGTGAATCTGATTATTATCTGCAATGTTAGCAAAACACCAGAGGATACTGGTTGGGGGGTGGGGTTGTTTCTGTTTTGGCAACCAGGAGATCACTAGTGTGGATGCTGGTTCCACAAAAACAAGTGACTTTTCTTGTGTTTATACTTCAGAAAGGACGTATGGAAACTCCAATGCAAGTGCATAAGTATAAGTTACGAGCAGAAGTATCATCACATTTCATCTCATCTACAGTATATAATGTCAGATTTGTTAACACTCAAGCAATGCTGCTATATTTTCCTTGTGTGCAATGATTGATGTTCAGGATGCTACCAGGTGCTTTCTGCACACTTACAGTATTGTGCAAAAATCTCAGACAGTCCAAAGAAGTGCTTAAGACTATTTATCTGGCTGGTAAGTGAACTTCTGCTCAGAACAAAAGCACAACTCGACATTAGAACTTATGCAAATTAAGAGTAACGCAATAAAAAACTAGCAGTAATTTCTTCTGTTTTCCAAAAAGTTACTGATTACTGATATCTTGTCGGACGGCTAGATGAACACGTCTTGAGTTCCCAAACTTCTACTCTAGGGCACCTCAACCATTCCAAGTATTTGTTGAATTTCACCACCAGCTCACTATTAGTTGATTAAGTTTAAAAAGTCAACGAGGTATTGATTAGTCATATGAGGTGTGCTACTGGTTGAGCCAAAGAACACATAGGTGTATTGAATGGTTACTGCAAATACTGAGACGAATTTAGCAGAAGTTTTACAATGACTAAGCTGATACACTTTGACAGGCACAATTGCATAGTTTTATGCAAACATTAATATCATTTAAACATCATTTTCTTTGGCTGCCGAAGACTTTTGTCCAGTACTGCACATTATGCTGGTTATATTTAAAAATCAGTACAGAAAGTACCTCAATACTCCAATGTCCTATATGATTATGCTGATGTACTGTATATTGTTGTTTTTTTGTCCTTGTTGCAAATTCCATTTTGTTATACATCGATCGAGGTTCATGGAGAAACACCTCATCTCACTATGTATGTGTACACAGCTGTCGATGACAATAAAGTGACCATGAACCAATGGGATGTAATATGGAAATGCATACCCTACCACGCGCAGGCTACACGATGTAATATGCGAATGCATGCCCTACCATGCGCAGGCTGCACGATGTAATACACGAATGCATGCCCTACCACGCGCAGGCTGCATGATGTAATATGCGAATGCATG
>JABFDZ020000084.1:1360497-1371019 GCA_019775955.2 Pollimyrus isidori
CCCTACCATGCGCAGGCTGCACGATGTAATATGCGAATGCATGCCCTACCATGCGCAGGCTGCACGATGTAATATGCGAATGCATGCCCTACCATGCGCAGGCTGCACGATGTAATATGCAAATGCATGCCCTACCATGCGCAGGCTGCACGATGTAGACTCAGCAGAAGGTGCATTAGTCAAATGACAATTTCATCGATTGCCCTCGAAGTGCAACTCCGCTGGTGCCAAAACCTGTAATCATGCCAAGCACATATACCGCCGCGTGACGCTGCCAGGCACATATACTGCTGCGTAAGGACTTCAGGAACACGCAGGATGGAAGACTGCACTGCCATACAAAAGCTTAATAGTCATGCTTTGCCGTTGTGTTGTGATTCCATGTACTTCATAGGAATACAGTGATGGATCTCCGCACATTTGCATACCATGCTGGAGATGGTGGTCTGTACAATTACGTGTATTTAATTGTGTATGACTATGCCGCTGGAAGCAAGTGAGGTGGTGACTGGATTTCTTGTTCTGTGTGGGAGGCAGGCCCTGTCTCCTAAGACTCACAAATCAGAAAACAAAGATCTACGCGGGTGCATTCTGTTTTTTTGTTTTCGAAAAAAGAAATAAATAAGATAATCATATTCAGGTGATTTGCCCTATTGAAGGTTATGGTACTAAACCCTACATCCTCCCATCTTCCAGCTACTCACGGGAGCCTTCAGACCATCCCAAGCAGCTTAGTGTGCAAGGCAGGTGTGGATCAAACACAGTATTATTAAATATCAAGCGTAACACATTCAACATAAAAAAAGACCACTTAAATATAGAATGGGATTTTAACGCCTTCCTGATGCTACACTCAAATCAGCATCGACTTTAGCTATGATGTCTGTTCCTGCAGCAGGGTACTCCAGTCTCATCTATAAACAACTCGATCCATCAAACATGAGCATACACTGAGCCAGGGGAGCCTACGTGGTTTTGGGTGACTCAGAAGGCACCTGGGCAAACGCTGCAAACGCTCTAGTGAGAGATACCCACAGCCCAGTGGTATCATGTGACCTGCTGCAAAGGATGTTACATATTACATCATATCTTCCCTGTCTTGAAACTATGGGCAAACTTAGCATGGCCAATAGTCTGCTCATTATGCTGGATAGCATGGTAAAGTTATTTGTATTTTAGTATATTTTGCTGATTAAAACCCAATCTCAACACTCAAGTGCATATCCAGCCAAAAATGTAGTGACGTCACATTTATTTGACTAACTGGAGGTGCCACTGCTAATCAACCAAATATCTGCACCTTACATTTAAAGTGCATCGAGTGTGCATTGGATAATGTAGTGAAAATGGTGAAATTAAAGTTATTCAAGGTTCAATTACAGCTTGGCCGAGTGTCTGTGACAAATAAATGAACACGTGTCCATTTCGTCACATATGTATAGTATTCCTTAACCACTACAGTGCTTAATTTCCTTGGTCTTCCTTATAACAGGTAATATATACAGTAATAAATATAATGGAGAATATAATTTCTACAACAATTTAGTAAGTTGACTTACCATCCAAAAATATATTAATATAATATAGAAATAAAAACAGCGTAACCCACAAAGCTGTCAAATCATTGGCTGCGATTCATTGGCGCGGAGATTTACCGACAATAATCCCGCAGGCGCTGAGGAGTCCGATCTCTTTCTTCAGAGCCACGCCGGAGGTCCCGGAACCCTTCGGGGATTCCGCGGCTGCCGGGACGCTGCCCCTTTGCCTGGCACCGTCCGTCATTTCCTCCGCTCTGGTACGCTTTTTGGATCAATTACTGTCACAGTCTTGGCTAAAGGGCTGTCTTTGAAAAATGTAGGTGCAATCCTTGTATGAGTCTTAGAACGACTTTATGCCTAATTCTGCGATGGTCCAAATAATGAAGATGACGGAACTTCCACGGTAATTGAGGTAACAGACACGCTAACAGTTTTCCAGTCCTATATATTTCTTGAGCGGAATTCCGACATGAACATTTCGCGTCAGTGACGTCAAATTATTCAAAGTGTTCAATCTAACGTCTGACGCAATATATCTGCCCGTCTTTTTATTAAAACAAATTTAAATGATAAAAAACAGTAAAAAAAAATACTCAGCGTCTCGTGCTGATTTCTGTTTTCCCGTATTTTGTGAGAGAGTTAAAAAAAAAAAAAGAACTGGCACTTTGTTATAATAAGTGTGTTTTCAAATAAGTCGCCGCACACTCATTATCAGCGCGCAGAACTTCAGCGAGATGGATGCGAGTACTTCCCTGGTCCGACGGCTTAGGCTACTTCTCCGGCTGTCGTCAAAGTCTGTATTGTTAAAAGGAAAGTTTTTTTTTTTTTTTTAAAAAAAGGGGGGTCAGAATTAATCAACCATGTTGTATACCATAACAGATCGTCTGTTGTCAACAGCGAATGTCAGCGACGGCATTCATCATAGTTTCCTTCTTTTAGAAAAATGTTCGCACGTATGAAAACACGAAGGATGGGTCCCGCTCATCAAATGACTACTTTCTTGCATCCGTTGTGTTTATCTGATTGTTTAAAATAATTTACGCATCTGTTCTAAGTCGGCGCTAGACCGTAGTGATGTATCACAGTCGGTATTCAGTCATATATCACATAGTACCTCCCTCTGCCGCATACTCCCTCCCACAGGTCATTAGAGGGGAAGTGTCTCCTTAGATCTACATTGGTTTCCCTATGTTTCCTCTAATATAAAAGCAAAGAGTTATGGTGAAATGTCTGAAAATCACTCAGGTACATTATTATATGTGAATACTGTACTGATATTAGTACCGAGGCCCAGAGTGGCTGTATATATGTTTTAACAGGAGGGAACCAAATATCCTGGATGTCAGGAATTAACGTTTCTCCTAATATTTAGGCAAATATGTATGCGAGTTGTCTGAAAATCACTCAGGCACATTACATGTGAAGTCCCTACATTACAGTAGATCGTCACGCATAATATATACTATACCGTTTACGTCAAGAAATATCTATCCCGCGAATTAAATACTTTATCTGTAAAAACAAAAGACATCCAAAAAGCATGTGATGTTTTAAAATATATGGCTTGTTTACCTCAAGAGCTTCGTAAATGGACATGAAAACAACAGCGAATCCGTGTACAAGTCAGCGCGCGACAGGGGAAACTGAATTACCCGGAACACCAGTACTGTACCAAAGGACCGCATGCATGTCCCACTGACGTCAGTGATCAAAACGATGGGGTCTAACACTACACTGACCAAATTACAGATCGAACATTGTTTGAAAAGTATAACTACATTTCTTATCGCAAATTATTAAAAATAGGTTCACTGGAAAACCAGTGACTTTAAAACAGATACATACATCCCAATGCATGCTTTCAGTCAACAAACACTCGGTAGTACTTCGTTGATAGTAAATAAGAAATTAAGGGTTCTTGCAGAATGGCACGCAGATTCATACCCGACCATACCACAAAGGCTTAGAGCTCAGGGTCATAGTGACAGATCACAGAAGTGGCACCAGGCAGGTGATGCAAACAATATTAATATCCTATTTTCAATGATACAAAAGTGTTCCTCAGACTCCATTTCTGTACCTTGGACTATAAAGTACATTTACTTATACAGCTAGGACACAACCTTCAGATCACTGAAGGTAGATCCCCAGCAACAAATAATTTTGACTTCAAAAGGTGCAAACTGGTACTTATTTTTTAAGGTGTGGGAATATGGAAGATCAATAAAATAATCGTTAATTAAATGTCAATTAACAAGGGATGCAAAGACAAAAAAATGGAAGAGAAACAGTATCACCACGACATTACTATAAGCAAACTAATTGTGAAGCTGCCGTGCCTCTCAATCACTTGCAATCAACTGTGCAAATGTAAAAGACACAAAAAGGAGAACGTTACCAAGGCTCTGCAGCAAAACGCAGGGAGCAAACACTAGTGTAGATGCACACACAGATGACATTGAGTTCTGTTAAAGTGCATGTATAAATAGATATAGAGTGATGAACCAGGGGACGGAAAAAAATCAATATGGGAGAGGAAGATGGGAAGAGGGGCATCAGTGTCACTAAACTGCTGATGGCATGTGGCCTGAAAAGTACCAGCATCCTGTCTAGGGTGTGTCTTGCTTTGGGCTCCATGCTGTACAGCAGTGTTTCCGAATCCGGCCCTCAGGGACTCCTCAAGTCAGTTCACATTTTTGCTCCCTCCCGGCTCCTGGTAGTAAGCAAAAATGTGGACCGTGTGGGGGTCCCCGAGGACTGGATTGGGAAGCGCTGCCGTACAGGATAGGCTTCAAGTTCACTAGCAAACTATACTGAATATGGAGTCATGAGAGAGATGGATGGATTCAAGGAAAATACAGAAGGGACAAGGAGTGAGCAAAAGGGGATTTACAAGAGGATCAAACACACTGGCACGTGTATATATTGCCTGAAATCCAAAAACAATTACCAATCAAAAACATAGTTCCTGCATGTCTAATGCAGATTCTGTAAGATGCTTATGCTGAACTTTATCTAGTTACACAACTCAGTTTCTTAGGGAAACGCACCATTCTCAGTTCCCCGTCACCCAGCGCCATTGCTCTTACACTTTTTCTGTCCCGTAAACACAAGGTTCAGGTTAATGTAACCCCTGTTAAAAGGACCATTCCTTTCTATAATGATTGACTGCGCTGTACTTCAGAAATGCCTTTGAGGACACAAAAGGCTCTTGTTTTAATTAATCCAGCTCGTCTACACATGACAGACGCATTCCCTCCAGAACACAATCTGCCTGACCTAGAGATTGCCAACTTTCGGACAGTTTGACCTCCTGCCGCATCACCATGGTTACCTACCCTCCGGCGGTGCTCAGGCGGCGGCCCTGGATCGCGTGGTCGCAGAATGGTAAGCAGCAGTCTTAAGCACGTGAGCTGGTTCAGCGTAACAGAACCACAGGGACCTTCAGAATGACCGGGCATTAAAGGAGCGCTGAATCTTCGAGGGCATAGAAAACGACAAGCACAAGAAGCCGTTACCGTCGAAAGCGCCGTAAACTGCCTTTATTCGATTGTTATAAAATCGTTTCAGGACTTCTTTTATTATCCATATTAGTGATTTTATCAGAAATGTCCTTCAGGCTTGTACCAAACGTTTGCGCGCGCGCACACACACACACACACACACACACACACACACACACGCGCTTGAGTGCCTCTGCACATCATCTTAGAACAGTTTTGAAGGACAATCTGTACCTATGGTATTAGAACCAGAGGAACACACGGTACCAGTTTCTCATTCGAAACGCTAACTGAGGAATGCTGACCAGGTTCCCCTGTGTGTGGTACAAAGGCAGGACCATGTGGGTTTTCAAAGTCTTTACTTCAGCAGACAGAGAAAAATGAGGACAACCCAACAGTGAGATAGACAACTGGGGCACGTTTGCATGTCCGCTTGAGGGCCTCCCTATAGGCCGATGGTGTAGGAACGACCGGCTGGGTTGTGGATGGCAGAGCAGACGGGCTCCGTCACGGCCCACTCATACCACACCTTCTTGCCATTGTTACACCTCCAGAACCTCACGCTGACGTGGTCTCCCCGCGACAGAGAGATTGGCTGCTGTAATGAGAAGAGTGCACGTGTGCGTTGAGCAACACTGACCTGCAGGGGGTGATAGCGAGGCCATGGCCACTGCACCAGGGGAAACGGTAACTTACTTTGAGCGGAAACAATATGGGAAACCAGGAGAACATTCCAGGTGAGTGGGTCTCTGGTTTGATACCTGGCAGAGGCACATGGTACAGTGAGCTCAGATGAAAGCTTCAGTTTAATTACAAAAACTACAAGTACATGGAAACAAAAACAAAACAGTATATTTCCCCCAAGTTTAGACCTCATGCTTCAGACCTTCCATTCATCGCTCCATCCATCCCCACTTGTCCTATGCAGATTTGCCTGGATCCGGGTCCTATCCTGGAAACTATGAGCTCAAATCTCAACCCATCGCAGGGCACACTTGCATGCACGCCTACAATTCAGCTTGCCATGGTTTTGGGGGGGGACCGGAGAACGTAGAGGAAACGCCCCCATAAGAACACGAGGATAACATGCAAACTCAAAAGGCATAGAGCCACGGCAGAGACTCGAATCCTGGTGTGGAGTTAGTGCCAGCTACTGCACCGCTACCCCTGCCTCAAACCCAATACTACAAAATCTTTCCATTCTCAAAGCCACTCAGGGGTCCTAATGAGGTCCCATTCCAGGGGGGTGTGAGGCGTGGGACCCCAGACTAAAGAGCAGTACTAGCAATGACACCCAAACGTGTTCAACGTTCACCTGAACCCTCCGGCACAGATAGAGAATGCAGGGACTTACTTAGAGTCACGTCTTTGTACAGCGTCGACTCGAAGTATCCAGCAAAGCCGTGGAGCACAGTGTTACAGCCCACTGAGAAGCGCAGGCACTGGTACCGGTTATTATTCATATCTGTGAAAGACAGAAGCATGGTGTGTTTCTGTAAGTGTACCTTTTAGTCTGCTTTAAGGTACAGAAATTGACTAAGAGGAACTAACGAGCATACCTAAACATCAATTCCAACATGCACAAAACAAAGCCGCACCCTGTGATTGGTGAAAAGCAACTTTGAATCCCAACGTGGGTGGGGTTATCGAGGACCGCAGCAGGGCCGCATCCTGTGATTGGCTAAAAGAAACTGTGAAACTCACTGTGGGCGGGGTTATCATGACTAAAGCAGAGCAGCACCTTGTGATTGGCTAAAAGAAATCATGACTGAGACACTGCTTGGTTCAGCCCAAGGGAAACGAGTGAACTAGTCCAATGGGGATTTGGTAACAAAAGCCTGGTTCCTCCCAGAAGCGGCTGTGGACAAGGGCAGTGGGCCTCACCTGTGCTGGGGTGGGTGAAGCTGAAGCACGGCTTGGGCTCGGCCAGCTGGTGGAAGTTGTGCAGCCGCACCACATAGGGCGTCTCGAAGTGGCACTCGGGGTCCTTGTCCCGCTCACGGCACCCCCGCACCTCGTTGTAGAGCTTGGAGGACGACAGCGGCGCCAGGAAGGAAGTGTAGGAGCTGGGGATGCTCACCCCATCATCTGAAAGGGTGCGGCCCCGCATTGCCGATGGGCACAACTTAACAAGCTACTTTAATAAATTACAGAGATTACTATGCAGGAATCATAAGGGCCACTATCAGTGAACAGCAATTATAAACACCATGTTAAATAAATAAATGAGTAGCCCAGGACCATTACGGTAAATGCAGTCTGCAAAGGGTCATCAACTGGAAGCTATAATTAGCAATGGAACATACAGTACTATGCAAAAATCTTAGGCAGTGAAATAAAACATTTAGAGCTACTTACCTGGGTAGTAAATGTGTTTGTTCATAAAACCCACAAACTTATTAAAATATATGCCAGGGCTCTTCAAATCTGGCCCTCAAATTCTAAATCCAGGCCATATTTTCAGTTCTGCCAGGTAGTTAAACTACCAATTCTGATTGGCCAGAGGCTTCACACCCAGCTCACAGGTGAAGGATATATGCTAATTAGCAGTAACAGAATAAATACCAACAGGAATTCCTGTCCTCCAGAAAGAACCCTGCTTTGGTTCCCAAACCTCCCCTCAGGGGCACCCATTACACGCGTGGGTGAAATTTCACTACCAGCTTGCATAAATAAAATTACTTGAGTGCCAGTGGTTGCTTTATATATAAAAATTAGTGGTATATTGCATGATTGCTGCAAATAGTGGGGTGACTGTAGGAGAGGTGGCAGTTTGACACAAACTTGAAGATGATTTAAACACCATATTGACTGCCTAAGACCTTTGCACTGTATGTAACTACTAGAGGGCGTATTTAAGCTTATAATTAAGATTAAGTAAGACAGTCATCTAGCCCTGCGGCTCTGCCTCACCCTTCATGAAGTGCTGTGCTCCATCCAGGCACTCAGGAGACAGCTCGTTGTCTCCGAAGGACCCCAGCAGCTCGCTGACGATGATGTCTGCTTTCTCGGGCGCCGCCCACTGCCGCATATCGCTGGAGACCACCGTCACCTGATCGCCCCACTCTTCGAACTTCCAGTTCTCCAGCCTGAGAGGGGACAGAGGGGAGAATGAAAGCCAATAGGAGAGAAAGGAAGGAGAGGACGAGCCCCTACCCCAGCACGGCGTGCTCACGTGATGACGGCGTTGGGGTTCTTCTCCACGGCGAAGACGCGGATCTTCCGGTCAGCCTGCTTCGCGGCACGGAGGGAAGCGTTGACCAGGGGGCCCCGCCCTGCCCCCAGCACCATCAGAACCCTGGCAGAGAGGGGCTTTGTCAAAATACGCCAAGCATCGCATGACAGGCTGCATATCCTCATGCTACGGATGGCTGCTTCCTTACAGAAGTCAATGCTTAACTCCCACAGTGTAGCCTGTAGCCAACACATACATGGGCAGCTTGAAGCACTGCTTCAAATGGTGCCCCAAACAGGAGGGGCACGCTGGGCCAAACAGGAGGCACTACTCACTGCACTTTGGTGTCCTTCTCCTCTTCTGGGACTCTGTCGAGCAGGCACTTGTACACAGCCTGGGGGGCAAACCCGACAGGTCATGCCAGTCTGTGCCACGAGCACCCAAACAATGACAGCGACAGAGGCACGAGGAAGACGCAGCAGTTAGTACTGGGATAGGACTAAACGGGAAAATCAGCCGTACCTGCTGGTACTGGGAATATTTAATGGGGTCCTTCTCAAAGACCTCGTACGTCTGGGACTCCAGGTTATCCATGAGGGGCTAAAACGGACGACGAAGAGGTGAGACGTGCGCAGGAGCCAGAGCCATCAACAAAATATCATGTCACGTTGACGTTTAGCGCCATGCCAGCATACAGAGATATATTCACGGTGAGAGTATATGGATATTAAAACAGACTGAAAACTTCACAAATAACTATACAATATTACAGTTAAAACAACTGAAATAAGATGCTAAACATTAGCTACACATTAAAAATGAATCTAAAAGCTTCTGGCTTGACTTTACTAAAAAACCTCTTCTAAGGGGACAGTAAAATGACAACGTCACCTAAGGGAGTTAAATGACAGATAACACAATACAGCATGTTTAACGGGTAGAGGAGTGTCACATGTAGAACACACAGGTGGATTGTCACCCGTAAGTAAAAACGTGAGTCAGCCGGCTACGGTCCGTGTGACACCCTGTACAGTGTGTGTGACTTTTGTAATCTTCCCAATAACTGGACTGATTTCCTAGTTAGTTCATATTTTCATCCTGTTCAGCTTGCCATATTTTCTTTATATGACAAAAGAGTAGAGATTTGGGGTAGTATTGAACACTTGAGTATTTAAGTTTAGACCAGCAGCAGAAATCGGTAACAGGCTGTACCTGCAGAGGAGACTGAAGGTAATCCTCATAGCCTTTTGCAAATAGCTCATAGGAGTTGGGAGCGGGCCGATTCTGGTTCAGGTACTCAAGGTACTGCAGGTAGGAGCGGAAATCCTTTTCACTGTGGCGGCTGGTCCCAGTGAAGATGAACTGGGCCTCGAGCTGGGACAGAAACATTGGGCGAGCTTAACGTCAGCATTTAAACTACAAATCCGCCGTGTTTCCTGGTGCTGTACCTTGAACAGGCGGAATATTATTCGCTGATGGGCCTTAGACAGGACAGGAAATCCCTTCTTATTGGTCAGGAAGATGCTAGTTGGCAGAATGGCTGCTTTGATTGGCTCGCCAAGCCACTTGTCGATCACAGCATCTGAGGGCATGTCTGCTCCGATCTCAATGGCTGTCCCAGGTGAAAGTGGAAGAGTAACACAAAGTGGTCAGGTATTTGCAGACATCAGAAATAAAGATCACCTTACAGCTGAAAACAAGTTTCTGCGCCAACACCTCAACCCATCACGGGGCACATCAATACCCCAGATGACTAGATACATTTCATGAGTTTCCCGTCAGACTTATTTCTTTGCATGTGACTGAAGGAGGACGGGACTCTGGGCTGTGGAGTCACTCTTCTTACTCCGTGGATCTTACCCAGGCAGACTCTCTTGTTGTAGTCACAGAGTGACCTGAACGAATGCCACCTGGGAATCAGAGAGGAGCAACATGGGTACACCAGAACAGAAGGCAGGTATACCTAGGGAAATAAACATCGGAGAGCAACACATGTCAACATTCATACTAGGGATGGGAATTGATTTTCAAGATTTTCACGATTCTGATTCCACTTTCGATTCTGTTTAACAATTCAATTCTTTATCGATTCTCCTATCGATTCTTATTTTTGAAAAAATGAGAACACACAGGTCGATTAGCTTAGAACCTTGATTTATATCTTATTATTGAACAAGATAGAAATTTCGGAGTAGCATGGCCTTACAAACCCAACAGTGAGATCTTAAAAGATCCACAGCCTACAGCTCCTCGATGGGGTGCCATGGGGTCCCCAGAGAAAAAAAAATTGTAAATGTAAAATAATA
>JABFDZ020000084.1:1371119-1382266 GCA_019775955.2 Pollimyrus isidori
TGACGTCATTCGAGGCGATTGGAATCGATAGGCGAATCGTTTGCAAAAATGGCAAACGATTCCAAGGAATCGAAACAAGAACCGGTTCTCGATTCCCATCCCTAATTCATACAGACCACAGAGGTGCAGACGTCAGCATGCTAGTAAAGTGGTCATTTCATGCAACGCCTCAAGACCCATGTGTTCCATTCATTCCGCTACCAGTCTGATGCCTCATTACATTTCCTGAATGTCCTTATGCTGCACTTTTACTCCTTGAATAGTCTTATTATGATCCTGCTTTGTTAGAAGTTGTTGTGTAGCTCCTGCTCCAGTTCAGCTCACACTTGTACCTGAGCATTCACTAATGCCTAGTTGACTCCCCGACAGCAGTTTGTAATGGGCTACTTGTCTCACTTGTACATCACTATGGACAAAAGCACCTGTTAAATAAGTAAGATGTAATGTTAACAGATGATTTAGTCAAGAAATAAGAGTATCTAAACCAGGGCTGTCCGACTCCGGTCCTGGAGAGCTACTATCCAGGAGGTTTTCTGTCCCACTTGACTTCTGATGAGCCACACCTGTTTCCTGGTATTTACCCCAGAACAGGTGTGGCTCATCAGAAGCCGGGTATGATAGAAAACCGACTGGACGGTAGCTCTCCAGGACCGGAGTTGGACACCCCTGATCTAAACAATGCCCCTGGCAGGACCTCAGGTACCTCACCACAACGCCACACTGACACAACGATCATTCAGGCCTCAATTCTGCTTAGGGGAGCATGGATGCAGCCAAAGACTCAAAACTCACCAAGACCAGGTCTGCTCATCATCGCTGGCATCGGTGCAGTGATTCACTGGGTCGTTCTCGACTAGATCATCGCGGGCGTCTTCAGGAGCCATCAGAGGAACACGAATCCAGAACTTCAAAAAAAAAAAATCCAAAAACAGATATACAAATAAGAGTGAAGGCGATAAGGAAGTGAAAAGTGACCGGGGACAGTTTGCATAAGGGAGCGACTGGCTGATTCCTTACCATGCAGGAATGGTGGCCCGTATTGATGTGGTTGAGCAGAACACGGGCCAGATTGGCACAGTGGGGCCCCTTCAATGAGATCAGAAACGCTGGCAGGCCGAGGTAGGCAGAGAAGTTCAGCTCTTGCACTAAAGCCTATAAATCAGAATTAAAATCAGGAATCGTGCAAGTAAAGCTTTACTAAAATGCCACATACACAAACAATATAATGAGTACAGCGACTTATTTGCAATGAGGTGTTACTCTGAATCTCACGTCCAGCATTGGGGGGGGGGCTGTGGAAATCACACACAGAAGGCCCGCTGCCCCAAACTCACCGCCTCCGAGTTTCTTCGCTCCATCTCCAGCTCGGAATCAGTCTCGATCCATGGTGACAGCTTGCCCACTATCAACGTATTCCAATCTGACAAAAAGCAAAGGGTTACGCTACTACCACAGCCATCGTTATCGGCGTTCAATGTGCTCCAATCCCATCTAGAGCTCAACTTAACGCAACGGTGTAGCCACCTGGTCAACGATTCATAAGAAAACAGCAACATGTCAATAGGTAACACAGGGAGGCTGAGCCCTGGGGGTCGGGAACCCTCACCTCTCCCGCACAGCAGCAGGTCGGAGCGCGTCTGAGCGCCGTGCCGGGACCGAGCCGGGTCCAGTTCAAACTCCCTCCTGAAGCGTGGGTGGAACAGCGGCATGCACAGGAAGTCGAATCTGGTAGGAAAGGTTTAGTTTTAAGTCAAGTACTAAATAACAATTTACACAACAGGCACGGATAGCTGATACACTGAATTAAATGCATTTTACCTTTGTTTATATAAACATAAGACATATAACACATTATATGTTTCAAGTTCTGAATAAGGCATGAAACCCCTTTTAACATTCATATTTTTGGGTCGGGACAGGCAGCACCTACATGCTTGCCCTAATAAAGGCCTCTGGAGTTTTGAGTGCTTGGTTGAAATAATTCATTTACTGGCACATTTTTCCAGTTCAAATCACAGTAGGACTGCAAACCACTCAAACATATAAATTCAATAAAACGCATAAACTACAATATATCCACAATGGTGACGACCAATTTATAAAAAAATTTAAAGCCTGATATCATGGTTATTACCATCTATCTTACAATATCAAATATACTGTATGTTACTGCTGACTAAGAAGTAAATGGGCATGGTTGACCGTAAATCTATTTTAAAACGGTATTAATCCTAATAATTCAGCTGCAACGTAATTCGCAATTGATGTATTTAACTAAAACCAATAAATGAATTTGATCTCTCGTGTATAAAGGATCAGGCAGATAGTAGGTTCAGTCTTCCTTCATAGAACACCATAACTTCTCCGCTGGTCATGTAAGGTAAATTAAACAGATTTACAAGCGTGCAGTAACAGTGTTAACTCGTTATCTGCTAGGGCAGCCATTCGGCTACCATCACGGGCACGTGTGAAATAAACTTAGCGACCTGCTGCTATCCGGCTACTCCAAGTGAGCATCACGTGCGTCTAACTAGCATAAAAGCGCATCCGTCCGCTTCAATTTTTAATTCAACATTAAAAAACGAAACCCCCGATTGTTCACCCGAGTTTAGCGACCGCAGCAAGTGTATCTGCGACTTCGGGCACGCAGTTTAAATCTCTCCCGCAAGAGACGCGGCTCCCGGTACTGGCGGACGCCATCATTCATTGAGTGGAGGCACCGGAACGAGTAGCTGAATGCTGAACCTTAGCTGCCTTTTCTCCCCAAAGCCATCCCCCGAAACTGTAGTGCGGCGAATGAGAGCCAAGATGGCACCAGACAGCGAGCAGTTTCCTGTTCTTCGAGAGCTGTCGCGAGACTTTCGTGCAAGTCTAACATCCAATCACGTACGAGAGGCGGGAAGCAGATCACGATTCCACGAGAGATACCACGCTTTGCGCACACACGGTTTTCCAAATAGCGGAACGTTTGTTGGTAGGTAACGCTGATTATATCCATTTCAAAATAAAAGTTTTTCGATGGCCGATCCTCTGCAATTAGTAGCGCAGTTTACTAGGAGACGAATAGGAAACCGTCTTTCAGTAGTATAAGTTATCCTTAGCATTTAACAGGTGGCTTGCAGTTTCACTTATTTACAGTAATAATAAATCGCATTCGTTTTTTTGATCTGCGGTATTTACTTGTATACTTTGATACTTTCTTGCACATCAGACAACTGAAATATATAACCGAATTATAACGTTAACGAAGAGCGCCTTTTATTTTGAATTGATACTTATTCGTTACAGGAAGTAAATTGGTGATTTCCTCTTGGTCGTGTTTTGGCCACTTTGCTGCATATGGAAGTTGCATGTGACTTGTCTTGGCATTTCAGTGGGTGAAAGTGAGATTTTCAGATAGTACTTTGAAGTCAAAACCACAGTGTGCAAACGCGTTTACGTCTACTAAGAGATTGGAGGCCGAAAGTGTGTGCGTTGATAAAAATAGCCGTTTGTCAAGTACGAAACTGCCAGCAATTTTTGACAACCGGATTTGTTTTGAAATGGCAATAAGGTCATCTCCTTTGGCAGACAGTCTGTTTTGTCTCCTGTGCCATGATATTTTAAATGACCCTGTAGTTATGAGTTGTAGCCATGGCTTCTGCAGAGCCTGCTTGCAGAATTACTGGGAGCACTATAGTTGTCTTCAATGTCCTCTATGTAGGAGGAAGATTTCTAGCTATGTGCGCCTGTATACCATAGAACATCTTTCATATAGTCTGGGTTCGAAGGAACAAGATACCCAAAACAGAAATGATAAACGAAATGAAGATGTAAAGTGCAAGGTTTGTGTAATTATAATGTAGTTTGAAAACTCGACATAAGGTGACATAAGGATTAGTGAAACTGGTCATTTTTAGTTCTTTGCTTCTGGATAATGCATGTAGGGGTGTACGCATTTATCTTCAGTAAGGTTCTTATTACGTAGTTCATAGAAAAACTGTGTTTTTCCATTCCAACCCAGGCCACAGTGGGATTGAAGAAGGTAGCATTTGGGTCACAGTATCTACAGCGTGAAGACATGGAAAAGACAACACAGAAGTCACAGAGAAAGCAAAATGTTCAGGTGAAGGTTGAGCAGACTGAGGAAGAGATATTTCCACCAGTTTATATGAATGGAAAAATAAAAAAAGAGGTTAAGACGGAAGAAATTTCATCTTTTCAGGTGAGGGCTGCAGTTTCACACCATTAGTTGTACGAATGGTATGCAAAAATATGTCTTCAGTTTACATATGACAGTCATTACTCTGCTAACATGCATTCATGCCTTTGTTTCTTGGTTTTGGTGAATTCAGTACACTTTCTTACACCGGCTACTCCCTTTTATTGCAGGAGATGGAGAACACATGGAGGAGGTGTGTAAACAGGTTTTGACGCTTTCCATGCAAAATGCGTGCTCAGTTCCATGTAAAACCTGCCAAATGACTCCATCATATGTCCGTCTGTGTATATTCCAGATCTCGTAGAAGAGAAGAAAGGAAAATTGACTGTGAGGGCCGTACACCCCTCACGGCACAATCTGATGCATTCTGCGGTCAGAAACGGGTTCAGTCCAGTAACGACTTGCCCCTTAGTCAGACACTGTCTATTGCTGAAAATCTAGTTTGCAGTCACAAAACCCTGATAATCCCTCTAACCCGGACTCCTGATATTAGTTCTCTTAACTTGCCTCAGCCTGCTGTCGCTGTGTTGAATATGCATCTGTGCTCCCAGTGTGGAAAGGGCTTCAAAAACCAAAGTGACCTGAAAGTGCACCAGAGGACGCACTCCCTGAAGAAGCCGTACCACTGCGCCGTGTGTGGGAAGGTGTACGTCAGCAAACATGAGCTGTTACTGCACCAGCGGCTTCACACTGGCGAAAGATTGTGGCCCTGCACCTCCTGTCTGAAGAAGTTCACCCGAAAGAGTGCCCTGGAGCTACACATGCGAAGCCACACGGGTGAGAAGCCACACCACTGTTCCCTCTGCGGGAAGAACTTTAGCAGAAGAAGTTCCCTCAAACTGCACCAGGAGAGACACGCAGGGTGGAAACCTTACATCTGCTCCACTTGTGGGAAAGGTTTTGTTACCTCAGCATCCCTAAGAATACATTGGGTCGTCCACAGAGAAGATAAACCCCATCGATGCACCCATTGCGAGAAGGCCTTTCGCAGAGAAAAGGATCTTGAGACGCATCAGCTGATGCATTCTGGAGAACGCCCGTATCCCTGCTCTCACTGTCCCAAGAGGTTCATTAGGAAAAATGAGCTGAAACTGCACGAGCGCATTCACACAGGGGAGAGACCTTACCAGTGTTTGGAATGTAAGAAAACATTCGGTCGCATCGCACACCTGAGGTCGCATCAGGTCACGCATACCAGGGAGCGGCAACACAAATGTTCCCAGTGCGACAAGCGCTTCAGTCAGCGCAACAGTCTGAAGATCCATGAACGTACCCACACGGGAGAAAAACCCTACTGCTGTACCGAATGCCAGAAAAGATTCGGTACATCCGGGGATCTGCTGAAGCACCGGAGGATCCACACCGGCGAGAAGTCGTACAAGTGCCGCCAGTGTGGCAAGAGCTTCCGGCACTCGGCCACGCTGAAGGTTCACCAGGTCGTCCACACTGGAGAGAAGCCGTTTAGCTGTTCGCAGTGTGGGAAGAGCTTTGGCCGGGAGCAGGGCTTGAAAATGCACCAGAAAACACACACTGACGAGCGGCCATACAACTGCACGCAGTGCGGCAAGGCCTTCAGGACTCCAGGCACCTTAAAATCCCATAAATATATTCATGCAGTGGGAGGGCCGTACCACTGCTCCCAGTGTGGGAAGAGCTTCAGCAGAAGCGACACTTTTAAAATACACCAGCAGATTCATTCGGGCGCGAAGTCCTACCAGTGCTCGCAGTGCGGGAAGTGTCTCAGCACAGCCAGCAGCCTTAAAGTGCATCAGCAAAGCCACGTTGAAAAAAGGCAGTTCAGCTGCCCGCAGTGTGGCAAGAGCTTCAGCTCCGCCTGGTACCTGAAACAACACGAGCGAACTCACACAGGCGAGAAGCCGTACCTCTGCTCCAGCTGCGGCGAGAGTTTCTATAACTCCAGCAGCCTGTTAACGCATCAGGTGAATCATACCGGGGAGCGGCCGTACGGATGCGGCAACTGCGGGAAATCGTTTGGCCACCCGATGCACCTCAGGAGGCACGAGAAGCTCCACAGCGGCGAAAGGCCGCACCAGTGCTCGGAATGCGGGAGGAGATTCGGCAGGAAAGACCACCTGACCGCACATAAGCGGACCCACAACGCCAAGCAGAAATAAATCAGTTCACGGCAATTTGATTTGATCGAGACAGGACAGGTCGTTGAGACAATCAACCAACCAGATTTATTTTTGATGCTTTCTGATTTGTAAACATAGCTCTATTTTTCTTTTGGCATAAAATATGCAAGTTAGATGAGGATATTTTCCAGTGAGCAACCATGGGGTTTTGTGTTTTTTTCCTTAACAAAAAAAAGTAATCTTGCAGAATCAAAGTTTTTGTTGACAAAATAAAGGTGAAAATGGCTCAGCACCAGCTCCCGTTTTTTCCTCCCCCACACCAGCCTTGTGACTGGAGATTGCAGTGTTTTCTTATCATGGGTTTCATTTGATGTTTTAAAAGCCATTCGATTTGTCGTATTAATTTTGACATTATGAATAATGGCGACTATCTTACGTTGACCTTGTGTTTCCCGATTAGGGTCTGTTAATATGACAATATGAAGTGTGCTGTGTCATGGAGTCGTTTTTGAAAATGTGGAGGAGTTTTTTTTTTTTTAAAGCACAGTAATTGCAATAAATCCATTAAAAATTTCCATTTGGCAGCCACCGTTATAGTTGATGTTAATTTACGTTCCAGTCATTAAGTAAAGTACTTTTCCCAGCAAACTTTATAATAAGATCAGTTGAGATGACCTAAAGACAGAGGATCTAGGGTCATTGTTAATTTCTGGCTCCTGACGTGAGTCATTCCTTCATCTATAATTCTGAGGGGCTGCACCATCATGCAATGAGGCATGTTGGCCACTGGGTGGCAACATATAAAAACTCATGAGTGGTCTAATGATAGCAGACCCGTAGTTAAATATATTGCAGATATTTAGTGTTTCCTCTATGCTGGTGATTTTTTTTATTATACATTTGGATAAACTTTAAAAAGGGGAAATATTGTATTGAATAATCTCCAATATGCCATCAGTAACTCACTATAAGAACTGAAGCATTAAATACTAAGTGACTTATTAGCAGAGGTGGAAATTTCAGGCCCAGAAAGGAAAAATCCAGTCTAAGATTTTGCTTCAACCAAGCAGCCGAGAATTCTGTGTCTGTGACTCTTTATGCTCAAATGGTTGGTTGAAACAAAATCGTTAACTGGATTTTTATTAGGGATGGCTAGCTATTAGCATGTAGGACCTCTTTGGCACTAGAGGTGCTTTAAGGGTTTGCATTGCAGGTTCAAATAAGCCGTTCTGCATGCCACCTTTGTGTCGAGCTGTTATTTTTGCATTTGTGCGGCCTGTTAGCGCCAACGAGTCTGCCAATTCTCTTCTGAACCGTTCTCATTAACGAGCCTTTTTCAGTCAGAACTGTCATTAGCTGGGTGTTTTTTGTTTATCATATCATTCTCTTAAAACTCTACAGTGCGTGAATGTCCCGGGAGGGTCGCTTCAGAGACGCCGGAGCCACCAAATCAGGCGCCAGCGATCACACCAAGTTCAAAAGCGCCTGCGGCGGACATCTTAGCTGTTCTGACGCTTAGTCAAGGAGCGTGTGAACCTCTCAGCCCTGTCTGCGTGCTGTATGCATTCAGCTGCAGACACACGACTAGCAGTTTGTAGGAACGGGCTGCTTGCATTATCTGATAAACTGGCCATATACAATGTCTGCATGCTTGATCTATGAAAACAGAGCATGCATACTAAAGCAGCCTTTTGGGGCTGGATCTGTGAGACCCAAGGGACTAACCTTGTATCACATCACATGACTTTTGTTTACACGGGAAATTAACAATCGTGTTGTTACTCCATCTTCACACCACAGTCTCCACCCACCTGTAAGCCTGTTTTTCTTTTTTTCACTGCCGCGTTTAAACGTTGACATGAGTTACTCATCAATTAATGATCTGTATGCAACATCTCGCAGTGAAACGCTCGGTTATTAAAAGCCAGTGCCACATAGTATCACAATAATCACAGAAAGTTAATTATAATTACAAACATGTAATAAGTAACTGGGAATATAAAATGTAAAAGGTTACGGAGAAGTATTTGAACATCGAATGTTGCAGCATAAATATTACAACTGCTGTAATGATGTGGTATTTTCAATTTATTTTTCACCTGCCCCCCCACCATCGTTTCATCAGGAATGCCAACGGAATGAGTCACTGCATTATACAGCTGGCTGTCACGAATTTTATTTTCAGGAGGGACTCGTTTTTCTCAGTTGTGCAGAATCCCCCCCCCTGTTAAAGTAACCGTGTGGGCCTGTCGTGCGTAAGCGGGGAAGTCGCCTGGATGGACAGCATAGGAAGCACAGGCAGAAAATAGGAACGGTGGGTGCGCATGCTGTCGGACACAAGCGGCGCCTATCTGCACGTGCTCACGCTGCCTCTGGGTGACGGACCCAGCATTGCAGTGTGCAGCGGCCTCCACACTCAACAGCTGCACTTCTGTGGCCAGTTGAACTGCACAACCGAGTGACTAATTCTATGTTTTATATATGCATCCTTTACTCCTCCGTCCTCTCACCATATGCATGATCTACATCTCTCCTGTTTCTAACTTACATTTCGTCCTCCTCATTCTCTACTCTTATTCATTTTTTCTGACAAAAAATACTACCAAGAAAATTTTTGATGTCACAAGTCTCTAGAACTCGGTCTCCTTGGCAACAGTCGCCAAGCAACTATCACTTGGCACACTATTCTTTCTTTTTTTTTTTACCTCTCCCTTACTCCCCAAGGCCTTCTCAGACTCTGCCATGAGGGTCTTGTCCCAGTTTACTCTAGATCCATATTCACAAAGACCTTCTCTTTCCAAAGAATTCCATTCAGGAGGAATCAAGAATATTTAGTTTCCCACCCCATACCTTATATGCTTAGTATTTGCATTCTCAAAATTTGTATTCTCTTCCCTTTTTACGTGTATTCCTATTACAGAAATAATATATCTGCAGTCGACGCGCATAAACACATGCCAAATATTACAATGCAAGCTCCCCCGGCTGTAAAAGCTGCAACATGAACTTTACAGTGATTTAAGCAATGTTTATTCTGCTCTATTTTGGATCCTGATTTGCATAAAGCAGACAGCACAGGGCAAGGTTTCAGCGACACGTAACGCTAAGCAACCGTACTGATGCACGTTAATGCACACTGTTGCGTGCCAAGAAAAATTCGGTTTTTCTGACCTGAGTGTTGGACCGTAAGAGGAGCCTTAGTGGAGCAAGTAATCTGTCAGCTGAAATGTGACAGCTCACTGCTAGAAAATATATAGCACTGAGCAACACAGACTGCATGTCCCTGCTTGCGTACGCTCAACAGGGCTACACTTCAAGTGATAAAATATTAGTTGATACTAGCAGTGATGCTATAGTTATTCATTTAATCACTTTGTTCTCTTCCAATCAACAAAAATAACTGTCATGCAAAATTTCGATAGCATTTCCACAAATAAGCACATTTGCGTATCAACAAATAAAAAAAAAATCTAAATGCCTTCAGAGTTTATAATCACACATACCGTTGTGTTTTTATTGACATGATGAAAGTGCATTTTTGAGGTCTTGCTGTTGCTGGTATTTGCCATTGCATTTAATTTCATAATAGACACGACTTCACGTTTTTCACTAATTTTGTAAATGAGACAAGTACCTGCAATGTTTGGTCAAAAACGCATTAACCAAATAAAGCAATGGAAATTTTTATGTGTAGATTTTTTTATACTGGAAATAAGGGTATGATATTTTGATAAAGGAAGTGCAAGAGAGAGGGTGAGGCTTAGTCGACAGAGGTTTTAAATGTTTATGTAGATTGGAGGTGAGCTTTGAATTTAATGGAATTTAGCATTTTTTGATTCACTGCATAAATGACATGTTAGAGTCTGAGTGTTTAGGGATAATATTTGGGGAAAGTTGTCAAGGTAGCTGGTTTTTGGGATGCAGCCACCCCAACGTGAAAAGATTTATAGGTCAGATCATTCAGATGTAGTTTCGCCTTGCAAATCAAGCTCGAGTAGAAAAATATATTTGCCACGTGTTATTGTCCAAGAAATATGTCTGCTTTTTCATAACCCTGAGTGGCAGAACACAGAAAAATCAATTACAGTTATTATAGGCGAGTCAGGTTTCGACGAGATTAAAAAGTCAGTGGTCACAGAGACAGGGTGTACACAGCCAAGCCCTCGTGTAAATAAACCTCAAGGAAGCCATTCGCAAATATTCCAAATGAAAGGCCTTTATTACCACTGAGAGTGAGACTGTGCGGCAGGCAGAGTGAGGCGCAGTCGCCGTGGTGAGGTGTGGTGGAAGGCCCCGCCCACTGGCCTAGTGTGGGCCATGTGTTCCTAACTAAGTTGTGATGCTTAGTGTGGTGATCTGAGGTCTGCACATGAACATATCAAAAAGAAAAAAAGGCGGATGCTTGTGAGCAACAGGTCACACTTAGCGACAGGTCACCTGAGGCGTGTGTCAGCTGCAGCCCCTCTGTAGCTAATGCTTCTACTAACTATTTAAACGTTTTAGGAACAAAGTGTGTTTTGAGGGAACCTGATGCTCTTAACTCTCCCTGGTTTAGTCTCTACTTCATTTTTTACCCCCCCCCCCCGCACCCCCCAAAGATGGATTTTTCTGCCTCCTTTTCTCTTACTGTCCCAGACTAAATCACTTGTCTGTATCCTGCCATTTTCCGTCAGTCCTTTCTTTGCTCTCCTCTTCATTTTCCCTGTCCACCTCCTCTCCCCAGTCCCCGTTTTTCCTCTCCCCCGTGCCTGTCCCTGTCAGCCGCCATCCATCGCGGGGCCCGGGGGGGGGGGGGGGGGGGGGGGGGGGGGGGGGGGGGGGGGGGGGGGGGGGGGGGGGGGGGGGGGGGG
>JABFDZ020000084.1:1385447-1395485 GCA_019775955.2 Pollimyrus isidori
CCCCCCCCCCCCCCCCCCCCCCCCCCCCCCCCCCCCCCCCCCCCCCCCCCCCCCCCCCCCCCCCCCCCCCCGATTCTTCCCGTTTTAATGCAGCTATAGTGGAGGAACAACAGAAACCCTCCTTGGAAGGGATAAACAGCGCCTCCCGATGACAGCGTACAACAGACCATCTGTGTGCCGTGCAGGGGCAGGCTAGCCTTCACACACACACACACACACACACACACGTGAGCTCACACACACACACACACACATATAAGTGAGCTCACACACGCAAACACACATACACGTGAGCTCACACACACACAAATACACGTGAGCTCACACACGCATGCACACATACACGTGAGCTCACACACGCACGCACGCACATATATAAGTGAGCTCACACACGCACGCACGCACACACACATAAGTGAGCTCACACACGCACACACACATACGTGAGCTCACACACGCACACACAATTCATATATTATATAATTTCTAAAGTCTAACTATAATAATCATAACCGCTAACCAACCCTAACCTTAACCAGCTTACCTAACTAATCAAACAAAATAGAAGAGTCGTGGCTATTTTAGTTTTTTGATTGCATTCATATGTATTTTTTTTTATAAAATTCAGGTTTATATTGTGGGGAACTGAAAACTGTCCTCACAAGCTAAAGATTAGCAGGTTTTACCACATTGTAAGGACATTTGGTCCCCACAATGTGGTATATAAAAACCCAGACACACAATCATGCACACAAGCCACCCAAGCCCTGTGTGTCCATCTGTCAGCCAGACCACATCCTCCGCCTGCATCTACTTACGCCTGTCAGCCAGCATGTGCTGTGCAGTCTGTACACAATCAGCATGCAGTCAGTGTGCAGTCTGTACACAATCAGCATGCAGTCAGTGTGCAGTCTGTACACAATCAGCATGCAGTCAGTGTGCATTGTGCAGTTAGTGTGCAGTCTGTACGCTGTCAGTGTGCATTCAGTGCACAATCAGTGTGCATTGTGCAGCTAGTGTGCAGCCAGTACACAGTCAGTATCTAGTCACTATGCAATCAGTGTGGTCATTATGCAGTCAGTACACAGACTGCACAGTCAGTATGTGGTCATTATGCAGTCAGTACACAGTCAGTATGTGGTCTTTATGCATTTGTTACGCAGTCACTATGTGGTCATTATGTAGGTGGGACACAGTCAGTGTGCAGTCAGTGCTCCACTATACTGCTTCTCCTGTTATGCTCGATGGCCACAAGAGACACGCTTTATGCACTAAACACGTGTGTCTTTGTAATATTCAACGAGAGGGTTTTCGTCTTCAATTAGAAAAAAAAAAATACTACCAGAAAAAGTTATTTCAAAAGTGATTAAATTACAAAATGAATGGGGTTTCGTGGGGGGTTCGCAGCCTATCCCGGACACTATGGGTGCAAAGCAGGGAATGACCCTAAACCAGATATAATTTGCATGATATATTTAATTGAATGTCTTTATTTAAATGTACTGTACATAACAGACATGGTTTTTCACATTCAGTTGGGCTCAAACGTGAGGATGACCCTCGTGCAGGCCTGCACAGCCACCTCTGAACTCTTGGTTCCACTCTTGTAGATTTTTGAAGACTTCATCCCTTTAATTTTGGGAAATTGTCAGAATCAGAGTCTGTACTGCACGGCCATCTACCTCAGCCCAGAAATCCTCTCTCTTTACTTGTTTGGACCAAGATAAAAGCAGCTAATTTCGCTTTTGCCTTGGAAATGAGACTAGAGGCCTCCCAGGAAGTACAGCGGCGGGAATGACTGAGGGATCAAACACACCCACCCGCCTGGTCGTGGGATAACAGGAGAACAGCTGGCTGGAAAGTGGAGCATGTGCGTGTTACACGGATGGCCGTCCTGCTCAAAGCGGAGCATGTGCATGTTACACGGATGGCCGTCCTGCTCAATTGGGACACGTCCGTGTCAGACTGCAGCCCTACACCCTTTGAAGGTCGGCAAAACACAAATCCTGAAAGATGGACATGGCCTTGTGGAGTAATCCTGAGACAAAATAGGGCATGTCATGACGTAACCAAGCTCAGAATGACCTGAAAATGAATATAACCCACGTAAACTGTATATTATAAACTGAATTATAAACGAGGTCTTCACTCCAGCTGCCTTCTCTTCAGTCCTATCTCCACGCCTGCTCACGTTTCTATGACAGGACAGAAGTGACATGGCCATTGACTCATACCATTGGTCTCAGAGGTGGCCCGAGTGACAACTGATGCTCCTTGTTATGCTAGTGAAGCGTGCTGCATGCTATCACAGCGTAACATCATGCTATCATAGCCCAGCATAGCATCATACCATCACAGCGCAGGGCAAGCAGCTTTAGCATGTTCTGGCCCCATTTTCTTTGATGTAAGGTCGTGGGGTAGTTAGAGGCCCCCTGGGCCCCGAAGGGCAGCTTCAATTATTCATTGTGAAGTTTCAGGAACTTTCCGACATTCTGTGCTGACTGCCCTCATTTATACCCTATTAAATAAACATGAACCCACATAACAAAGGGATTGGGTTAGTGAGGTTTGCTGACAGAATCATGTGATTGTTTAAAGCAACGCAGCAGCACCACTGAGAAATCAGCAGTGCGGTCTTTTGAGGGTATAATATCATTGTAGTTCATATCAACAGCAACATTAAAATGATGCACATGCTGTATGTGTAAACAGATATCTTGGTTCTTATGGCACATAAGGCAGGGATGAAATTTAACCAGGGCAGTAGTAACACAAACAAAGTTAGAATCCATTTGTAAGACACAGGGTCACCAAAGTCCATCGACTGGACAGGGATAGTAAAAATCACAGTCAAAGGCAAAGTACTGATTTGGCATTGGCCATTATGTATGAAGTTTCACCACCCCAAACAACAGAAAAGTAGAAAGCATTATTTTCACTTTTCAGGACCCAATCATTCTAAATAATGCAGAGATATTTCATCCATAAAGATGAATTGTTAATTCCTATAGAGTATTCATAATTTCCTACTGTACTCAAAAATAGATTAAAAGGCTATAAGGTACAGATTATAGATTTTAAACAATTAAACTATATATTTTTTTAAATGTAAAATTATAATTAGTGTGTAATAGTTTGTGTCCTTTGTTCATTATACTTAACGGCGTCCTTTAATTTGGCCTAGAGGGGCAAAGAGCAGAAGGATACTAACCTGTTTCCAGTTGTCATAGACGACTATGCAGCTCTCCTCACCGTCCACTGTCACCATGCGGACATATCCCTCTCCTAAAAGAACAATCACAGTGACATGCTGAGGTCCTCACAGTAGCAAGACACTACTGGACACCTCAGAAGGACAGAATGATGTCCTCACAGAGACGGGACACCTGAAAAGGACAAAATGAGGTCTTCGCAGAGACAGGACACCTCTGAAGGACAGACTGTCCTTCACAGAGACGGGACACTTCAGATGGACAGAATGATGTCCTCACAGAGACGGGACACTTCAGATGGACAGAATGATGTCCTCACAGAGACGGGACACTTCAGATGGACAGAATGATGTTCTCACAGAGACAGGACACGTCTGAAGGACAGAATGATGTCCTCACAGAGATGGGACACTTCAGATGGACAGAATGATGTCCTCGCAGAGATGAGACACCTTGCAGAGATGACTGAGGTCATCACAGAGGCACACTGAAGTCCTTAACAGTGATTGTATGAGCCACACAGACACACTGAGGTCCTTACAGAAACAGGACACCCTGACAGTCACCTAGTGAGGTCCACAAAGAAACCTTAGATTCACACGCATGGATCTTGACTTGCATACACAATGCTGTGAAATGTTATAGAGAGTCATTGTGTAAACAAAGAGATACAAAGATACATAGAACATGTACACAAACACACCCACACACACACACACACACAGACACACACACACACACACACACATACACACATGCATTCATATTTTTGTGGGGACCTTAACCCCTACCCAACCCTAACCTTAGCCATAAGTGATCAAACAAAATGCAAGACTTGTCACATTTCAGCTTTTTGATTGCATTCACAGAGTTTTCCTTTATGAGCACCAAAAAAATATCCCCACACCATCAAAATAACAAGTTGTTTATTACACCGTGTGGAAATTTTGTCCCCATGCTATAATATGTACATGTGCATGCACATGCACCAAAAACAGGCATCATACACTGCATTCTGAGATACTTCTCGCTGCTCCAGTCCCAGACTTCAAACTATGCTGGGTTAAAAACTACCATGTCCAGAATAATCATGGACATTAAGGTCTGTTTATACATAGGGATGGGAGGAATCAAGATTGCCATTCTGACCCGGGGGGGGATCACTCTCCAGTATCAGTCACATCCATTTTATCCCAACCGGAAGCAGTAAGGTACTCAACAGCAAGTAAGCTCAACTCACTGAACACACAGCTTGGCAGCATATCATAATTGCACCAACTGTCTGTTTTGAAGCCATATTTCTGTCCTTACCTCTTATTATACACCAAGAATGGCCTATTGTGTTACATATCGACAGACTAACATTTTTAAGTTCTTGTTAGACTCGCTGAATTTCTTGAGGTAGTAACCCAAGGAGATCTGAAATGTGTAATCTGTCTCACAGACAGTAATGGAAGAGTAGTGACGTGCTGTGTCTATAATTTACCTACGACTTGGCTATCAGAGTCCACTGACGCAGAGCGGTCAAACTCTCCGCCTAGAGCTATGGCGAGGGTAGACTTGCCGACCCCATTCTGACCCAGCAGCACGATCCGCAGTGGTCGCTCCGGACTGCCATCGCCAGGCCGCGAAGTGGGGTCGTCCTGGCTGACGCTGAAGGTGATTGGTGGGGAGGACTGGCTGTCCAGCCCTGGCGTCCAATCGCAGTCATCCGAGACCGCCTCCTCTCGCCTCAGCTGGTGCTTGATTGGCAGAGGGGTGCTCCCTCTTCGAAGAGGAGGTGCGGCCGATAGAGTCATGATGTCACCCTGAGAGGTGCAGAATTAATAGTGGGTTTGTGGGAAATAATTCAAGAGGCTCAGGAAACAGCATAGTGCCAGAACACTACACAGGGAGACTGAGGAGGCTAGTATTTTGTTACATTTCTGAGAATAAAATTACTATTGGTAACACCGAGCTCCACATCACGCCAGGAAAAAACTACTTTGGCCCTAAATTTTTATAGGATTTAGTAACATTTGTCCATACAAGGAGACTGGACATAGGGGCTGAGTTATTCTGTACTTATTTGTGTCCCTCCTCTGTGAGGGTGCAGGGCGCCAGCACAGAGAAGGCAACTTGGCACATGATTGAACGCGAGTCTGGCACCAGTTCCTATAGGGAGGAAATGCATGCTGGTCGGACAGAGAAGCCGCTGGCGTCGACAGAGAAGCAGGCGAGTTAAAAAAAAATGTGCTAATACAGACAGATCAGGAGGCAGACACGGCAGCTTGGGGAGTGGGGAGGGCAGCGCAGGATAGAGCCTCCACCAAGTGGATGGAGAAGAATACAGAGACGGTATAGGAAAGGCATCCAGAGCTGGACCCAGGTGTTAAAATACTGTCACCTCGGCGCCTAGCGCACACCGTGAACACGGTGCTGGGTCAATAACCGATCGACAAAACTCGCATTGCTAAGCGAATCACGGGCGCCGTTATGCAGTGTGAAATGCATGCATAAAACAGCCTAACGGAGCCGTGTTTACGCCATTTACACGATGCATTGAGGTTAGACGCAAAGGCGAACTATAGATGCTTCCACTTTACGGTCTTGCCTTCAAATTCCCCTTTATTATGTGCCACACGTTTTGCATCCGGTGGTAAAAAATGCTTGTATTCCCATAATAGTAACTGAAGAAGCCGATCTCATTTACTGCGCGTTCTCCCCGGTCTGGGTTACCCGCATTAATATTAATACCACAATTAATCAAGCGCTGGTGCGCCTGCAGACGCGGGGAAATCAGCCGGGAGGGAAGGGGGCAATTACAGCAGTTGAAAAGAGGCAATCAATTAATTAAAGCCTTACAGTACGTGTCACGCAAAAGAGCACCTAAGACAATCTGTTATCAAGAAGATATTAGTTATAACCGTAATTACACAGCTGGTATACAAATACACATTTTCTTGTCACTATAAATATAACATTGTACATATAACAACACAACCTGCACGACGAGAATGTAGTGGAAGGCAGTAATAAGTGCAAAAACTTACCCAACTTTATAAAAACCGGAACTGATGACAGATAAATGGTACCGGGACAGATAAACGTTTACTGCCACCATTCCCCGAGTTTGGGGCATGGGTGGGTAAATGCTAGAGTAGCGGGTGTACTGAGGACCGCTATAATTCATAATGCAAACACGCATCGTGAACGAGCACAGATACTCCAAATGATTTTAAAAAATCCCTTAATTTCATGTGACCCATACCTCCCACGCCCTACTGTTTTAATAGACCACCTCTTTGTTCAGTCGCTTGACAAAGCAAGCAAATGAAGGCAAAAATGGTATTCATAACATAGAACAATAATTACATTTTAAACATGGACTTTTTTTTGGTAAATTGTTTCAATGGGCATTGGCGTATTTCTGCTGCTGTTTTTCAAACACTACGCGGACGCACTCAAAGCATCCCGCAATTCTTAACCATTAGTACGATCGAAATACCTGACTATCACTATTCTTCAGTCGCCTACGACTTGCACGGAAAGCCCGAAGATAGCCCACTTACCTGCGCTCACAGCGGCAGACTACAGCGCATACCGTTTCTCCTCTGTCCACCTCTGCCTCTTCTTTCGCTCACCCTCTCTCGGTTATTTTGTCATGGCACAGTAAGCATACCGTGTGTGTGTGACTGTGTATGTGTGTGTGTGTGTCAGCAGCACGTCGCTAAGTGTGCGATGGCTCGCACTCCCCCTCCAGTACGTCTGCATTAGTGACTCATAGGAAGAGGGACCCAGACCGACTATAACCACTATCACGTTTGTGCATTAACCCATATTGACATTTATGTTTATTTATAATAGTTGATGGCATCGAATTTTATTATTTAGGCTACCCGCCAGATTTAACTGAATATATGGGCTATCAAGGTGTTTTGGATCAGCAAACAAGTTTTTTTTTTTTTTTTCACCCCCCCAGTTCTTTCACCTTCGCAACACCGGGATTGCAGGACATCCATTTCGCCGCCAGGGGGAAGAAAAACCTCGTTTTGCCGTAGAAACCCGGGCCATCTATCAATATGGCAATTTAATATACGGACAGAATTTTAATTACACCTTGGCTAGCCTTGACCACACAAAAGAGCTGGATTGATTAATAGGGTTAAAATATGATCATAACACAACAGACAATAATTTAATAACAATAATAATATTTCCAATCATGGGCCACGGATCTGGGATGGGGGATCTTCGGAGCATCATTAAGAATGCAGTGATGAGTAATCGCAGAAAGTCTGGCCCTCCTTCACAAATGTTTCTTAGGTCCTTGGTTATATCTGCAAAGCAAACAGACAAATGCAGTTCACAGTTCCGTGTCTCCGTCCACCTTAAAACTCCTCTTCCATTTCAGGGTAACAGAGTCAGTTTGAATTTTAAACATTAAAAACGGGAAATGGAGATTTTATACTGCTTTACCTTCATGTGCTACGTAATACACCAAAATATTCCTGTTAACATTGGGAGCTGTGAAAAATGCAACACCCCCATTTCTTGCTTAACATCACTCCTCTAAAAAAAGCTGAGCTTCCAAAACATGCCGAAATACCCCAAGGGGGGGCACAGTGAGCACTGAGACGGGATAAGGGGGAGCACACCACGGCTGGGATACACACAGGATGTGTGAAAGCGTGTACAGGCTCCCAGAGACTACCGTGTGGGGGTCACGACAAAAATAGTCACCCAATCTGGTCCTCGGGGACCCCTAGACAGTCGACGTACCGAGAGGAGGGAGGGAGCAAAAATGTGGACTGTCTGGGGTCCCGGAGGAGGAGGAGGGGAACGTTCATGTAAAGGACCCTTCCAGAAAAACTGAGCCTGGCGTTGAAATTGAGAGGATTCCAGTCGAAAGCACTGGATCGTCTCATTTTCCTGAGCTCCAAACTTAGAACAATTTCTTCATTAAAGATTCCAGTCAAACAGCATAATGAAGGATGTAATCAGAGCATGAAGTTTCAGGCAAAAAAAGAATGCCAGTCTAACCAATGCAAAAGGCTGCCAGGTGACTGGATAAAGGGTGACAGGATAAAGGGTGACTGGATAACAGGTGACAGGATAAAGGGTGACTGGATAACAGGTGACAGAATATAGGGTGACTGGATAACAGGTGATTGGATAAAGGATGGCTGGATAACAGTTGATTGGATAACAGGTGACTGGATAACACAATCACATGTGTCAGAAACTGCAGCTGCACCACAGGAAAAAAATGCCTCAGATGGGCTTGTTTCTTTTAATTTGACCAACAGCATGGCCATGATTGAATTATATTGGAGATGAATTTCATGATGAATTTCATTGTACTAGATTACTAGGGGTTAAGGTTCTCACAGTTGAGAAATGGATAGAAAAAACATTTGAATCCATATATCATATATAAATGCTTCCAGGACAGGCTCTGGACTCCCTGCAGCCCAGTAAGATAAGCGGGTTGGAAGATGGATGGATAGATATCATATATAAATACTGCTTGTGAGGTATATCTGGACATGCAGGCTTTGAATCGGTATAAATTCGAACCACAAGTGCTACAGCACAAAATTAATTAAACCAGCGTTAAAAAACAAGACACAGGTCAATGAAACAAGCTTCCAGGTCCCAGACCTGATTTTAAATTGCAGCATGTAAAACTGAAGCAATGTCCACTGGCACTGATCAGGGATCAGTCTCGGAACAGGTTCAGGCTAGCAAGCGCAAATGGCCGGCAGCTTCGGAAGTCTGAACGCATAGCAGCGGTGTGACAGGGCTGTCCTGTTCCATTGGGTCCCTGAAATGCAGTCTAAAAATGCATCCAATCCTAAGATTCACTGCGTGGACCTTGGAAGGAGGTAACCTACAAAGGCCAGGGAGACTGTGTCCTTCGAAGGCTGCAGCCTCTGAACTGGGACACAGCTAATGCCTGCAGGCAAATGATCCAAGATAATTCGCTTTACTCTTCAACATTACCCAAATACAAATTATGGTGGGTTATTATAATTATTTTTATAATTAGTAGTATTTATTTATTTTTAAAAAATATTTTTACGTATCAACTGTTAACCAAGCATGTTAAGTAGGTTAACTATACTAATTCTACAGTATTTTCAAACACTCTTTGTATTTTTTTGTTGAATTAACACCTACGGTAATACATTTTAGTTTTATTCCTTTCGAGAACATTCCAGAGCATTTAAACGGTTTCTAACTGATGCTACTTTACCTGTCCATGGTGAGAGGCACCATACCCAACAGACAACAGGCACAAGAACGTGGGATATGTGTGTGCAAAAGCTTGGCAAATGCATTAGAATAGGGGGCCCGTGTGCCCGTTTGTGAGTATGTGCATGAGGCCCGGTGAGAAGCACGGGTCAGAGCTACAATGCGTGCAAGGCCACTGATAATAGGCCTGGACAGTCAGAGTTAGGAAGCCATTATACACTTTATCTCTTCATTATACTGAGTAGAGAGGGCTTGACGAGAAGGGGGGGGCAGTGAGGTCATCGCACTCATCGAGAGAATGAGTGAGCGGGGTGGGGGTGGGCTGGGGCCCGTTTATATAGCGAGGCCAGTGAAAATGGGAGAGGAGGCCAGAGAGATGGAGAGTAAGATACAGAGACAGTGGAGGGCTGAGAGAGGCAGGGTAGGGCTGAGAGAGGCAGGGGAGTGCTGAGAGAGGCTGAGAGAGGCAGGGTAGGGCTGAGAGAGGCTTCCAGAGGCAGGGGCGGGCTGAGAGAGGCAGGGGAGTGCTGAGAGAGGCTGAGAGAGGCAGGGGAGAGCTGAGAGAGGCAGGGGAGGGCTGAGAGTGGCT
>JABFDZ020000084.1:1441075-1460246 GCA_019775955.2 Pollimyrus isidori
CTTTTTTATTATTCTCTCCCCTGTCGTTTTTTTGTTTGTTTTTGTGGTGTGGTGTGGTGGGGGGGGGGGGGCGCGCGCGCGCCGCCCGCATGTGTGTGGAGCGTATCCAAGGCAACACAGGACATGAGGCAGAGGACAACCCTGGACAGGATCCCAGTCCATCACAGAACACACGCTCTCCTACATCTATTGAAATTTTATTTGCTTTTGAATATAATGTGTATTTAGTTGGCAAGCTCACACCTTTCATCCACAGGGACTCACATTTCACTCTCAGCTGGATATTATATATGTAGACCTCTAACTTAAGTTCAACACTAAAGAGCACAAGCACCATGCCAAGTGTGCAAAACATTCAAACGCCTCTCCATCCACCATCATGCCCATTGGCTATGAACCAGGGAGATGGGGAGAGAAAGGTAGGGACTTGCATATTAACGAGTATCGATTCTACTGACTCACCGAGTCCACAAGGCAGTCGGTTCCGGAAAGATCCAAATGAACCAAGCAGTTGGGCTGGGCCAGGAAGAGGTACAGGTTCTTCAGAGACACAAGGAGGAGAACAGTTAGAGCAGCAGTATGGGTACTTTAAAGGGCCAGCACTCATGGAAAACAACAGCCATGGGTGAATGTGAGAGCCACAGGTGTTAATGACGATGACACCCGGGAATCAGTGAGGGCAGGAGTCGACAATCACGGCATGGTGTCTTATTTTTGGGGTTCAACGGAAGGCCCTGACATTAAGACTCCCACAGCTACGACTGACAGATTAATCTCCAAAGCCGTACTTAATCTAAAACAGTCATTACCACCTAATGAACTCTATCTGAACTGGGACCAATGCATTACCTCAGGCCCAGGTCAAAATCTCACCCAATCCAATTTAAACACTTTGCACTACAAAGGTACAGCCCTTTCCACTGCTCAGACTGAACCACGTTTTTTTCGGGACACGTACGAAGACCGCTCTGTGAGAGGGAATGTGGGGCCTGGCAGCAGTTAAGGAATTAGTTTACTAACAAGAAACTGTGGCACCTTTGAGGCTGCTGTAAGCACCAGTGAATCACACAGTATAAGGATGTGGTACAATTGTTACCAATCTCCAAAATATTCTGGCATCAGTAAAGCAAAGCATTCAGCGTGGTTTCCAAGGCAGGATGCTTTTTAATAATGCATAGCATATTGGGGCGAAACGCTAAGTGGGCTGGCAGAGTCCTGAATGTACTGTGGTTATGTGGGCTTGTGAATGATGAAAACTGTTTAGAGAAATCGGTTAAAAAAGGAGAGACCATCAGGACAGCAAACAGCTATGTGGGATACATGGAACTGGCGGGCGTGACGGGCAATTTTATTTGGAATGTGCACAGTATGAATGGGTGACCCAAACGACGCATACAGGGGTGATTCTAGGAAGGTGATGAGCATAATTCATACAGAGGGGCCAACCTTATCATTAGCCAATGATATGTCTTGAATTGCTGAGTGACAAAGGGAAAAGGGCCAATCAGCTTTCAGCTGGGGCCATTCATCCTGTGGCCCCGCCCCTGTATACACCCCTGCTTTTACAACCTCTCCCCGACTCTATCGCTGGTGCTTGGAGCAAATGTATGACTATCATGTGAATACAGGTGCACAGGCCGGGATGGAGGGATGGAGAATTCTAACCGTGGCATCTTCTCCGGAGAGCACTCCGGGGTTCTTGCTGAGGTCTAGGTGGAGCAGGGAGTTGGAGTAATCATCACTGGAGCTGAGAGCCTGGGACAGACACACCACACCTGACACAGGGGTGGGAGGGGGAAGGGGGGTGTAGAGACATGTTTATTTCCTTAATTCTCAGTTTAATGCCTCATGTGTTACATTTCCTTCAACCCATCAGTACATACTTTGTTCCCTGCATTACCAGCACTAGCTACACAAAACCCCAATACTTTCCAGGCTATTAAAGGGTTTTCACCTTTCGAATTTTAATCGGAGACATAGGGGAGAGGAATGGGGAGGAAACATTTCCAGTCGTTTCCTGTTTGCGTGTTTGATTTATGTGGGACGTTGCGGGCAGCTGAACCAGAAACACCCTTCCCCCCGTGCTGCCAGTAACCGCAGCAGAAAGCCAGGAGACGTTATCGCGTTTCGGGGCTGGGTTGTTGGCCACGGCGCTGCGCCGTGCCGCACGTTCCCCCCCCCCCCAGCGCTTCCGCTCGAATTTCACTTCCCCTAATTCAGTCTGTGCGTCTCGAGGGCATCGACGCGTATTTGGGGGGGAGAGGGGAAAAAAAAAGCAATGAAATTTTATCCCAGTAATACTAAGAAAAGGGTGATTAGGCAAGAATAATATAGAGAGAGTGAAAAGCAAAAAAAAGACTGGAAAGAGAGTGCAAACATCCCCCACTGTGTGCAGCCCTCTTTTCTGAGCTTTCATTAAAACCACTCGCTCGCTTTAGTCAATACTCGGCGGTCGCCCGCGGAGGCTGGATGCGTGGGGCAGTCAATCCAACCTTAACAGAAAACATCCTGTAAGCCATGTTAGGGTTTCACCACCACACCCCCCGTCCGGCTGCACTGACGTGTCCATAACACCGGCTAGTGAAGTGCTAATGTCCGTCTGCCCGCAAAGCTAGCGGCGACGCTTTGGCAGCTAATGCTTAATGCCGCGTGTCATTGCTTTCTAAATACAGTCGGGCTCAGTCTGGGTCCGTAAAGTTTCTGTCATAATTGAACAGCCCGAGAGAGATTAAAAAGGAAGGGTGCATTGGCGGGAGCAAACGGGCAGCTAGAGATCCCTTTACGGCCCGTGTGTACAAGCTCTCGTCAGAAAACGGCACGGATGTGAAGGGAGATGGAAAACAAGGATGATGAGGAGGGCGGCCGCGGGCATCGGGAGCAGCGGAGGGCAGAACACCAAGCAAAACTCACACCGAGTGTAAATAGACTGACTAGGTGAAAGTGCTTTTGCTCCCCTGAGGCCCTACAGAGGAAAGCCCCCCCTGCGCCGCGCTTGTCTTACATCCACCGCAGACAAGCCAAAACGAATAAAAGAGGCTCTGGAGGGAGAGGGGCACCATTTTCACCCCAGCCTATCGTGAGGTAGAGGGCAGGGCGGGGCCTACCCTTGGAGGAGAGAGAGGTCTTGGAGAGGTTCAGCAGACGCAGGCCTTTGCTGAGGCGGCAGACCTGCTGGATGAGGTTGGAGACCCCTGTGGAGGCAAACAGCAGGCTGAGAGTCTCTCCCGCACGCTCGCTCACTCACTCGCTCGTCCTCACAGTGAACCAGAAGACTACATACCACAAAGGTCCCATTAATGAGACGCACAGGTATATATACACGAGCAGGCACACACACACACACATAAACACATGCACACACACACGCACAGCTACTGATGCAAGAGCGTGACAGGTGTCCGAAAGGCAGCTGCAGGTGGGCGCTCCTGACTCATATTATAGGATTGCAATGTGTTGCCGGGGGTCACAGGATTAACTTTGAAGCTGGGAAGGAAGCATTCACACGCATGCACAACAGAGACAAGCTGGTGGACAAACAGAAAGATGGCAAGAAAGTATGGCAGAGAGAGAGAAAGAGAGATGAGAGAGAGGTGTTACCTTGATTGTCCAGGGTGTTGTTAGCCAGATTGAGAGAATGAATGACTGAAGCTGGGTTCTCTGATAAAGCAATAGCCATCTTCTGAGGGAAGTCTCTGGAATGGGAAATAGAGTACAAACCCCCATATGAACAGACCCACATGGGTACAAACCCCCATATGAACAGACCCACAGAGGTACAAACCCCCATGTAAACAGACTCACATGAGCATTAACACTAGGGTGCATCCGACGCCCCATTAAAGAAATAAATTGTTAAATAACTTTTTGTCCCTAATTTATTTTTCCTCCGAATGTCATGCAAATAACATGTGAATATTCTGGCTTGATTCAGATAACATTCTTAGGGTCCTCCGTTGATATGAGTGTCACATTTTGTGCAAATATAGCAATACAATTAAAAAACTACTGCTGACGTGCTAAGCACAGTACAATCCTATTTATCTAAATTGTTTATCTGAAATTCTCTGTCTGGGTGAGTATGGTACATCAGGCACCTCAAAATCTATCCGTAAATCTGCCTCCTTTATCACTGCATCATCTTCAGTAATGGAACTTCCTAGTCCAAATATTACCGCAGATTGCTTTATTTTCTTTTGTACTGCCTTCGATGACTTTATAATAGTAACAAAATCAGGTTTGGTTTTCATAGTTGAATTTCATGTGAAAATGTTGCAGTTTTACTTTGTATGTGCATAAACATATTTTAAAATTGTGATAGTACAAAATAAGACTCAAAGGCAATATAAAAATGACAGATAAATGAAAATAGTATGATATTTATTATGCACTACTATTAAATTATCTACTTGACAGAATTGAACCACGTGGGCTATTGTGCCGGCTTTTACAGAACTAAATGAAGGTTGAGTTTCTCATGACTTGCACACAGTCAAAATTAATGCCTATGACAAAATTATATACAATGCCTAAAATAATGCTCTGACATTACACTTTCCATAAATGAGTAAGTACCAATACGAATTTTATTACCAAGAAAACTTATGTGCATTGCATGAGCATTCCACTATTCTATTGGATTAGTGGAAACTTCAGATGACTGGAAGACCCCTTGAACTTAATGCTATCTGACCAAAATTTTATATTCTTGCAAGACATGAAAAGGAAAAAAACTAGAATAGGAAAAGCTGCATCTTTCAACCTTAGGGCGGGTATAAACACCCATACGAACACATCCACACATTTATAAGCTGCCGCACGAACAGACCCACGCAGGTATAAACACCCATACGAACACACTCAAAGGGGTATAAACAGCCACACAAACACACTCCTGCGGGTATAAACAGTTACGCAGACACACCCATGTTGGTATACACACTTATGCAAACATATTCACACAGGTATAAACTGCCACACACAGAGATATCTAAATCACACCTCATAAGGCACCATCACACCTGGTATATCTAAACAGTGGATGGACTGTGTGAGAGCAGCACAGTGAGATGCGGCATATCACGCACCCCCGAGGAAGGGAGGGGGCCATGCTGACTCACGGTTTGAGGCCGGCATTGTCCAGCGTGATCTCCTCCAAACTGCTGGACTTGCTGAGAGTGTGCAGGACCTGCTCCGTCACTTCCGAGCCCTGGCAGAGCAGATGGGGAGCGGGGAGGGTGAGAGGAAATGCTGACCAAGCAACATCTACCTGCAGAGCTGCTCAGCGACTGATTATGCAGAACCAAGCAGTGGCAGTTTTATGAGTGAGATGTATGCCGATATTATGGGATGGCTGTTATGCAGAGGCCTTGAAGTTAATGCATACTATAGATACTACATGTCAACGCTATTGGATGATCGCCACTCTGGGGCGCAGCAGTTCAGTGGAACAATGCCGTCGGGATGGTGATAGTTACTATTCGCAGATCTTTGCAGTAGAGCTTGGTGAACCAGGTGTTGTAGGCTATGGACGCCACGATCACGGCCAGGTCCCTGAAAGAGAACAGCACGAGCTCTCACACGGAGGGACTGAGGGCAAGGCTCCCGCCAGCACAGCAGGAAACAGCGTCCAGAATTACACCAGAGGGTGTCTGACATCCTTCCAGTTTCCCTTTGTCATCTTTCCAGGGACGTTTTGAAGAGAGGTATCTCCATTTTGTATACCCCCTCGTCTTATGCAGGGTCGCAGGGGTATTCTCGAAGCTACATGTGCAAGACAGGGAATGACCCAAGAGGGAGAGTCAACCCAGTGCCAGGCTATGAACCTCTACCTCTGCAGTTGTGTGAGATGCACTCCTTATACTTACACACCACACAGAGATGCTCTAGAACAGGGCTATTCAAATCACAGTGCTCAAGGACAGAACACTGATGATTTTCCAGCCTTCCTTCACCTGTGAGCCAGGTGTGAAGCCTCTGACCAATCTCAATCAGTAATTATTAAACTAACTACCTGGGAAAACTGAAAACATGGCCTGGATTTGGAATCAGGGCCTGAGTTGAATAGCCCCTGCTCCAGACAACACTGTTGTGGATCCTGAGCCCTAAAGCGCTCAGGGAGATTCTCCTGGAGGAACTAGGTCTTGGTCACCGATGGGTAATTCCGGTCCAGAGAGTAAAGGTTCAGATCAAGATTCTGTTTTGACCAATCAGCTGAAAATAAAGAGTCACAGTCACAGAGTACTCAAATGGTTGAAACAAAATCTTAGTCTGGACTTTTACCCTCGGGACCTAAACTTCCCCCTTCTTGTCTTTGTCAGGGTCTTGTTCTCAGGCCATGGCCCCGGAGCTTGTCTGACTTCCCCGTCCCAGGTGTCTCTCCGGGGTGCTTCCCACGCGCCTCGTATGGGAAGCTGGCGCTCCTTCCAGTTTAGCCGTATCAGGCGGCCATGCGCATGCTGTAGTGAGGCATCTCACACCAGCTGCCCTTTTCTTCGCCTGTTGGCATGGGATGCAGGCAGAAAGCCACCCCTGTCAATGCCCAGGCCACCCACCATGTCACAGAGGACAGGGAAGCAAGCTCACAAAACGCTGCGCACCTACATCCCGGTCCTGCGGGGGCTGCTATTTGTGGGGGGGCTGCTATTTCCACTTACCAGTGTCATTGCTTCACCTCCCATATCTCCCCATTAAGAAACACTACAGAGCATCCGCACGCAGGTAATGATGAAAGGTGCAATTTTTTTCTTGAAACCAGATCATTTTCTTTCCAAGGATCGATTGAGAGAGGGGCAAGGGTGTCTTTGGGTTTCTGTGACGTCTGCTGCCATGATGGGGTTCCCAGCTTGTGAGTGAGAGGGTGGAAACGGCAGGGGATGGATTCTGAACATACTTGACTGAATCGTTTTGACCCGGAGCCAGAGAAGTGTCAAACGTCACAGCTGGCTACACTTCCCTGCTGTTAGCTAACGTGAACGGTTACAGCAAACCTGTGCAGTGACATCCAATGTCTCTGCTTTCACTTAACCAGCTGCTTAGCTCTCTCAGTGCAAACTGAAAATACACTGACATCTGGGGTGACACGGTGGTGTACCGAGTACTGCTGCGGCAACACACTTGCGGGTTATAGGTTTGAATCCCATCCCCAGACTTGCTCATGTTCTCACCCGCGTTCAAAAACATGCAGTCAGTAGAGCTAGTCTCTCGAAATTGCTCATATTTTGTGTGTGCCCTCTGATGGACTGGCATCCCATCCAAGGTGCCCCCTGCTTTGCGCCCAGTGCTTCCTGGGATAGGCTCCAAGCTCACTATAATCTAGTGCTGAATTTGAATACACCTCTGACAGTACAGAATTTATTGATACATTAAGAAGGTAATTAAGTATGTAAACAAACATATATTAATAATACTTCAACATATGCAACTTATGCTGATGTATTAAAGAAAATTAAAGAAAATAATTGCTTTGTTACCTCGGCGGCAAGGAAATTAAATCTACCCCTGGCATATGATGTATTTGCTATTCCTTTATGGACACCGATGATTAATGACTACAATATACATCACAAACACAGAAATATAAAACAAAGTAAAGATTAAAAGCCTGTAATTCATAAATGACTCGTTTTTAAATGGACCTGCTTTCCAAGTGGCTGAAGTCCAACAGGTTGAACTCTCGGTTGTCTTGGGAGTGATAGATGGTGTCCACGTCCTGAGAGAGACAGGGAGGTTCAGGAGGAGCAGACAGTCAATTTGCAAGATTGCAGAGGAGGCAGACTGAGTACCACAGGCAGCACAGGATGCAGGGGGGGGAGGGGGCTGCGGCGATAATGCAGGATGGTGAACTAAGACTACCATTGCTAGGGCTGAAAGGGTTAACCTTCAGCTAGGAGCGCAGTACATTAACAGGGATAATATTTCTTCACGTTTAAACAGGACACTGTGTCAGCACTTTCAGGCACTGAATAGAATCTTTATTGCCAGTGTACATGCATGAATCTGTGCGCCATCTCCATGTTCCACATTCGATAAAATACAGCAGAATTTTAACATAGATACACATAGCCAAATAGTGAGCTAGACTGCAGTAGTGCAACCAGGTATTTGGACCTAGCAGCATTAAAGATAATAAAATTGCAGCAGTAATATGGTCAAAAATCAACGGCATTGCAAACATGTACCAGTATATTAAATGATATGGTGCAAAGGGCAATTATTCAGTGCATGACAGGCTATCAATAGCCGGTGTTATAACAAAGGGTTAATACTGCACTGCGCGTCCTAACTAGTAAGACTCCGGCCAACCGGACAGCACAACGCAGGCGAGTGACCGGAGAGTTAATACAGATCGCAGGCCTCTGATTGGGCTCTGCATTAGCACTGCGGCCAAGACATTATGGTGAACTGGACGCCCCAGCCATGCACCAGTGCGCTGCTCTGCAGGGCCATTACTGTGCGCACGCCGATCGACATCACAGCACACATTAGACATAAGAGCCCTTTCTCATTGCTGGCGGGGAGGGGACAGCAGAGACACAGACCCACTTAGCGGGCAGACGGTGAGGGGCGGGGCTTACCCACTGTACTTCCTCTTTGCAGCCGATGCCGTTATAGTCACACAGGGCGGCGTACGTCTCTGAGAACCCTCCTGGGGGGGGCGCATAAAAAGAAGAGGATGAGGAGGAGACCGGGAGAGCTTGTAGCGCCTATATGGCGGGTGTTTGGTCGCGGGTGGTCTGCGCTCGCCCGGGGGTGTTATATCTCTGTTTCACGCCTGTGTGGGGGATGTGACATCCGGCTCAGCAGGTCTGGATGCTGTGGCGGTGATCAGTGGATTCACAACTGCGCCTCTGAGCTGAGGCCTTAGCCCTCAACCACCCTGATCAAAGATGCTTTAAATAAAAGTGTCTGTAACCAAATGTGAAAAAGGTGTTTCATGACCTCAGCACCCAAAGAGACCTCCTTCCCCTAAAACAGCGGTTGCATGCCCCTGAACCCTGCCCCCCCCGATCTCATCGCTGCCTCCTCTAAAGGTGCTCTCTGCCCGCTTCATGCCGCTTTAATCGGCATCGGAGCATGCCCTCCTGTGCCCGGCTGCCCCCCCCTCCATTGTGTGTCACCCTGCCAAGCGAGACTCCCCGTCTGCCTTCCGGCTGCACATTCCTGGCCTCGGGCTCCGATCTGAGGCTCACCACAGGCTCTCTGTGTCTCCACGGAGGTTTCCGAATTCGGGGAGAACTTCCTGCTGCCATCAGAGGGGTCCCCTTGTGACAGACAGATGGATGGACTGAAAGGCACAGCACAACAGTTTGAGAGAACAGGCAAGTCTTAGAAAATGTTGATAATTTAATATCATTCATAAAAGTAAAAAAAAATGTAAGTCTTGTAAGTCCGATGTTACACTTTTTCTGTATTACAGACACTCCTCACTTAAGAACCGAGTTCCGTTCCTACAACTAAGCAAATTTGTCGATAAGCGAGAAGCCATCCTATATCGATATTTCAAGCATACTGTACTGGTGGTGGGTTTGTGTCAGCCATCTACAGTATTTTAATTTTACCTTTGCACCATTTATAACGTTTCTTTAAATGTTTATAAATGTTTATGCAGTACTGTATCGTATACTGTAATAAACTGAATAGAGGAAGTCAGCCCTGATATATATTAACTCGGTTTGTATATTGTACAGCATACAACACCAACTGGTCGAGACCTGGTCCTAAGTCTGCATGGTGGTTAAACAGGTAGGTTGATAAATCAGTAGTGTCTGTCTATTTATGAAATTATACATCCACAGATGTGGACAAATTTATAAGGGGGTTTCCCACTGATTGTCAGGACTCCTAAGATCGCCTGTAAGTGCAGTGCACCTGCATCTGCTGTCTAAAAGGTCTAGATCAGGGCCCCCCACTTCCAGTCCTGGAGGCCTAGTCCACAGTTTGCAGATTTCCCTACTAAAACTCACCTGATTGCCTGGTTTAATAGAAAAGAAGGGAAATCTGCAAACTGTGGTGTGGACTCGGCCTCCAGGACTGGAAGTGGGGGACCCTGGTCTAGGTTGAGGCACTAGCCTGATTGGCAGAGATGTAATTATCTATGGCCTGAGTAGCCAGTCTTTTTAGTCCAATTAAATAATTAATCTGGACAGGAGCTGGGACACAATTGGACCACCGCAAAGAAATGCACGTCCTTGAATGCAGGCTGCAGGATGACAAGGCAGGACAGACTCACGCAAACATGGAGTTGTTGAATATCCGGGACAGGGCAAAGCTGACGTGGTTGACCACATTCTGAAGGTGGTCCGGAGTCTGCAGCCTGAAGCAGAACGTGGACTTTTCCGTCTCTATGACGACCTGCACGCATCAAACACAATGTTACGTGGGTGACGGGGAGGCATGTCGATCGGCTGCCCTTACGTGTGTCCAGTAGAAACATTTCCGGCTTGTTTAAGGTCAGTATCCCCCACGGGTGGGGGCTGGGCAGACAGATGGCCTTGGCCCCTCTCGCGTAGTTTTTCTCCCTCCTATATCTACAATAGCGGGTTTGCTTTACATTCTTCTGTTGTGATCTGTCGTTTCCTCAAATCAGTCTTTTAACGTCATTTAGCATTAACCATTTTGTTGGTCCTTATTAAATCTCCATCCATTGCTCTGGGGTGGCAGTATCGGGAAGCATGTTGCTGAAAAAAAGACTGCAAATAAAATAAAAGCCCTTTCATGGAATTAATGCGTAGGGAGGCTGCATGGCTGCAATAACTAAACGCTCATGAATACTTCAGTATACGACTCGACTCACTTTTATATTTTTATGCTTTAACTGGGCTCTTCCATGAAAAATTAACATATTTGAAAGAGGCTACGCTCTCAAGTTTGAGTGCCCTTCATACTGGTGAATGAGATCCATATTTATTGCATTTTCCTCCTACAACAGAAGATTTTGTTATTTAAAGTATCGAAGCCAATCATGCGAATGTACAGGGAAATACAAACACTGAACTGCTGTGGCAAGTATCTGAGGCCCAGGGGCCCAGAATAATGAGACATCCTGAGAACAGAGGCTTCCAACCTTCATAGCGTGAGCTACTATTACAATGAGAATATTCTTGAGAGCTATTGAGTTGACCCAGTCTCCGTAGTGCAGCGTTTCCCAATCCAGTCCTCAGGGACCCACAGACCGGCCACGTTTTTGCTCTCTTCTACAGGCAGACTATGGACTGGGAACCACTGCCAGTCAGGGTTATTATCAAAAACTAAAATAATACATTTTCATAAACTGAAATCATACATATGAAAATGAATTTGAAAGCTACAACTACACAGAACCTATATTGGTTCTTGTTAGGGTTTATTTTACCCCGCCCCGCCCCAAATGAGGACAAGACACAGCGCTTCCTTTTACTTGCAAGGGTAACCACACTGTCTACAGTGTGAGCTACAAAGGTGTGGCTCCCCGACAGGGTTTATTTATACTATAGAGAAAACATACTGATCAGGTTACATTTGGAATGGGATGGAATGGAATGGGATGCAATGGGGGAGTCAGAGTGGAAACAGAAAGAACAGAGCGTGCAGCAGAGAAGGGGGGCTTGTGTCTGCTGCACAAGATAGAAAATTACTATTAAGCACTTACACAATTACTACTGCTACATGGAACAAGTTATACAGCTTAAGAATACACGTGAGTGATAATCTGTACAATTTCAACCCAACAAACTAACAATAAAAAAAGTTAAAAAATACTTTCCATTATTGCTTTTTGATACTATTTAGGTAAAGGTTTAATTATTTAACTAATGTTTTATTTATCTTTAATCACCATTAATAATACCCGAAACACGTGTCATACATTTTGGAGGACAACGTTCAGTCTGTATCTAGAAATAGAATTACTAAAACTGAAAAAAGGAAATATATATTTAAATTGAAAATATAAGCACACTGAAAACAAAGCTGGATTTCGAATGGAAATTCAACATCATGTAAAAAATAAAAAATAAATACAAAATCTAAACTATAATAATACTGCTTCAAGCCAATTGATGCCAATGAAAACAGCATGTGCAAATTCAGTCCCTTTGCACTACTAATTATCACCCACGCAATACTGTTATTAATATCCACTGCTCTTTTTGCGATAACCAGTTCTCTTTTAGAAATCTGAAACATCGGCGATCTCTCTCTGTTCCCTGATAACCTCTCTCAGACGGTAAACAGAGGCTACGAAACCATGGGCACCTTAGAAATGAACGTCTCACCTTGTTCTCAGGCTCACTGCTCATGGAACGGATCTCCAGGAAGTTAAAAGTCGCCTCCACCTGTAATGGCATTTAGAGTTGGTATAAGTTTATGTTTCAATGCGGCGGTGGCATGATTATTGCGGGAGTGAGGCGACGGGCACCTTTGCGGGCACCTTGGGGACAAGGAAGTAGAGGCGCCATGTAGTAAAGACCTAAGAGGAAGGCAGAGGCAGAGGTCAGAGACAAAGGGCCGTAAACTGAGTGCGCATTTAAGCAAAGCCAGCTATGTGGGCATCAACATCAGGGCACACACCTATCAGCACACCGCAGGAGATGATGACAAGGTGCAAGTTGACTTTGCTACTAAAAACAGGAATTTTAAAGTCTTAGTCCCCCCCCTCATTTCAATGTTGTAGGAGAACATGCCTTTGTGCCCCTACAGGAAAAGGGTGGGGAGGAGGGGCACAGCCTGATTGGCTGCTAAGGAACAAGAATCGGGGGGCTGTTCATCAGTGTTACGGGCAATATGCAAGCTAGTTACATCACTCTTACCGTAAAGTGAACAATAACGGCAACAGGAGCAATGTTGCCGGCAGGGTAGCTACTTAAGTAATTAGCCCACATACAAACACACACACACAGCACATATACACTGCATATTTTTGTATTCGACGTGCATATATACACTATATACACATGCACTGTATAAAGCACTGTGTAAGCGTGTGCCCATTTGCTAGAAAATTTATTTTAACCGTCTGCTATGACACTGATCTGCTTGCACACCAGATTCCTGCACGGGCTGTGTGTCTCTTACTGATGACACAGCAGCAGATCCATTATGCGTGTGTGTGTGTGTGTGTGTGTGTGTGTGTGTGTGTGTGTGCACGCTCATGTATTATGTTCACAGGACAAAATGTCCCCCATAATGTATTAAAAACCTCTTTTTTCAGGTCCCCACAAATATCTGTGAATGCAAGAAAAAATGCCAAAAGTCTCGCATTTTGTTCAGTTACTTACGGTCATGGTTAGTGCTGGGTTAGGGGTTAAGGGCATCATATTGGGATTAGAGTTCTCCCCCATAGAAATGAATGCAGAGTCCCCACAAAGATACAATTACAAGCCTGTGTGTACGTTTGTGTGTAGGAGATAACCTCCACTCACTGGATGGAGGAAAATGGGAGGGTCCTGGTTTTTGAAACACGGCCCGCTGCCAACGCCCTAAGGGACTGCATTTCAGTTAACGTCACGTAACCTTCACCTAGAGGGCAGTTTACAAACGAGCAAGGCGGAGCTCAGCATACACAGCCTGCGCTGGGAGAGATGGGTTAATTGAGGCTCATTACAGTATAAGAATGGCTGGGGAGCAAGACAGGCTACATGTAAGGAACTGCGAGAGCGAATCTCTGAAAGTAATTAATCTCATTCATAATTTAAGATCTATAATTAACAGTCTTCATCTAGGTCCTTCCAATCCACGTCATCTCTCCCTCGCTCTTCCTCCCTCACAGTCATACACATTCTTTTTTATTTCAAAGATTTTATCCCTTTTTTGTGTTTTTATCCCTGTCTATCAGCCCTTTCTCACCCCCACTCTCTTCATCCATTACTCTCTCCCAGAGTCTCCATCCTCGGCATATTTACTGCATGTCTCCATCTTCTCCATGACTTACTCCACTGTCTGCTGCTCCGTCTCCTCTCTCCTCTCATGCCTCCGCTACCACTCTTATTCTTTTCTCCAGGCTCTCTATCCCTTTATGCTCTGTCACTTCCAATCCCTCACTTGTTCAGTCTAGTGCCCCATAAATAGATAGTGAATTTGGGGGGTTGAGTTGAGGGGCACAACAGCAAATCTCAATTCAGAAGAGTCCCTGCATCTGTGCAAAAGGTCTTGGCTGCAGAATCAGAAAGGTCATGGTGATAGCTAAAGCGGTATCTAAGGAGACATCAGTTACGCAATCCCATACCTAATTCATTGCTATTAGCAAACATCTCGAAGGCTTCTGACAGATGACAGAAAAATTGTTACTTTTATTCAAGCCGGCGGATCATTTCTGAGGAGCGAAAGCCATTATGAATGCGATCCTTTCAAATCTCCCAAGCATATCTGAAAATGAGCTACAGATTCTGAAGGTATGGAGAAGAGGGTCGGAGCCTTTGCCAAAACCCTAATTATGACAGAAAGCAGACACAGACCATACTCATATTAAAAATCAGTTAATAATTCAGCAGCTTTATCTGTGTTTAGACTCTGCTGTATGATAGACTAGAAACTGCTCCCTGAGACCTATGTTTAAGCATTAATTGCATCGTAGCAAAACTGATACGGTCCAGTACAGCGCAAAGAAAGCTAGATGCAGACAGCTTGCTGGTGTCCGGCTCAATGAACGCTGGTGAGTTACTCAGTTGTCCTAATCCAAGAAACCCTGTCTTGATGTCAGAGCACGACAACATGCCTGCTTACGGGTATGACTGGCACATGTAGCCTTTAATCGGTCAGACATGTGATGCCTGAAAACCAAATCCAGCCTTTGCATGCAGTGTGTCCTCAAGTGGGCATTAGCTTGATCCAAGCCAATAGCTAGGAGTAGGAGGACCCCTCGGGAGGTATGCTTCCCGAGACCTGATATCCACTTTGCCTGAGGAGCCCAGCGCTAGTCTGGACCAGGGACAAGCACGGTTTGATTTCTAAGCGCCCTTCCAATTGTCACCGGATTAAAAGGGGACCAAACGGAAGCCACAGCATCCCCCCTGGAGCAGCCCATCTGAAGGGAAAAAAAAGAAAAACACAGCTAAGCTACCTGAGCCTCTCCAACTGAATGTGTTTAAATACGCGGCTGGCCCAGATTCCGCCAATGGAGCGGGAGTGGACGACATTCAAAGAGGCGTGTGTTCCAGATTCCGGAATGAAGGACCCGGCAAATCAAAGACGTAGCCCTGAACTTTGTACGGAAGAGGTCCCTTGACTGGGATCCCACACCGGAGATAATGTCGAAGTGACATCCCAGATTCCCGCCATAAAGGCTGCTGCAGCTCCCAGGCAACACGGCACCTGGGGAGAGTAGCATTTGAGCTTTGCGAAGGGTCCAGGAAGGGAGCCATGAGGAACTGGGAATGAGGAATTATGTTATCCACCGCTGAGCATTCAATTCTAACAACTGCATCGTTACTACATTTTGCATTTTTTATTTTTGAACTGAGGAACCTTAAAACTGAATGGAAACACAAGCAGCTTGGTGCCGATTCATTTCCTTCCTCTTTTCATGCACATTATGTGACACTCAGTGTAGAACAGCAGGGCAGTCCATAAAGCCATACTAGTGATTAGACGAAGGTCTCGACACTATAATCCACGCGCGTAACCCAATGCGTAGGCATTTATGGTGCTTATCGAATTGTGCTGCATAATGAATTGAAACACAACAAAGGAAAGAACTGTTCTGGGCTCATTTAGATCCCCGATGAAAGGGTCTGACGGCCCCACAGTGAGGAGTCTGCGGGTTTGACTCTCTAAATCGAAACCGCTCTGAGCTCCCCGGCAGAGGAATCCCCCCGAAATGAAAGGCTCTCCAGATTTCCGTGCAAGAGTCAGAGATAATGAGTAATAAGGCAGCGAGAGGAGATAAGGCACACGGCAATCTGACGGACGTTGTGCTTTCAGCAGAGCGCCGTACAGGAAGTCTATCATGTGCAATGGGGAGGATGGATGTCTGGAGAGGGCAGGGGATTGAGACAGCCGGATAACAGAGACAGCAGCCTCAGAGATGAATAAATCACTCAGGAGGTGCATCCGGACAACAGGGCCAATCCGCCCATCCCCCCGGCCCCCCCCCCCCCTCACTGTTGGCTGCCAGTGAAGTGCAGGAGGAAGAGGAGTAGGCTTCAGAAGCTGCCGGCTTACATGTGATAATGATGAAATTAGGAGCCCATAGTCTGTTTGACAGGCACTGCACACTGAAGTCTCCGCTGGTAGGGGTGGCTGCCCCCTTGCCATTGGTTCAAATCTGCATCCTTCCAGCCAATGGGAGCAAGAGGAGCTGCATGATGGGATGGATAATTAGGAGCAGGGGAATGAAGAAGTGACAAGCAATCTGGGCTCTCGTTGTCCCGTCTTCCTCCCTCGCTGCTTTTTCTCTCCTTTGTGTCAAACCCTCCAGTTGCAGCAGATGTATTTAGCTTGATTTAAAACAGCCACGTGGCTGTAGGAAAGGAGGTATGTTTCAGTTTTCTTGCATACTTTGTATGTGAATATTTACGTTTGTCGCATTCCTGGGTGAACATGCCAGCCTCCTGTCCGTTTTGCCCGTGCTGCCATTAGGATGCCACCCAAGGTTGTTGTGGCCCAGACACATGGGCAGCGTCAAAGCCTCAGGCACCTGCCAGGCACATGCAGATCGCAGCCCCGTGACCGTTACTCACGTGCCACCAACAAGCCTCTTACTCATCCCCCAGATATCTCCAACTTTATACCTACTTTGCACAAATTCAGTAAGGCTATTCCAAGCCTTCGTATTGCGTCATCAAAACACTGAAAGCTGCTTTCAAGCAATCAATTTATATTCCCCTCTAGTGAACGCCACGAGGGTGAAACGGGCACTGCTCATGCACGTGTACAGATGTCTGCTGGGCGCCCTCTCATCCCGAGTCACTTCTTTAGGTTTGGCCAGATATGCGACTTCATTTTTTGTGAATAGAGAACCGGAGAGATAGATGAGGAAGAGAAATAAGAGATGCCTTAAGGTTTTTATGACTTATCTCCATTGCAAATATATGAATCGGTTACTTTAGTTGTCTAATAATTGTGCAGCCTCTCCGTTTACATAAGGATCATACAGCATCTCATAGAGCGAAGGATGCTCTGAAATGGGGGGGGGGGCACACATACACATTTTGATGAAGAGAAAAGGTCACTGGGGGTGTGGAGGCAAGGTCTGCTGACCTGTTGGAACCAATCAGAGCAAGCGGGGCGGGCATGCTTCTTGAAAACGTCCAATAGAAAACAAGAAGTCTCAGACTTTGCCGCAACCGTGCAAGTTGTGACTTTGCCTGGGGAAGTGGATTGATTGCATTTCAGATGCAAGACAAGCAGGCCAACCCCAGCACAGGAGCGCACTACTGTGTCCACTAGCGCAAACCCCACAGTCGCAGACCGCGGCTGCCAAGCTGACGGTTAACTGCTAACCACCGCCCAGCCACAAGCAAAAATATTCAGCTCCAAAGAGAATCCGATGAATCCAGTTACCGTTTGGCGGACGTATCTGAAGCAGCTGATTTAGGGCGCGATTTTATGCGGAATCCGTGTTTGCCGAAGAAATTCAGTTTCAGCACCTTGGGCCTCAGACAGGAAAACATGAAGACCAAACCAAAGCAGCATGACTAGCTAATGTTGGATGCAAATGTCTTTATGTGATTTTCATCTCAGGGTAAACGATAACAAAAGCCATACTTTTATTTGATGGGGGGGGTTGAGGTGATCCTAAATGATCCTTTCATGAGATGAAACCCATCTCATGGCGAGAATGGAAAGCGGGTGGTCCTACCAAAATCCTGTCTTCTGATCGGCCGCTCTTCGTGTCCAGCTTGATGCTCCGGATGAACTTGATGGAGGGCTTGTCGATCACCCTCCTGATGCTGTCTGTGGAGGAAGACGAGCGCGTCAGGGAGGACAGCGAAGACACGAAACGTGCGCCGACCCGGGGGCCGCGGGCCCGAGCTCACACATTCATGCACGGCCCCAGCAGGTTTTGTAAATAGATAAAGAAACCGGACATGGCTGCTATTAATCTCCCATCCAGACTGTACCAGCTCCACAGGAAAGGTGTCAGACAGCCCATTCTGTCTGAATCACTGCCAGATAAGTGGACTTCTGCACCAGCTCACATATGACTGACATTCAGACCCTGACCAATAGAAAGGACCATCACCCTTGGTGCAACTGATCTCACCGGCAGAGAGTCACGACCACATGACTAACCACCTGACAGATGTGTAGGAGATTAGTGACTCCAAAAAGAGAAATAAATAAAAATGCCAGCTAACAAAAAAAAAAAAAAAAGAGTCACCTCTCACAGTAAGTGGGTCAGCATGTGATCTCGCTGAAAGACTACAGGTTATTTTAAGACCCTGTCTCGCATTTTAACGCACTAATTATTGTCACCAATGAAGTATGTCAAAGGTGAGCAGCTAACCTAAACACAGGACCAGGCAGAGCCGTACGAGACCCACCGTAACTGCGCGCAGACGGAAGTGGCACGGGGTTCGAAAAGAAAACGGCAAGTTAGAGCAAGGTAAAAAAAAACTCAGCAGGGAGAGTGGGGTGCTGGGGAGGGGGGGGGCATTTAATTACACGAGGAGAAGGTGGATGGGCCAGGGGTTAAGGAGAGATAGGATTCAAGGTAATAATTCATTTAATGATATAGCAAAGTTAAAGACAGAAGTGTAATATTGACATGATACTTAAGTTACATTATTGTCCCTGTTTAACACCCGGTAATTACCTGGGACCAACTTTGCTGCACAGCTACATATTTAAAGATAGAAGCTGTTGATGCACAAAGAAATGATAGTAATCACATCTGCAGATACTAGGAGATGAGCACAGACAGACACTGTACGCACTCAGAGAGGCAGTATTCAGCCTGCTATCCTGCCCTAAGCCCAGATCACTAACCATTTGGGGAGGCGGGGACATATTGATTCCATTGATGAAATGAGACCTCACTACCCAAAAACACCAGCTGATGTTTTTTTTATAGAGGGCAAAATGTTCGGGTCAGAGGGATAGAAAGGGCAGGGAGCAGGCAGGGACGTAGCGCAGATATAATCGAGTTTAATCACTGTAAAGCCCAGTCATTTAAACCTAACGCTGCCACAGAGAGGGACACAGGCACATATGTTCATCAAGCAGGGTGGGGCATGCGGGCGGGGGCGGGGACTCC
>JABFDZ020000084.1:1549416-1576864 GCA_019775955.2 Pollimyrus isidori
GGTCGATCTTTGCTTTTTAATAGTGAGCCCTCACAAGACCGTTTGGAAAGTGTGACTGGAGGCAAGCAGGGAGAAGAGCAGCTACAATCATGCCAGGAAATGTTACAGGAACTGGAGACAGAAAGACAAGAGAGGATAACAGGAAGATGAGAGGGGATAATAGGGAGCCGAGAGAGGGTAGCAGGAAGACGAGAGAGGGTAACAGGAAGACGAGACAGGGTAGCAGGAAGACGAGAGGGGATAACAGGAAGACGAGAGGGGATAACAGGAAGACGAGAGAGGGTAGCAGGAAGATGAGAGAGGATAACAGGAAGACGAGAGAGGCTAACAGGAAGACGAGAGAGGGTAGCAGGAAGACGAGAGAGGATAACAGGAACACGAGAGGGGATAACAGGAAGACGAGAGGGGATAACAGGAAGACGAGAGAGGGTAGCAGGAAGACGAGAGAGGATAACAGGAAGACGAGAGAGGCTAACAGAAAGACGAGAGAGGCTAACAGGAAGACGAGAGAGGGTAGCAGGAAGACGAGAGGGGATAACAGGAAGACGAGAGGGGATAACAGGAAGACGAGAGGGGATAATAGGGAGCCGAGAGAGGGTAGCAGGAAGACGAGAGAGGATAACAGGAAGACGAGAGAGGCTAACAGGAAGACGAGAGAGGATAACAGGAAGACGAGAGAGGCTAACAGGAAGACGAGAGAGGGTAACAGGAAGACGAGAGAGGGTAGCAGGAAGATGAGAGAGGATAACAGGAAGACGAGAGAGGATAACAGGAAGACGAGAGAGGATAACAGGAAGACAAGAGAGGGTAGCAGGAAGACGAGAGACTATAACAGGAAGACGAGAGAGGATAATAGGAAATATGAGTCAAAGAGACAGAAGAGAGGGTTACAGAGGAGGGGGACAGGATAACAGGAAGATGAGAGAAGATAACAGGAAATATGAAAGTGTTATTGTTAGGTAATACAGCTAAAAGAAAGAAAGAGAGGCCTTCAGTGAAGGAAACAACGATAACAAGAAAAAAAGAGGGTTACCAGAAGAACAGAACCACATGAAACGAAGGTGGGCTGCCAGAAGGGATGAGAGGGTAACAGAAAAATAAAACTGTGTCATGGCCAAACCCAGCCAACGCCTCCCACTCCCACAACACCGACGACCACTTTCATCCAATGCGGCCGCTGAGCAGCATCATAATTAAATTTACAAAATAATTAACTTTTAATTAATTGAGTTTCTGGCACGCCTGTGTGCAGGTGACCGCAGTGAATGAAAGGAAATCGCCGCGCCGTGTAATGATTGAATAAAATAATCACTTGTGCAGTGACCGAACGTGGGCAAACAGCACTGCTGAGTGATTAAGGACAAACGAAATTAATATTGGTCAAGGATTTAGAGTGACAGGACCGCGGATTGACAGAGCAGGGTCACACGGGCTGAATGACAGGAAACCATTACCCAAACAGGGCTCAGTAACAACTGAAAATGCCAGTGGGGTGGGGCTGATTGCAAAGGGCGGGTCCATGATTTGCTGCACAAATGCACTGGCGAGACACCGAAGGGGGCCATGGGGCGTAGTCAGCTCTGGCAGGCCTCCGATGTCAGCGCTAACACCAATACAGGTGACTGAAGAGCAGCTGGCGAGTGCCGAGAAGGCGGAGCCAAAGCACAGGGCCCCATAGCAGAAAGAGACCTGGCTTGCGGCACCTCAAACACCCCTCAAACGCCACTCACTCCCCGAGCGCGAAGAGACTTGCAAGACTCGCCACAGATGAGCCTTTTCACCACCACGCCAAGGGTTTAATCGCCCTGAGCAGCTGCGCTTCTCACTCTGACGTGCCCCCGACTGATGGCGTGGCCAAAAGCACGCTCCGAAAAACCGGAAGCAATTAGTGGTGGGGCAGGCGAGTGTTGCCAGAAGGAGCACTTGTTCCGTCCCTTTCAGGCAGCGCCACTTGGGGCGACGAGACGAGAGAGAGCTGTCAGGTGGTCTGAGAGTGTCGGGGGGGGGGGGGGGACCAAAGCAGGCAGTGGGGGAGATCAAAAGCAAGGGATGGACTGACTGGGGATCAGAGGAGCAGGGTGAGGGGCCAGGAGAGGGAGGAAGACATATCAGCGTGAAGGGGAATGGGAGAGTGACAGGAAGGGGGCAAGGAGCTCATGGGAACATAGCAGAACGTGCCAGAATGTTGGACCAGAGCGGGCGGTCTGTGCAGTGGTGGGGGGGGGGATCACCTTGTTTTACCTCCTTTTACATAACCGAAAGGCTTAGGCAACAGCGAGAAACTCCTGATATGCTAATGCAACCGGTCTGATCTGCAATTTGAATTTAAATTGGAGAGAGATGGCAGGAAAAAGAGGGCAGGACACAGGGAAGGAAAGGGCAAAGCGTACCGGACAGAGCGACAGGGGCGGTGGAAGACAGGAAGGCGAGAGGAAAGTACCGGGTGTGTGAAAGAGAGACTCACGAGCAAGACGTTTTAATTAGAGCCAATTTGTCAGCCATACATAATGCATGTGAACAGGCCTGGGGGGCCGAGACTGACCACGGACAGACACCCCCCCCAAAGCCGCACCAGCTGTCACACCTTCACTCCTTTGTTCATTTATTCATGTGATCTTTCTTTCAGTCATTCGTTCGTTGACTTCTTGCCCCCCAGCGTCAGGCACGAGGTACTGAAGACCTCACGCAACTGACCACTGGCTCGCCTATCCCTCCACTTGTGGTTACTCCCCGTCGCTTCCGAAGCTGGTGACTCCTGCACGTCAGTTGGGTTTTAAGTGGCCGAGCCATAAATTCAGGGGGTAAAAACGGCGCTCATTGCCCGTCTGCATCTTTACACCTACGTGTATGTGAGCATGCCGAAGAACACAGGGCTGATCTGCAGCTCTGCCCCTCCCAGTCTCATACCACGGTGTCAGTAAATCCTCTCGCATTCAAACTGCCTGCAGCCTGAATGCTCCTCAAACTGGGAAATAGACCCAGATTAATGCACGACCCGGTACATGTGCTGATCTAAGCTCTCGCACTGAAGAGGCTCCCAGCTTGAGTGCTTCTCAAATTCTGAAAATGACCCTCATCAACATATTACCATAGGCGGCTTAATCGACTGTGAGTGGGTGGGAGTCGACTAGGGGGGCCCTGTCTGAGGTGTCTTATGAGCAAGGCCCCTGGGATTTAACTTAGGTAAGCCTGTGCATTATAGCGGCCCAGCATGTTACCTGGTGTGTGTGTGTGTGCATGCGTTCATGTGGGACAAACATACATTTCATTGTGGCCCAAATGTACGCACGCATGTAATAAAAACTTTTATTTTGATGTCGTGGGGACCCATAAAAAAGCTGTGACTGCAATCTTATAACCAATCACAACCTTATCATGGTGGAGTGGTTTGTTTGCCCCTATGATCCTAGGAGATATGTTGTTGGGTGCAAATCCCCTGGTAGGGTCTCCCAAGGCAACCTGGTCCTAGATGAGATGCCAGACTAAGTGCCTGGTGGCCGGGACTCCACCCATGGGGCTCAACCCCATAGTCCAAAGGGGTAACGTGGGTTTCCTCCCCATTTGAGGGTGTTCCTAAGTGCCCTTAATACCAGAGCACCCTAAGCCATAGTTCGACAATCGATTTTGTAATTGTGCCATCAGATCTGCATCCGTATGTTTTGGACACTCGGGAGAAGAGAGGAATTGAGGTGTCAACTGACCACCACCTGGCTGTGAAATGCCGAAAAGACCCAAACGTACTGTATAGTGTGGCTATGCTGGGAGGGTCTGGCAGAGGCCCCTGTCTGGGAGATCTCAACTCACACCTGTGGCAGAACTTCCTTTCGCTGCTGAGTGAGTCAGGGCATGGAGCCTGAATGGGCCATGTTCTAGGACTACACTGCTGAGGCAGCAGTGCAGAGCTGAGATTCTAAGGTAGTGGGTACCCATCGGGGGGCGCAATTCGTGAACCTGGTGGTGGACACCGGTGGTAAAGGGAGCTGTTAGGCTGAAAAAGGAGTCCTTCCGAGCAGCTGACGAGTAATGGCAGGCTAAGCAAAAACTTGGATGCAGGAGTTTGGTGAGGCTATGGAGGACGACTTTTGGACGGCCATGAAAAAGTTCTGCCAAGCTGGGATGGATAACTGTTGACATCAACTTGAGATATACTCTTCAGCATTGTATGGAAGTTGAGGACAGTGCCTTTGGATTGGCAGACTGGTGGCGGTCCCAATCTTTAAGAAAGGGAACAAGGGGATGTGTCCCAACTACAAGGCGATCACACTCCTCAGCCGTACTGGGGTACTGGGGAGGAGGGTCCTTAATCGAGCCTTGGATCCAGGAGGAACAATGCAAGGTCGCGGAAACTCATGAGTTTGCCTAACCAGTCTACATGTGTTTTGTGGCCTTGGAAAAGGCATACAAATGTGTCCCATGGGGGGCTTGTGGGGGGGTGCTTCAGGAGTATGGGGTCTGTTGTGGCGATGTGGACATAAGGTCCTCGTACAAATGGAGAGAGTGCCTGGTTTGCACTGCCAGCAGTAAATCAGACTCATTCCCGATGGGTGTTGGACTCCACTAGGGCTGCCCTTTGCCGCTGATTATGCTCATAATTTTTATGGATAGAATTTCTAGGCATAGCCAAGGGATGGAGCGGGTCCGGTTTGGGGGCCTTGGCATCTTGGGGGGGCCTCAAACTTTGCTTTTTCAGGATGACGTGGATCTATTGGCATCATTGGCCAGCAACCTGCAGCCTGCACTGGGGCAGTTTGCAGCTGAATGTGAGGAGGCCGAGATGAGGATCAGCACCTCCATGTCTGAGGCTATGGTTCTCAACCGTAAAAGGGCAGATTGCCCTCTCCTAGTGGGGGATGAGCTGCTGCCCCAAGTTTAGAAGTTTAATTATGTTGGGGTTGTTGTTCACTGGTGAGAGAAGAAGGGAGTGGGAAATGGAAAGACAGATCGGTACAGTGTGGGTAGTAATGCAGACGCTGTACTGTTCTGTTGTGGTGAAAAGGGAGCAGAGTAGAAAGGTGAAGCTTTACATTTACCAGTTGATCTACGTTTCTACCCTCACCTGTGGTCATGAGTTCTCAGTAGTGAGTGAAAGTATGAGATCGTGGATACAAGCAGCAGGAATGAGTTTCATCTGCAGGGTGTCTGGACTCAGCCTTAGATATAAGGTAAGGAGCTCAGATATGTAGGCTCAAAACTCTGCATTGAAAGGAGCTAGTTGAGTTGGTTCTCCATTTATCTGGGATTCCTTCTGCATGGTTCCCTGGGGAGGTGCTTTGGGAATGTCCAACTGGGAAGTGGCCCCAGGGCAGAATGAAATGGATAAAATGGTCTTGTATTGTGTTTGGTTACTTACTGTATGGTTAAGGTTAGGGTTTGGTAGGGATTAAGGTCTTAATAGTTTAATGGTTGGTAATTGGTTTTTCTCATACAAATGAATGGACGGTCCCCACAACGGTATGATTACAGGTCTGTATGTATGTGTGTCAGTGTGTGTATGAGAGTGTAGATGTGAATGTGGGAGTATCTGTGTGTGTAGCATATGTCAGATCCCCCAGCCTACCTCAGTCTCCTTCCAGATAGCCATACATCTCCAGAAAATGAAGAGGAAGGAGGCGTTTGGGAAGCAGAAACTCACCGGGGGTGTGTTTGTGTGTGTGGGGGGGAGTTACAAACTCCCATGGTGCAGAGAAGGCTGACACCGTAGTGCACAGTTTATACGCGTGCGGGGAAGACAGTTTGTTGGCGAGCGATATGAGATGTTCGAGGTAGCTGAAGAATCGGACTGAGTCAGCACCAGCTGGCTGTTCAGCTTTGTACCCCCTGCCCGCCCACCCCAGCACGTGGGTGGAGTTGGTCGCTCGCTCGCTCGCACGCGCACACACACACACACACACACACACGCACACACACACACACACACACGTGGGTGCACGTGGCGAACGCGCCTCTATTTCTAATTTTGATGTTTTTTGCTGACTTCACGCAACACACCAGAGTTGCGCATCTGACCTGCCGGCAGTGGTGTGCTTCATATAACCACGTTGCACCAAAAACTCTCAAGAATCTCCATCTTCACAGCCAGCCACACCCCATCTCTGGGATTACCTCTGAAACCTTCTTCTGATTGGACAAGACACCTGTTCGTCACACTTTAATTTACATATAATGTTAAACACCACGCTCTCCATTTTCATGGTGGCTGACCCATTTGATGGGGGTTGGGGGAGTTACCTTCAACACTGATCGCTTGTCACGGTTAAGCTCAATATCAGAACCACCCCCACCCCCCCACTGCGGCCTCTACCATCTCAGCAACAATTCCTCTCCAGCCACCAGGCCTGGTACAGATACCACCAAACAAAATAAGTATTTGCCCTCGGACACAAGCGTCCTTAGAAGTGCTGCCTTTACTTCTTAAATTTCTGCTGACATTTACATCCAAGCGGACTAGAGCTTACTTTTTTTTTTTCGTTAAGCGGTTTAATCGAAGTCACTCGGCAAGGGGAAATCGGCGTCTGTGGGATTTAACGCCATATCTGTCTGATCTGCTCCTTGAGGATGCCAATCACCCTGCAACAGTCTACATCATCGACTCCACAGAGCTGGCATCCATGATCAGACTCCACAGAGCAAACAAAGACATGGAAAAGGGGGGTTCTATGAACACAAGATGCCAGGATGTATGAGGTTCAAATCCCCATATCAATCATTGTTCATTAAAAATAATTAATAAAATATACAATAATGTTAAAAACAATATATTATAGCTTTAAGTTGTGACTGCTCAGATCTCAGAGGGTTCACAGTCCCAGATGAAGGGGGTGTTTCACTGTAACATAATTGAAAACGGAAGCACTTTGGTCTGTCTTGCAGGTCACACTTCCTGAAACAGCTGAGGGGATCTAGAAGCCTAGCCAGGACCCACAGTACCAGTCCCGCACACCAGGACTATCCCAGGAGGTAGAGCAGATCCCCTTCCAAACCACCAAATGAAAAATTCAGGGGAATGTACCAGGAGGCTTGGCCATGCTGGTCTCCCAGTGGTTGGGTTTTATTATTTTTTTGTCTGTAATTAAACGAGCTTTAACGATCGGCATGTTCCAAGAACACCAACTCCATCATTTCTATTCTTCTGCTCGTTCAAATGAGTCTCGTCTCAATTGAAATACCTTCACTGCATCACCAGGCCCATAATGAGAAATGAGGGAAAATCTAAACATTTTCGCTCTTTGAACAATTTTTTTAGCTGGGCTGTTTCATTAATTATGTAGATTTCTTTAAATTAAAGCTTCAAAAAGCAATTGGAATTTTGAATGTGCCTTTCAAAATTGCTCGTCTCTTTAAAAAAACAAAACAGAACAAAGAGGACTACAAAACGTTTCTCTTTTAAACATGAAACAGAGAGAACACAGCCAAATGAGAAAAAAAAAAGATTTACAAACTGGCATCCTGACCAATTACCACAGAAATGAATAGATATTCTTGAACTAGAGTTCCATCAAACATCTGAATGACTTTAGATAGGTAGGGAGGCACCGGCCGGTGCACCGGAGGGCGTCTGTCTCCCATGGGAACCCTGCAGATGAATAGGGATGAAAGGTGAAAAGGAAAATCGAGTCTCAAGGAGGCACGTGAAGATCTCTAGGATAAGCACACAGATCTATGGAGGTGCAATGGACTTATAAAGAGGAACACTTGGGTACCAAAGAGGTGCTGAGAGAAAAGGCTTTTTCTGGGTAGAATGTATGAGATACAGGAAGGAGCATACACGGTCAGTCTGTAGCCATGAAGGGAAGGGCATGGGTGATATGTAGCCCAGTGGGGTTAGGGATCTGTATCCACGTCCTGAAGGTTGTGGGTTTAAATCCCATGACCAGGAGAGTTTGTAAGGCCTTTGACCCCAACTGCTCCTGGGTGGATAACATACCCCAAGCATTCCTCACTTGTGGGACAAAATAACACTGCATGTCTCTATTTTTGACCAGGGGTGGAGAGGCTCCTGCCCATCACTGTGCCCTTGAGAGTCACCAGCTCACCCCAAGATCTGGAAAGCAGAGAACCCAGTGGAACGACGTGTGAAAGTGGAGAGACGGTGCCCTCGTCTGGAACAGAAATAACAGCAGCGGGGAACACAAGGATACAGCACCCATCTGGAAACCCCACAACTGCAACAAGCAACCCCCCCCCCCGCACCCACATACCGCCCAAACAGCAGCGTCAGCACCTCTGGAATGACAGCATTACTGATTTATTCCCCCCTTTCTTTTTTTTAATCACAGTTATGTGAAAGAAATTGAAGTTCTATTAAAACGGAATTATCTGGCCAGCAGGCTAGAGGGGGGGCTTCTAATTGCCCATTCATCAAAAAAAATAAAATAAAGGAAGATCCTGAAGTGGACTCTGTTCATCAAGGAGTAAAATATCAAGCATGAAAACCATGCAGACACCCATTAATCCCTTTATCTTAGACCCGCGGATGACGAGGCGGACGGACTTTCAGCGAGCTTCCAGCAAGCTAGTGCAGGTACTGTAAGCATTACACCTCTTCCCCTCTCCACGTCCCTGAGTTATCAGTACACAGGTCCCTGGGTTTCAGCCTGGGTAAGCCTGTGCATTAAAGCGCTGGGGTCTATTAGATATGTAGATGGATGGATGGATGGATGGATGGGACACCTTTCAGGGCACCGCCTTCTGCAATGCTGGACAACCGAGCAGCGAACCGTAATGATGGTGGTCCAACACAGAGCCCGCGTCCCAGTACACGCCACAGCTCTTACGAGGAGCTTGTGGTCTGACTGTGGCATGGAGGCCAGCAGGAAACCGCGGTAACTCCATGGCGGGGACGCGCTACGGGGCCCTGGCGACGGCGGATAAACAGACTGGCGACGTGGCTGTCACCTCGGAGGAGGCGCCGCAGATTAATGAATCGCGGAGTCGCTAACGCGCGCTCGCTACCGTCTGTCAGGCCTCCGCCTGCTCTCATTTTATTTCTTATTGTCTTACCATCAGCAGCTGCTGATTTATTCAGAGGCAAACGCACAGTCAGATGCTGTTCCCGTTTGCTTTTCTGTTCTTTTATGTTTTGGGAGATTTCTGCCTCTCCCTTTGTCCGCTAATGAGTTGTTTTCTGGTTGTTTCGCACATATTTTCCCTCACGTGAGTGACCTGCTCTGAAAATAAAGCATCCGCCTGCAAGACTTTCATCTACCGGGTTGCCGTTTGTGGAAAAACTTTCTCTGCTCGCTCGTTAAGAAGCCCCAATGAAGGTCCGTCATGGGATGTTAATGTGCCAGCGCTGGTTTGTTTGGTTACAAGGTCCCCTGTGATATTTTGTGCATGCATCTAGTTTTGCGGTCTTGGATTCAGTCCAGCAATCTCTGGGCATCATCTCCATTAGCATAACCTCACCTTAGCCCCAGTCTCTCCTGGCACCGCGTCTCTGCAGGGGTACAGGTGTCCTAGCGGACGTCTTTGTGTACGGTGACCTTAAAGGGGCGCCGTGTGCCTTTTTAAAGGTAACTGGGCAGGAAACCAGGAGAGATTTACCACACCGCACACATGCATGGAATCAATACTGAGGCGAGCACAGCACCCCATCCGCAGCGCGACATGGTCCACAGAAGGGGCTCACAGACCCACACATTCTGATAGCCAGGCAGCCCCTTAGAGATGCCGTTCAGCGGGACGTGTCAAGACATCATGGTTGTCTTAAATCTGCCAAGGATCCCTTGGGCCGAAAAAAGCACAGCACGCATTTTTCGGCGCATTCATCCAGTCTGGTCTTCCTACCCACCTCATCCTATCGGCACCCATACTCAGAAACTAACAAACAAAAAAACATAATAAATGTTGCAGTATCTTAATAACAAAAATGTAATTTCTATCCAGACAACAATAACCTAGCATTTGAAAGACATCCATGTTTGGGTCCTAGAGTTTCCACGGCATGCGTGCTGCTTCTGTGGTAGGTGGCCAGTGCTGGGCACCACACACACACACACACACACACACATGCGCGCGCGCACACACACACACCCGGCAACCATGCAGCTCTCCAGTGGCTTCGTGCTGTTCTATCACACCTCAGCCTTACGGGAAGGAGACTGAATGCTCATACAAAAAGACAGGGGAGATACGGTCTCTGTAGTATCTGTAAAACTCAGCTTTAAACTGGAGAGGAGTAAAGCTCTTATATTCCAGGGCTTTTTTATTTTTCAAGGGCAGCCGAGGAAGACATCCTTTACGACGCCTAACCTTCCACACAGCTTTTACACGCAGCGTCTGCTTCCCGGAGTTAAAATTACCCCGGTGTATCACGACGGGAAAGTTTGGCCGCCTGACAGAGCCGAGGGCGCAGCGTCCTCAAACATCAGCCTCCGAAAGGTGACAAACCCGGCACAGTCTGATCGATGGAGCCGGCGCACACATGCAAATCTCGATTAAACACCTGCCCCTTTCCCCCTTTGCTTTAACCCAAGGCAGTGTTTAAGCAGTGAGTCTGAGTCATCTCTCCTCCGGTTTGCCCGTATAGTCCCTACGCAGGCACAAGTCACCAAGTCCTTGTGTCTGCTCTATTGTTATCAACTCCCCGGTCCCTCTCTGGGAGGACAGATACACATTCCCTCCCTTCCCATGTCCGCGATCACACTCGTTTTCACGCCCCAGCTGTGATCTGGAGTATGCTAGGTCTTCTCAGTGTATCACACGCATAAACAACATCAACAGATTGTCGCCGGCGACACGGGGCATGCGTTATTAAATGCCCCATTTATTTTGCTTTCCACGCAGGCAGTATGCACAAGCACACACCTTGACCGAGGACGGACATAAACACGCTGAGGACGCCGAAGATCGCAGATAAATCACCATAAAACACACACACGTATACGCAAAGTAAAAGTCGTTTACACGCCAATGGCATGCAGCCTCTCTCTCTGTCACTCACTCACACACACACGCGCGCAGACAAGAGGATACAGACGCGCATCAGTAACATACCGGAGAAAGGCAAGCTGTTAACAGTCACTGACACGACCCTGTTGTCATTGTCCGTCCTTCTCTTCCTTGCAAAACATTTACTCTCTCCGATCGCCCCCACAACCTTAAATCACTTAGATTAATGATCACTTTACAACGCGATGAAGAGTTTGCCATCTCAAATGAGTACGCGTGACCCCCTCGTGCTAAATTACGTGTGTCAAGGCAGCAGGTAAAACACTTGCATTCATAAACCAAGCCGAGGAATGTCGGTACACCTCCGATACTCACCCTACCAGGAGTGAAAGGAAGTAGATGCACTCCATCTCTTCAAAACCAGTTTTGGAGATCTGAGATTATTTTGCCCCTTATCTTTAATGTTAAACTTCTCAAATGGATAGACACGCTTACCGTATACAGACGCTATGCATTTGTGTTATGATAGGGAGGAAATCCTCACATAAATATTCTAACGGTTCATACAATCACAAACCTGCATATATATACTCCTTTAGTTTGCGGGCTACATGCAACGTTCACTTTTCAGACGTTGCCTATAACCTGGAGTGTCGGGGAGCAAAATACACTTTGTGCAGTAACGTGTTTGGACTATTTGGGCATTTTCCTAGAAAATACACAATGAGACGTTTGCTATGAATCGCATCGGTGTGCTGCATGCTGCCAGCTCCTATTTGGATACTACTACGCCAAACAAACGCTCACAGGTCCGCGTCCCGAAATTAATCTCGGCGAAGAACGCAGCTGCCATAGCCCAGTTAAATGCTTCCAAGTCGCGTCCCGCCCACTTCCTATAAAATTTTATGATTTTAAGCATCTTACCCTTAGACGCCTGGCATGGAGCACCCGACTTTGGGAGTTTCTCCTCCTGCTTGTGCCTGTCGGATCTGCAGGAAACGGAGTCTAATAAGAACAGGGGAGACGCTGTTATCTCGTCTCCCTCCCTCCCTCCCCGTAATAAAACGACTGTCTTAAATTCCCTCGTCACGTTCTCTCAGTCTTTCTCTCCCCCTCTCTGAGCGCAACTCGATCCTCTCCCCGCTTTATTTTCGGCGCATATGCTGGCAAATACGCTTCCATAAGGCTTATTATTTCCCATCACCTCCGCTGCCTCTTTAGCGCAAGAAGTGCTTTTACAACCTGCGTGTAAATTATAAGCCTTAAAGACGCTAATTCAGTCCAGTATTTCACCTCTCTGGGGGCGCTTTATGTTTTGTCATGTGGACCGTTTACGTCGCTCTGTACTGAATCGGTTTAATGCTTTAAAAATGTGATGCAAACATAAATAAGAAATAGCCGAGTAGCCCAGGGAACGCTGGCTATATAAGTGCCACCATGAGAACATCAGTCAATGTATAATCACGATCGTGATGTATAATATTAACGCTTTGTTGGTTCATACTTCCCTTTTCTACGGTTTCTTTTATCAGCGTTTGGAAGTCAGTCCTTTACATATATGCTAAAATATTTCTTGTACGGTAAGAAATGACACGTCGTTGATTCCTGTGGCGCAGCCTGGCACGTGCACGTGGAGACAGTATGGAGCGATCAGCACTGCGCAGGACATTACTGCACGGAGAGGCAGGCATATTGTTTGACACAGCCTTATTTAATGGCCCTGCTTTTAGCCGTTAGAAACAGAACGAATCCCCAGTGACCGTCCTTCCCACTCCCCTTGCTTGGCATTCAAATAACGTCCGACATTTGTAAGCGACTCCTATAAACTTATGGGCTCCCTCGCACGCGCTTGTGCGTTTCTCACCTGTCTGGTTTCGGGAGTCGCCTCAATCTCACGTTTTATGGGTTTGTACGTGTGAGTGTTTGGGCATCTATCCCGAATCTGTAAGCCATTATCTTTACAGCAATGTCTATACTCCGTCCAAATAAGTGTGACTTTTGGTCGTATATCTCCGAGGTAGATCCCGTATTGACTGAACTGCTCCTGCGAGTGAGAGTTTGTGTATGATGGACAGTCCAGCTTTTCGAGTCTGCCAGCCGAGGAAGGAATGAGGGTGCATTTTACTCATGGCACGTTATTGCTTTTCATTTATTCATCTGCCTCTAGCTTTTATGTCGGCGTAGTCATGAATGGAGTGTGAATGATTAAGACAGAGGAGATTCAGAAAGCTGCAGGGGGAAACAAAAGGGTTTTTGTATGTCTGTGCGTGTGCTCCAGACTGAGTCTGCACTTGGCCATGGAGAGAAAGGTCAAAATCTCACAATGAGCAGACGTACTGCGTTCCCGTCATGCTAAGCAATACCGGCGGGCTCCAAAATGACCGCTAGATACGGGGCGGACTCTGGAGGTCAAGAATGGAGAATGGGGTACATGTTTGGCTGGCCACGCTACGGGATAAACAGCACTGCGGTCGTCCTCAATCCTCCCATTTCGCCTTAGTCTCTCCCCTCCTCTTCTTCTTTAAATCCACTGCTTTACTGTTTTAAAACATCCCAGTTAGCTTAGCCACAACAGGAAGGGGCGAGGGTGTGTGTATGAATAGTACCAAAACAATGTCTGGAGACGCGCGCGGCGTGACGCGGTAAACAGGAAGGATGGCGTGCGCTCCTTTTTCGGCCGCGTGGCCTCTCCCTCTGGGTGTCCCGCCTCATCTCGGGGTATTAACCATGCTGGTCAGTAACGAGCCCTGTCTCAGCCCTGGGCAAAGGCACCGGACACCTGGCACGCTCGCAGAAGTGAGTATTCCCGTCTCTGTTTGTGTGTTTAGCTCACGGACACCCCTCCCTTCCCCCCAAACTGGAAAGTCCACCTCAGCGCCTCCCGTCCATGTGAATCCATGTCAGCGTACCTGGGGGGCTTGTTCACACTGCCTCTCCAGCCGCACGTGCCCCCACACACCTGCCCCTCCCCCACAAACGCGCCCCCGCTCCCCCACATGCCTGCCTCGCTCTCCTCCGTCCTCTTATCTCCCTCTCCAGCGCTCCCTTCTTCCTCTTTTTTTTTTTATCTCCCTCCGCTTTCTCCCTCCACCAGATGGCTGACCCATCTGCTCCGTCGTTCTCCGCCTTCCTCTCTCCCTCCCCTTCTCCTCCTTTCCCTGCCGCTCCACGATTCTTGGAGTCGAAAATCCCGGATCGGGCTAAATCCATGGCCGGCGGCGTCTGCGTGTCCCCAGCGCGCCATGGCCGCCGTCCAGCGCCGCCGTTAAGTCCGGCCCCCGTCCTGGAGCGGCTCTGCTGTGCCACAGGGCCTGCGGGTACGCTCCCGTTTATCCGCGTTTGATTCTGTGAGTCGAGTGTCAGCCCCTCCGTGGGTGCTGTGCTAATGCGTCTTACACGCAAGCCGGCGCCTTTTTCACGCCAACCTATGCCTGGCCCAAGGGCAATTCTAGGGTTTTTTTTTTAGGTTAGGGGCATAAGAGGGGTCATAATTCATAGAGAGGAGGCAACCAGCTTTTAGCCGGGGGCGGTGCTTCTGTGACTCCGCCCATATATAGGTCCTTTATCTGGCTGTCTCTGGGCCAATATGGTGCTGGGCAGGGGTGCGGGTCGGCGGGAATAAGAAAGCCTCAAAGGCTCACTGAACCATATACTTCAAAGCGAGTAGAGCACCAGAAAGGCACCACCATAACAGTTGAGGGCACCAGAGATGGATCAATATGGCGAGATGGGGGCGATGGGGCTGGCTGAGCCGCTTCAGAATGGGACCAGGGCTTCAGGAGGTGGGGGATAGGAGGAGGGGAACAGGAGGAAGGGAACAGGAGGTGGAACCGAGTGACCAAGTCATAGCAGAGGGCACAGATCTGAAACCTGACGCTCCTAGCTAAATGCTAGGCCAAAGAATTAAGGGCCTTGTCTCTGGGATGACAAAATTATGGTCCTGTACATAACGTGCATCCTCTCTCTCGCTCTCTCTCTCTAAAAAAACCCCTCCAGTCCCTACACAGAGGGAGGGGTCACCATTTGAATCTTCAGCAGGATTTCTCACCTTAAATTTGTCCTTTTACTGACAAACTGACAAGACTGTCTGTTTTTACCGACATGCCATTTTTTTCTTACTGACACCTTCTTTTTTTTTTTAGGTTTTACGGACAGTCAAATTCATTTACAGACAGAGTTAGTTTAATATGGACCGTATGTAAATTTACAAATGGTGGCCCTGTGCGACGCAGATCAGTTCTGGGGGCCTGTATCCGGGGTATGGGGGGTGTGCGCAGAAGGAGGGCAGCAGGGTCTGGAGGAATGACACAGGTGCTCTGCCGAGGGGGAGGGGCCTGCTCTGTGCACCTCCTGCACCTCCCTCGAGGTTCCTGTTGGCCTACTGGCTGGGACACCTTTCAGGCTAGATATATTTGCTCATTAGCAGTGAAAATATAGGACTAAATCATCCAGATCAGGGCAAAAAAGATGGGACACATAAGAAAGTGGACAACACGGAAGGGCCACTGCATTCACAAGCGGAAATTAGCGTGTGTCTATCTATAAATACATAGCTATGTCATTAGCATCGCCTCTCTTTTTTATCTCTGACTGTGTGTATTCATGCTTATTCATGCACATGACTATTAATAACATAATAATTGTGGGTACATATTTTTTGACACCCCCTGTGGGTTTTGGATGTGGGGGTGTTGGGTGTTCTGTGAAGCCATGGAAACGAACTAGATACAATTCAAATGGCTATTCGTAACGTGAAATTTTCGTAAGTAGGATTTTAGGGGTATACCCAAGTACTAAGCACTAGGATGCTGGGAGTTCACACGCTACGCTGCTGCGCGGCGGGAGTAGCGGCCAGAAGGCGTACTAGGCGGAATTTGATAAAAAAAAAATTGACGTCGCGGACCGGAAACGGGAGCCCAACGAACACAAATTGGACTTGCAGTCCGCTTCGTTCGTATGTCTGAACGTTCCTAAGTTGAAATTTCGTAAATAGAGGAGCAACTGTACTGACCATTGTAGGGACTCCATCAGGACCAGCCCCATCCATCCATCCATCCATCTTCTATACCTGTTTGTCCTGTGCAGGGTCCTGGGGGTTCGGAGCTCTATGACAGAAACTATGGACACAAAGTAGGTAACAACGCAGGATGGGGAGCCAAGTCATCACAGGACACAGACATCATTCACTCACACGCTTATACTTAATGGACAGTTTAACTCCAGTTCACCTCAGAGTGTCTTTGTACCCCAAACACATGGGCGGACAGGCGGAAACTGGAACCCCAGGGTGGGACTCAAACAAAACAAACAAAAAATCAGCAGCGTGTGGTTAATCCATTGCAACTGAATTGAGTAATCAGCCAGAGAGGGGAAAAGGGAGAGGGAGAAGGTCGAGAGAGAGAGAGAGAGAGAGAGAGAGAGAAAGTAGGGTGGCTGGCAGAGGAAACAGCAATGGAGTGTGGAAGCCAAAGGGGGGGGGGTTAGATGAGGGGGTAGCAAGGGCCGACATGCCTGAGTCGGGTGACATTTTCAGGTGACAAGGAAATACACAAAAAAATCAGACCTGGGCAGAAGAGAGGAGCAGACCAATGTCGGAGACATTGTCCTTATGCTCAACAGTAAGTTATGCTCAACAGGAAGTCAGACTGCATGCAATTACCATTAATTAATCATTTTTTTATACACCTGTTAATATTTCAAGCCTCTGGTTGCGTTTTCCTCATTTGTTAACTATGCAGCGTTTAATGTGATGAACGAAGCCATGTCATCTGTAAGAATCAGTGTAGAGGGTATAGCTCAGGTACTGGATAAAGGTCTGCTGTTAGCACCTAGGGTGATGCTAATACGGCTAGCTGGACTCCAACCTCTGACAGGAAGTGATGTATCCAGACATGAGTCTGATGTCCAGGGCAGCTTTGCCAGATGACCCGCCCCACCGGCACAAAGCGCGCTTCCTCAAACGCTCTGAATCAGCCTGGATACGGTGACGAGCAACTAGAATAAAGTCCACACAAACAAACAACATTCTGGAAGGAAGTGAGGATGATACTGGTTCAGGTCCCAAGAGGCCTTTTCTTATAGGTCTCTTAAATAAAGCCTGAATGTCCGGTAAAATATCCATCTCGGCGAATTGGGGAAAAAAGTCACTTTGCATAAAAATGTCGACTAAGCAGCTAAATGTAACGTAAAGGATGTTGTAGGGCAAGTGGCCGGATTGGGGGGGGTGAGCGGCCTATAGGCTGAAATGGGTTGAGCCGGGGAGCCAGCTGTAGGGGAGATGTATTCCCATCCCTGCTTGTGGTTAAATTCATCCACGATTGCCCTGCAAAGCTCCGCGATGAAGGAGAAACGATGGCCCCCTGTTCCCCCTCGGCCCCGCGTAGGAGAGGACGTGATGTGATTTGCCGGCCCTCCGTGTGCCGCCTTTTCTTAGCGCCGGTGTTCCAGCCCTGCCCGGCAACGACGCAGGGATCTGCCAGTGCAGTCTCAGTGAGGAGCGTTACGGGGTATTTTAATTAATGCCGGCGTTCCGGTCACAGCGGGACTGATCGGAGCTGGAATGGGGAGCGGGAAGGGTGAGTGGGGAGGAGGGCTGCACAGAGAGGCCCCTGGGCCTGCGGTGATCTGCGGGAGACGGAGCATTAATCTACAGGAAGGGCCGGCGTCTGGCCTGGGGGACTCTGGCTTTGTGGTGCATTGGGCCCAGGATGCTGAGGGCCAGAACAACAGTCCAGTTACAGAAAACCCAACTGCTAAATAGACACGATGTTATAACCAACGCTGTATACAGGGGCGGGGTACTGATCCCAGCTGAAAGCTGATTGGCTTCTGAAGGGCCCACTCCTCTGTCAGTCACCTGTTTAAAACACATCATTGGCTACTGATAGGGTTTGCCCCTCTTTATGAATTATGGAACCGCTTATGCTCCTCACCTCAAAAACCATAGAATTGCCCCTACTTATAAGAATCCAGGCTGGCTCGCTATGTCCACCCCAGCACGGCCCCCCTCATGTGGGCGCACAACCAAAAGAACGGCATCATCTTCCAGGCCAGGGTCAGACTGTCCCGTCGAGGCTTTTCCCATTCCGGCGGCGTCCATGCTGACCGCTCGCATCCATGGTCGAGAGCCAGAGATGCAGATTAACCCTCGCTGGAAGGACAGGCTGCTCCCACTGCCGAGGAACCTCAAAGACGCTGGGTGCCATGACCGCGCCACTACGATCAGTCTGTCTGCCGTGGCTTTCTCTCCCACCCTGATGTATTTATTAATATATCAGGCCCATCTGCTCGGAGGCAGGAGGGGGGGAGAAGGGGGTGCTCATTATTTACCCGAAAGGCAGAGTGCACGTCAGCTTCCGATGCTGCTGAGAGATCAGCCTGACTTGCTTCCCTTGGGAGAAATGCCTGCTTCACGGCGCCGACGACACGCTGTGAAAGCGTCCACCTTCACCCCACAAGCCAAAATCGCTAAGTGGTATTTTAAATTGTGCCTTAACTAACCAGCTACACAAAGGAACTGGAGCTCGACCATCATCCTCCCACTACAGGCGGACGGGTTGCCTCGTGTCATGACCGGGTTTACAATATGGGTCTAGGGGGCGCTCAAGTGCAGCTGGGGGAAAGGCGAGTTTGATCCAGTGCTCAGGAAGATGAGGGGAAGCCACTGCATACCTCACTGGCGGGCAGAAATGAGGGGGCAGGACTGGCTGGGGGGTGCAAACACGAGCTGCTGACATTTTACCCGCCAGCCTAAGCCGCAGGACACAAACAGGGGCCGTGTTACACCTCCCCTGCCCTCTCCGCCCTCCACCAGACCACGGCGGAGTGAAGTCATTCCAGGGAACAAGAGGAAATGAAAAGGGAAAGCAGACAAAGGCTCGGTAGCCTGGGAATGAGGCCAGGAGCAGATCCTGAGCTGCGTTTCATTATTCGGGGAAGGAGGCAGGGACTGTGAGAGGCTGAGCTGAAGGATCCAGCACAGAAATGCCAGGAAAACAAACCTGTCGAAACTAATGAATGAAAGGGGGCGGAGCTACACTGCGACCCCAAGTGACCTCCGCAACAGGGAGAGAGCGGAAACACCCAGGATGCTGTAAATGAGAATGGCCAGGACCGGAGCCAGGAATGAATTTCGAATGAGGTTCAAACTCGTTATTTTACTACCTGGCTACGTGCCGGGTTGGAAGAAAACAAATTTTTGGGTGGGGAGCATGGTTCAAACCCATAACTTTACTACGTGGCCACATGCCTGTGAATGACCATTAGGGCTGAACAAAGAGCAGCCATGTTCTCATCTAAAGCAGCGTTTCCCAGCCCAGGTCTCAGGGACCCACAGACAGTCTACATTTTTGCTCCGTCCCCACTACCTGCCATGGACCCCGAGGGCTGGTTTGGGAAACACCAATCTAATGAATTACAACTAAATCATCCAGAATAATGCAATATCTAACAGAAGGCCTACCTCATGAAGAAGACTTTTACCCATTTTATATAGCCCATACCCACATCATTATGACCTTTCAATTAAAGGTCTACAAGCGTGGGAGAACTAAAGCACCAGAACTTTGAAGCAGGAAACATTATGGGACAATCGGTTCAGCAGGCAGGTTCAGCAGTAGATAAGATTGTGCGGGCGAGTAATTAGGCACTAATTAAGGTGCTGGAGTATCAGAGCAGAGCCACAATATGAAATGCGAAAATAAAACTGTCCACAACTGATTGGGTGTTAAGGTAAATCTGACAACATTCACGGGTGGTAAAATTGATTTTTTTTTCTTCCTACAAGAACTGAGAGAATTTTTAGTGGGGAAAAAAGAAATCTGCAAAACATGAAAGCCACTGCAGGCTGCTGGAACGGCATGCCAGAGTTTCCAGCTGACAGGTACCTGCGAAATCACGGGCTTTTCATCGGCTAAACGACAGCGCTCGCGTGTTCGCAATCGCAACGCATCAATTCGGCGTGAAAAAACTCAGGTGGAAATAAAGGCGGATATCTGTTTTTTTTTCTTCTTTAAACGAACATCCAGGCCAAGGAAAATCAAAACGGCCGCACGTTCGGATGACGTGGCAGGGCATAAAATATGCTCTTTCTGCAGCCTCAAAGATCTTTTGTCTTGCGACTCTGACAGCTGTGCCTGAGGAGCTGTAATTTCAAACGTTTAACTCAATACATCATAATTCCATGCAGCTGCCATGTTCCCAATATTGTCGGTTATAATGGAAAACGGATATATTTTGATAAATCTTTTTCTATGACAGGTGAACGTGACATGGGGTCTTGCTGCACGTCTCCTTAGAATAAGGTGTAGCCTCTTGAGAACCTTATTAAATTCTGGTTAAGACATTTCACCTGGTCCAGTGGCTTATTGAGTAGCACTGCGGTCTCAATGCAAGGTTGAGAGTTCAAATCTCACCTCCCTGGGCATGCAGACTGTTGCATGCTCTCCTCCTGTCAAGTTGGATTCCTTCCACAAGTCAAAGATGCAGGGCTAGGTGAATCGGCATAGCTGAAGGGCTTGCAGTGTGTGTGAGATTCTGGTGCTGTCTGGAATAAACACCACACCATGTCCGCCACACCATGGATGGATGGATGGATGGATGGAGAGACCACTCTGTTACCAATGAAGCAGCACAAATATAATCAGCAGTGTGGAGAAGCTCACACTTCATAGGTGCAGCATAGTGTACAAAACTCCAAGTAAAGTTTATATATTGATTCTGAAGTGGTCCATCATCAAAAACAGCTTGTCCTATGCAGGGACACAAGAGTCTGGAGCCTATAGGCACAAGGCAGGGAATAACCCAGGATGCCCCCCGTCAGAGGATGTACACACCAGTTACACCTACAGACAATTTAGTAACTCCAATTCACCTTAGCATGTTTTTGGGGGGAACCTGGAGAAACCAGAGCAAGCACCACAACAACGGGGGAACATGGAACTCCACTTGGATCCATGGTGGGCACTCGAACCCAGGTATCTAGAGTTGCGAGGCAAAATAACGCCAGCCCTACATTCTGTGGCAGTCTCAGAAATTCTCAATTAGACCCCCCCTTCTAGCTAAAGTCAAAATTAACGCCAATTTTTTCATGTTTTAGTAAAAACCCTCAAAACAGAACCTGGGCAGAGGTACCACAGCGCACTGGAGACGCCACAAGGACTTTGGATCTTCAGAAGCAGCGAGACCACCGACGGGTGAACAATTCAGAACCTCGGCTATGAAACACCACGGTAATCTACAGCAGGGACCATAAAATGAGAGCCGGTGAGATCTTTACCGTGTCGGGACCTCAGAAAGAGCGGAGCAGACAGGTGCTAAGGGCTCATCCACATGATGCAGACCTTTCATCAGCATGAAGAACAGCAAAATTGAATTTGTTCAAAGGCAGGAAGATGAGGCGGGGAAAGGGTTCACCTTTCCAGTAAACTTTATTCCAAAGTGACGATCAAGGAGAATGTGTGGAGAAAGGAACAGAACGGCAGGGGGGACCGAGGAAGGGAATCGGCGAATCAGGAGCAGTCAAGGCCTGCTTACAGACCATTGTCACGGAAACGGCTGCCTAACTTCAACTGATGATGTAACGGCGGCGGAATGAGTTGCGCAGGATCTACACTTAGTAGGCTAGGTTTCTGTAACTACGATCGGAAGATCGCTGGTCCGAGCTCCGGCCCCATCAGAACAGTCGCATGTCCGTGGGCCCTTGAGCGAGGCCCTTAACCCCCAGCTCCAGGGGTGCCGCACATCGGCTGACCCTGCACTGTGACCCCCAAGCTATGGAGAGTGAGATAGTGTAGGCAGAGAGATGAATTTCAATGGACCTCTGCTCATACCCATGCAAATGGAAAACAAAGGATTTAGCTTATATTACTCCAGGTGAGAGGACAGTGAAACACAGTCTACTAAAGCATGAACAACAGGAAGCAGCAAAGCCAGCCATGTCATGTCACACAACTGAAACACAAGCCATGGATTTTACATGTTCAATTTAGAACCATGGATGTGCAGACAGTCATGGACCCATGGAAACGGCTCTGCTAAACAGTGAAAGATCACGCAGGGCGTTTGAATTCTAAATCATTGGTTTGACCTGCAGTATGTTTTAATGACCAATTAATATGCATCCATTTTCCCCAAAATTATTTAGTTTCTCACTTGGCCGAAGAGCAGAAATTAGTTTAGTCTCGATTTTGAAGGACATTCTGTATGAAAATATACAGCACAGAGGCAAAGTACAAAGAGGATAATGACTGTTTCAGGGTCTGAAGCGTTTCAGCTTGGGGACTGGGGAGAGAAAGGGAAGAATGGAGTCAAATAAACACAAAGAAATCGGACAACTCAAAGCGATTTCTCAAAACCAGAAAGGCAGCTCAGAGAGAGATTTATGGATCAATGGAGAGAAAACAAATACACAAGCAGAGGCATTAACCGCAGAACAGCAACCAGCGAGTCAAAGGAGAGATTTTCCAGCTTTATTGAGAAGTCTTTCCCAGTAAAATGTGAACTCTCTGGAAGAAAGGCTGCCAAAAGGTTCTTCGAGGTGACACATTCACACAGTAGGGGACAGCGCCCCCAGCCTTGACAGGTCTGCTGGGGTACTGCATGGGATAATGACAAACAGGTAACAGGAAAACAAGTAGATGAATATAACGGAAATATTAATGGATGCCAACCTATAACTTTAATGTGCGCTCATACAATGTGCATGACAAGTAAAACTCATTCACTTCCACACAGAAAAATACCTCCTATCTTTTCTTAAAATTTCAGGCATCTCCCCCAACGCTGTGATTTGCGACATTCTAATACAGATGCCCCAAGAAGCAGAACAGTGCCTTCACAGAAACAATGCCATATCAGACTCTGCAGGACACAGTCGGTCTTCATCAAGATTCCTCCCCCTTCATAAAGCCCCATCCCCTTACTAGACCACTACCATTTAATAGAATCCTTGCTTACCCTCAAGACCACTCCCCCATCAAAGGCCCATCCCCCTCACCAAACCACACCCCCTCTTAGGCCCGGTCTTCCCGGTACTGCTGATGGAGCTTCAGCACATCGTCTTGGGAGACGCGCTCCCAGCCCTGGCTGTGCACACGGTACAAGTTGACCACGCCGCCGCTGTAGGCGTCCCGGTAGGTGGCCTGGTAGATGGCGCGCCGGCCCAGCTCGCAGGCCTCCTCCACGCTCAGGTCGTGCCGCAGGCCGCTGTCCACCACGCCGTAGGCGTACATGGAGCCGGATCCCACGGAGAAGAGATCCCCGCACACGCGGTTCCCCTCCGAATCCACATAGTACAGCCCTAACAGTGAGAGAGAGAGAGGAAGTACAAGGGCCATCAGCTAGGCAGAGGGAGGGGAGGCACAAGGGCCATCGGCAAGGGAGAGGGAGGGGTCATAAATGATACACAGGAACCCTCCCGATGACCTTTGCATTCTGTCCTCACTTCATTTACTCATCTTCAGCAATTTATGCTACGTGTTCGAAAGGCTACAAAAACATGGAGATAATATTTGCCAGCCTGCTTAAAAATTCACTGTAAATACAGAAATTAAACTGGGTAACCTTTGGCGCTTTTATGGTCAGCTTTGGAGTCTTGGGCGGAGGAGGAGGAAACAAGTTGACAAATTTACCAGAATCAGATGGGTCTCATAAGCTTTTTTATGAGAAGGACAGAGAGCAGGATGATTTTGTCATGAGTTATGATTCCAGTGCAGACAGAGGCTGTGACTCATGCACAAACTACAATATCGTTGTGATTCCGACTCCTAGAGGACACTATTGAGACTACAGGCTCCAGTGACCTTTGGTGAAGCAGAACTCTCACACAGAGTCCACCTGTGCACTGCTGCCATCCAAGCCCACGGGTCAACTGGCAAATTCCACACCAAATACAAGCTCATCCCTCATCTAAATGACATCATAAATTACATAAGGAGGGGATTCATAAGAAAAACCGGCTAAGGGTGGATAATCAGAGCCCTTCCACATGTCGACAGAGAGGCCTCCCAGTCGCCAAGCAGATTCTAGCCAAAACTGCCTTTCGGCTCGGCGCGTGGCCTTGAGGTAAGAACAGGGTCACCGCATTTTGGCTGACGTGACTGTAGCGAGGCCCGTTGGTGATCAGCCCAAAGTCCTTAGTGGACGCCCAGGAATCCGAGCCTAGCTGAGACAAAGCCTGAACGTGGGCCGGCTAGACAGCAATTATCTCGTCCCGCTGGAGACGTGCACCGTTTCAAATGCTTTTTTCGGTCTTTGTAGCCATTCTCTGCCGCTTTGGAGAGTTTCCGGGCTCCAAGGTTTGTGGGGGGAGTGCATTACTCATCTGTTCCCTTTGATTAACCACCGGGCCGGCGATTACCGCAAAATCAGGGTGACGGACACTCATCTGTGCTTAAGTGGCGGCCATTGTGGCGCGACGAAAAATCAATGAGTGCTTCGAAACCGTTAGCATCGCGGCAGCCAGACTGTGTGGGAGTCCGGCCCGGGGCTCGCGAAAATAAACCAGCGCGTCGTTTTATTAGCAGGCGGCTGGCGCTAAAAAGCCCTCTGATAGCTCACAATCGCTATCAAAACGACTAAATGACAGCCTTCCTGTCAATTAGGCCCCTCGCTTATAAACACAGCGGGGATCCAGCTGACATTTCAATGCTTGTGAGGCTTCTGACGACTAGAAAATTATTTAACAAGCGTCCACCCCAGCCGAGCCTCTTTGTTTTAAGATGAGACGCCCCGCCCCCCCCTCCCCTCCACTCCACTCCCCTCCCCTCGGCAAAGACTTAGCCCTCTGTTCCGGCCATGCCGGAGTTAGGATACCCCTACCAAAATACAACACAGCCTGGTAGCTGTTGACGTTATGGGTGTTGTGCAGAACTCAAACACCAACCATTAGGTGCTTGTGATCCAGGTGACATACAGAACCAGGACCAAACAAGGAAGCAAAAATATAATCTTAAAGGCCACCCTAACACTAGAATCACCGTTTCACACACCAATGAAAGTCATACTCAGCCTATGCAGCCCTTTCGTTTGCGCTAATGTGCTGGTTACTGTTAATAATAGCTGTGAATCTAACACCCTCAACCAAAAAGCTGTAATGTTCCTAACAGAGCAGATGCTCTGCCCAGAAATCGTAAAGCTGAAACGTTTTCTAACGCAGTACGTCTTTTATTAAATGTTGGATAAACAGATGCGTATTGTTTGTTTTATACAGTTGATAAAAACTACGATATTTTTCATACAGATCAACAGATGAAACAATATAAAAATATACTTTTTCAGGGTTCCCAAATCTCAAGCATCAGCAATGACACACTTTCAGACTTTCACATCAAGGCAAGAAATCTTATGGCATATATATATTATTCAATTAGAAACCTAAAATTAGCTAATTAGCTACATCAAAAAATGTTGGGGTAGTTTGCAAACCCAAGGTAATACAACCATTACAAGCATGGAGATGCATGTGCATGTGTGCAGACTTGTCTCGAACTGAAAAATCTCACTCCGGCCACCAGACCAAAGTTGGCAACCCTGTGTTTTATCTGAAACGAATGGTAAAATGTCTTTGGCGGCTTGTTGTTCCATCTGCATTGTTACTCTGACAAATATAGTGTGAATGAGAAAACATTACCTATGTCACTTATTAAATCTTTCCGAAATAGACTGCCCATACCCATCTGTAAGTTCTTAAAGCGATCAGTTCTTTTTGTATTTATGCTAAAAGGGTTTTATTTGACTGGCGTTGGATTAAGATTGATTTCTCAAGATTCCTCTATAGAAACCAATAGTTAAATCAATGAGCAAAAAACAAAAAAAAAAAACAACATACACTTCTGTATTATGGGTTTTATGGCATTTCGGGGGCGTTAGTGATTCTGCTGCTATGAGGAATGCTGACTAGCCCATTGTTCTGCTGGAGGGTGAACGGAATGCTAGCACAGTGCCCATTAGCAACAACAAAAGGTGTGGTATGCCGTTAAAGTAGACTGGAAAAATGCTGGTGGTTTTAGTGCTAAAAGCTACAGGCCAGAAAACAGCATTGAATTTCCTCACCCATCAGTGTGTCAGTAATCTGCTAATATTATAAATACTTTCCCCCATAATTAAACACGATTAAATTTATTCTTTAGATGCTTAAACACAAGAATAACTTGACTACAATCGAATCAGCCAGTTGGGCAACAGTGATTGATCCAGCCCATGTGACTCATGCTAGTGGTTTAATATGACCGCTGGCGCTCACCAGGTGAGTAAACTTAAAAGCCTCTTTCACTGCTCTGGTCTCTACGCGCTGCAGGACATCATTGCACATCTGGCCACCACCCCCAGTGACAGAAATCATACCACATGTTCTTCTGAAATCATAAATACCCCATCGATTGTGTATCCAGCTGACCTACTTGTCCTGAAGCCTTCCTCAATCACACTGCCCCCTCCTCTTGCCAAGCAGCTGCCGCTATCGATTTTCCATTACTGTGTCATTGTGCGCTAGTCCTTAAACACACAGTGTGATGTATAGCTGTCTCTCTGCTTCATAAAGCATTGTATGCCATCTCCCCCTAGTGGTGAAGGTCAGCCGGTGCACCTATGACTGCTTTACTGTTCAATTTAAATAGCTAGAGGAAATGAAGTCGAAGGAATGGTCTAAGGCAGGGGTCTTGTGCAGCTTAGTTCTTTCCCTGTTCCATCACGAATGATTCCCCTCAAGAGCTGAGTGTTAATTTGCATAAGGAGTTGAATCAGGTCTGTTAAATAAGGGGAAACCCAAAAATGTATAGGGCTCCGGCCCCCCAGGAGTGGAGTTTGACACCCCTGGTCTAAAGCATCATCCATTTCATTTACTGGTAGCCAGGATACAATTATAGTCCTCATTTTTAAAGCCAAAAAAGGAACACTGTACAAACCATTCTATTTGCAGTCGCATTATCCATATGTAAAAGTGTTTACGAATGCGAGTTTAACAGATGCTAATGACACATTAATTACGCAGGCTAATTGCACTTAAGCAATCAGTAGCTGTGTGCGTGTGTAGTGAAATACTGAAGGCCGAAAGCTCATTTTAGGGGATATTCACTGAAAATATATTTAGTTGAATCCCTGTTATAGGATTATGGAGGAGAGATTTGGCTCCGCTTCCACTGGGGCCTCCAGGGCTCGCCATAAGACAGCACGGCTAGACCTCCTTCAGAGACACAGAGATCCCTACTTTACTGTAAACTCGAAAAAGAAATGGCTCAGTTTGTGTTACCATCCTCCTGCAGTGGACAGAGGCGGACAGTCTCACCGTGTCAGCTTACACGAGGACTCCACAAGCTGGGCTCCGGGGTTCCGGTTTAAGCAAAACGGCTCTCTGAGACTTTCAAATTCGCCAGTTAGAACTCGTCTTCACCTGCGGATTCTCCTTCCTATTGGTCAGAGCTCTCCAGGCCCCGCCCCAGGCCGGGTTTAAAGGTCAGGCTCGGAGGAGCCGGTGAAGCTTACCTGGGCCCCTCTTGTCCCAGCCGCACACCATGGTGCCCATGCTGAGCCCCATGCCCTTGTACTGGTACACCATGTTGGC
>JABFDZ020000084.1:1586906-1597109 GCA_019775955.2 Pollimyrus isidori
AGCCTCTTTTTCCTATTTGTAGTGGAGATGAGTGGTACCCGGTGGGGTCTTCTGCTGTTGTAGCCCATCCGCCTCAATGTTGTGCGTGTTGTGGTTTCACAAATGCTTTGCTGCATATCTCGGTTGTAACGAGTGGTTATTTCAGCCAAAGTTGCTCTTCTATCAGCTTGAATCTTCTCCTCTGACCTCTAGCATCAACAAGGCATTTTTGCCCACAGGACTGCCACATAATGGATGTTTTTCCCTTTTCACACCATTCTTTGTAAACCATAGAAATGGTTGTGCGTGAAAATCCCAGTAACTGAGCATATTGTGAAATACTCAGACCGGCCCGTCTGGCACCAACAACCATACCACGCTCAAAATCAAGTTTCTTTCCCATTCTGACATTCAGTTTGAAGTTCAGGATATTTTCTTGACCAGGACCATACCCCTAAATGCATTAAAGCAACTGCCATGTGATTGGTTGATTAGATAATTGCATTAATGAGAAATTGAACAGGAGTTCCTACTGTAATAATCTTTTAGGTGAGTATATGTTTGACACATAAATGCCTGTTTAGAGTGAGCTGAATAAACATCCAAAATAAGTTTCTCTCGAACCAAAATGTAACTAAATGTAATCTTGATGAGTGGGGGGGGGGGGTTTCCCCCTCCCCTGTATATGTACATTTCATATGCATCCATCACTGTAACTGCTTAATCCCAATTGGGGTCATAGGGGGCCCTGGAACCTATCCAAGGAACAAGGGACACAGGCAGGAACCAACACTGGCCGGGTGCCAACACAATGCAGGGCACATACACATACACAGGCATGCACAGCCAATTTAGGTTTGCCAATCAACCTGCTCTGCACACTTTTGGACTGTGTGATGAATCCAGAACCCCTAGTGGAAACCCACATAAACACAGGACTTTCTTGCTGTGAGGCAGCAGCACTAATCACTGCACCACCATGCTACCCCCTTACAAATTACCTTGTAACAGATGATCTATCCCTCCAGAGACACTAGAAACCCCTCTAAGAGCTTTTTCCAGTGGAGCACTGATTGCTGAATCCTTACTCGTTGAGTCCTCCTGCAGTGAGGCTGCATTATAGTGTTTCAAATGACTGCTCAACCTGCTCCTGAGTTACAGAGAAAAGGCTTTTTAGGAAGTGAAATGTGTGAGATCTATTTGTACGTGCGGTTAAGCGTGTATTACAGTAATGATGAATTGTAATACGCAGGAGTAATATGCAGGACACAACAGAATTCATGGAGAGTGAGGAGCCTTCATCTCTGCAACACTGTAGAGCCTCCATGTCTGTCACTGTTGCCTGGAACTGGATTCCAGTGCTGGTGAGTTGTTTGATTTTTTACTGATGTGATGAAACAAGTATTGATCAATCAAGGTCAAACATATGGACTGAACTGAAATATTTTAATTCAACATGTGTAATAAGAGCCTATTGTACTGAAGTTGGATACTGTGATAATTTCAGAATCACTGTGAAAACGGGATTAAATCAAGGTGACACCAGATCTTTTCTTTTTCATTCTTTTCTATTCTGTCCTTCTTCTGTCTTTATTTCATTTTATATGTATATCAATGTGTACTAACACACCCATGTAAAGCACCCTGGGGCAACTCTGTTGTGAAGGGCGCTATATAAAAATAAACTGAATTGAATTAAATCTAGATCGCCATCATAAATACCCAGTCAAGAAGATGACAGCACCATCATTTTTAATTAGTCTTGACTCATGAGGGATGACTTTTTTTCTCAGGTGTCAGGAAATGAGAATTTATTTACACCAGATGTGGTGGAAACAAGGAACATGACAGAATACAGGTAATTCTGCTGTGTCTAATGTAACTGAACTTCCATATCACTGTGTGAAGCCTGCAAATGGATAATGAAGACATCCATCCATCAACTCTCTCACCCAGTGACTTTTAACCACATCAATTATGATTCACACAATGTAAAGGACAAAATTAGTATGTTACCATCTTTGGTTCACTAGCAGAGTCTCTCCCCCAACCTTGGTTCTGTGATACAGGTTCCAGGCGAATCATGCTGGAAGGTTCTTCTGCCGCGTCACAGGCCTGGGGTTTGTGATGAAGTCCATTGGGGAGGTGACCTACAGCTTCTGCTCCTGGGAAAAAAAAACCAAGACTCCTGGCGGCTGGAGTCCAGCGGGGCCCCTTTTTGATATCAAGTGTCCCCAAAGGTCCCTGAAGGAGCTATACCTCCCTCACTGTGAAATGTCATCTGCAGGTAAATTATACAGGGTAATATGAAGGCTCAAATGCTTCTTACCACAATTGGCCAGGATGGTTTACAAATTCTGTGTTACAGTAAAATTTTGACTTGCTTTGTTTTAAGGGGCAGTTCACCCCAAAACCTAGAAAAGATGCTGTAATAGATAATGTATTTTAGGGATTTAGTTAGGGATTTAGTGCTACTTATCCATATAGGTTGTTCTGCTGAGAGGGACCTACAGTGGAGATAAGTTTGGGCACCCCAAGTAAAAATGTGTATCAATGTGCAAAAGAAGCCAAGCAAAGATGGAAACATCCCAAAAAGCCATCAAAATGCAGATGATGTTTTTTTTTAATATTCATCATTTACACTTTCAAAATAACAGAAAACCAAATAAAGGTGTCTGCAAAAGTTTGAGCACCCTGCAGAGTTAATACCTTGTAGCCAGCTAAGAGTCTTTAAATTCTTGTTTGAGGTATCATTGCCCATTCTTCCGTACAAAAGTTTTCAAGTTGTTTGAGATTTCTAGGCTGCCTGTTACGCACCACTCTTTTAAGGTCTATCCATAGATTTTCAATTATGTTAAGGTCAGGATATTGTGAAGGCCATGGCAAGACTTACAGTTTACTCCTCTTCATGTAATCCGCCATTGATTTTGAGGTATGTTTCGGATCGTTATCCATTTGTAGAAGCCATCCTCTTTTTAACTTCAGCTTTTTCACAGATGGCATCAATGGGCAAATGTGACGTGGCTGGAAACTGGGAGGCAGGCTGTTGCAGCAACTGGCGAGTAGAGCTTGGATTGATCCACCCCCATGCTTAACAGTTGGACAGAGTGCTTTTCATTAAACTCTGTGCCCTTTTTTTTTCCAAATATACCTTTGCTCATTCCGGCCAAAAATCGGTCCACAGAACTTGTTTCCAAAATGCATCGGGCTTGTCCATATGTTCTTTTGCAAATTTCAAACGCTGATTTTTGTGGTGTGGACGTAGAAGAGGTTTTCTTTGGATGACTCTTCCATGAAGACCATATTTGTACAAGTATCTCTTTATAGTGGAGTGGTGTACCACAACTCCAGTGTCTGCCAGATCTTTCTGGAGGGATCATGCAGTCAGACATGGTTCTTGATTTGTTTTTTTCACAATCCTGCGAGCTGTTCTGTCCGATATTTTTCTTGGTCTTCCAGTTCTTGCTTTAACTTCCACTGTTCCTGCCATTGCTTAACTACATTCCGAACAGAGGATATTGACATTTTAAAACGCTTTGCTATCTTCTTATAGCCTTCTCCTGCTTTGTGAGCGTCAATTATTTTCAGTTTCAGTGTTCTAGACAACTGCTCAGAAGAACCCATGGTGCTGATTGTTGGAGCAAGGTCAGATGAGTATGGGCATTTAAAACCTTTGAGATTGACAACACCTGGCCTATTCCACACAATGATTGTGAACAGTCCCCGACACTGTCAGGTTTCAGCTTTCCAAAGGGGGGAGTACAAGGTATTAACTCTGCAGCGTGCCCAAACCTTTGCAGACACCTTTATTTGGTTTTCCGTTATTTTGAAAGTGTAAATCAACTTTTTTGTCATATTATAAAAATGTCTCATCTGCATTTTGATGGCTTTTGGGATGTTTCCATCTTTCCTTGGCTTCTTTATGCACATTAATACACATTTTTACTTGGGGTGCCCAAACTTTCGATCTCCACTGTAGTTTTGACGATATCAGCTGCAGAAATGTCAGGCTTCTGTGGTGTTTAATGCAGAAAAAAAGGTTGTGCTACTGTAAACGCATGTCCCATAATGGGGGAATGGAAGCAAAGCAAACTGAAAGTGAATCTTCCAGCTTCTCTATTAACACATATTCTTACTGTATTGAGGGGAGACCTAGGAATCAAACTGAAGGCTTCTTACTTCTTCCCATAAGAATCAATCAATTTTGCTTCCAGATGAAAACCTGGCCGTAGCACATGTGACCAAAGACAATATGGAGATTCTGCGGCCACAGGAGGTGACAGACACACATGTGGTCATCAGCGTCACCAGCCTCTCTTGTTTTAGTGTCATAAAGTGGAATGGATTCCGCAAGGTCCGTGGGCAAGTGCTACTGTTGCTCCGGCCTGTAGAAAAAATCTTGAATGTGTTCTTCCTGCCCCTGAATGTGTCTCCTGAGCAGGTGAGCATTTCCCTGACTCATTGTTTCACTGGTGCTCAGCCATAATATTTGAAAGCTCAAAAATTAATAGTAATCTGTGGTGTGTAACAACACGTTATGTAATAACAACATTATGGGATGTAAACTTGTTTCATTTTGTTATTACGTAATGAGTTCTGATTGCATCATGCATTTTTATAACGTTTTTGATTTTTTGTAAAACAAAGTTTTACTCTGTCATTATCCACATGGTGGGTGATGAAGATGGATAAGCCAGTGGACAGGTTACAGTTCTCATTGTCAATGTTACTCAATGCAGGTGCACAAGCAGGAGCAACAGAAAGAAAACATTCACATTCCTACCAGCTCTAATTGCAAATTCATTGAGAACGAGCGGTACAAGGTGTGCTGTGAGCACATGGTAGTAGAGAACATCCAGCCAGAGGTGACGACCCAAACCACAGATATTAATATATCCAAAGTCCAACTGACATACAGTACCACTCTAAAGTTTGAGTACACCAGCTTGAAACCATAATGATCTGTACTTTAAACTGTATACCCTTGAGCGGTGCAGGTCTGTTTTAATTGGAAAATGGGACAAAATTGGGTCCAACTACCATGTATTTGTAAGACACAGAGGGGTGAGTTCATGAGTTCTGCATTTGCATTTACCACTGTCAGGTAGTAGGGTGTCAGTGTCATGGTCTGCGGTTACTTTTGCTGGTGACCGAGGTGATTATCTTTACTAAATTCTCTTTCAGAGTAGAGCCTGACCGGTATGTACACTTTATTTCAGATACTGGTTAACAATTTAAGCTAAAAATCCCAGTAACAAATAACGGTCAACATAATTTCACATGGTGAAAAATTAAAGACACAAATAGTTAAAGTGCTTTACTGCCTGGCATGATTTTCCAAACTCAACAAACAGCAGAAATATATATCTTATATAAATGAATATGAATTTGTATTACAACCTTAAAACAAGTAAATAAATCTCACAATACTGAAATAGTGAAGAGCTAGTTGAAAGTACTACTAAGGATCTACTAAACAAAAGGACCTTATGAAGTAACTGTACTTAGACACTAAAACCTACTTTCAGTATCAACATTTTTGTATGATGTAATACAAAATTCTGATTCCCATTTGACAAATCTTTTGCCAAACATACCAGTAGTGTCAGGCTTAAACTGGTATGTTATATGCAGCTTCTCTGCACATTCCCCTGTAGGAGAGCTTTTCTCATCATAAATGTTTAAAAAGACATAATCTAGTCTTTATTGCTGGGTTTATTCAGTTTTTCCATCCAACACTGATGAGTTCATGGAACCTTAATCAACCGATTTTATTGGCCAGCTGATGTGTCAGTAGAGACTAATTTCAGAATATGCATTTTGTGGCACCCAGGACTATTTGTTCATAAAAAAAAGGCACCCCCCAACAACTGTTCAATTAATTTCTGGTGTTTTCATTATTTTTGCAGTGTGGCACTCCCTCACATTGACTTGCGTTAACAGTAACCTCTGGTGCTATACCGATTTACGCCAGTAGTGGCGCATGAGAAACAGGCTGACTTAGAAGCAGCTCAGTTAGAGCGTGGGCTGGTACAGCAGTCAGCACGGCGTATAGCCATTATTAGTAATTGTACATTTTCTGTGATTACAGCGAAATAAAGCCAACCCGTTTAACGCCAATCAATGCTTCCATCGTAACGTGTGTAACACTATTCTATAAAGATTACACTTGAGTGGCCAATCCTTCTCAAGCAAGATAACAACCTAAAATACACCTCAGAATTGTGCAAGAACTATCTTCAAAAGAGCGAACACCAGTACAACTTACACTAATGACTGGGCCTTCCCAATCTGCAGGCCTCTGTCCCATTAATCCTGTATGGGGTGAAACAGACAGAAGAGTCAAAGCAACGAGCAAGCACCCTGAGTCTCTAGGATCAGCTGCAGGAGGGCTAGGAAGATGTCAGATGATCTCCTGCTGAACCAAATGCCTCATGGTTTGGGACTGTTATCAAGACAAATGGTGGCTGTTTAGGGGGATCCAGGAAGTATTTTTAAGCCTGCTTTGGTGCTCCATTTATTTTGGGTGTTGCAGAGAATTTTGTTGTTTACAGAAAAAAAAAAACATGATAAAAAAATCTTGTTTCCAGCAAGTGTACTCAAACTTTTGATTGATTCACCCTGCATGTGGTAGAAGTTATTTCACAAACAAAAGTACAAAATACACTGAATTAAATGTAGCAGTTAAAGCCCACAGGGTGGCTCATACCTCCAGGGTTGGTTCAGAACATGGCCAGCAATTTCTCCTGTTTACCTCTAGGTTGAAGAGTTCCACTGCAGTTTTGGCCAAACAATCCACCCAACTTTTGAGATTTTTCTGAAGCGTGATGTGATGGGAAACCATGATGTGAAAGTGGAGCTGCGTGTCTTGAAAGACAGGAGTGGTAAAGTCGTGTGGCGGCGCATCGTCGACCTCACAGGTGATAACGTGCAATTTCTGTATGTAAATAAACCGAAGGGGCTGTGTGACACCATCAGGACAAGCACACATGATTAACCACTGGGCAGAGATTCCAGTGTGGGCAGTGTGCACCCCTGATTCTAACTGCTTAATGCTTCCGGCTTATTTGACTTGTCAGAGAAAATGCTTCCCTGTTAACTGAACTCTGAAAGGCAGCGTTCTGGTGTCTTAATGGCATTTAGAAACAATAAAGGCTCCATTTAACATGAATTCAGACAAACATCTGGGATAATATCTGACACCATTTCAGGGTAACTAACCAAAAAGCCCTCAAAGAAATCCTTAACCAAGATGGTGTCTCTTCCTTCAGGGGCTGCTCTTGCATCACCATCTACGCCTGATATAGGTAGGTAGGAATTATTACCATGAACACTGGGACAAAAAACCCAAACTGGGTCGTTGTTTGGACTCACACAGATGTTGCTGATTGGCAGCATCTCTAATAGAAGCATTGGTGTCACTTCCTGCTCTGGTGGCATTTCGAGGTTCTCCTGCTCAGCCCGTTATACCTTTTCTGATGTCATAAAGACATTCACACTGCATCCAAATACATTTTCATGAGGTCAAAAGATGGATTTAACCATCCCATAGCAAAATGAACATATAGAAAATGCTTTGCCTAGTTTTAACCAAAACAGATGGTTCCTTTCTCAATGGTTGGGCTACAGAAACCTTTTCATAATGAATACTAATCATTACCTATAAATCTATTTAGGGTGAATGATTTATTTCTGAGATGTGTAGTTTCTTTCTCAAAACGTGTACTGTCTTTGCTAAACACATGATAATTGTATCACATTTGCAAACAATTTGTTCCTGTTTTGAAATTCACAGTGACAGCTCCAAACTGCAATTCAAGCCAGTCCTTCATCTTGGCATTTAAACTGATTGCTTTTAAATGAATATTGGCTTTGTTGTATCAGTGGTTTATTTCAGCTCATTCTCCAATGGCCTCTTATCTTTCAGGTGTGGTGTTTGTAGACCAACACAGGAAAGACATCATCCAGAAAGTGTCACTGATCGAACCCATACTGGATGAACTGCACAAACACATCTCAAGAGAGAACTATGAGTTCATATGCGCTGCCAGAACAAGACAGAAAAAGTTTAGAAGGCTGTATGAGGTCTTGAACAGCAATGAGCTGAAAAAGCTTTTTTTTCACTCCCTGATGAAGAACGAACGCTCCCTTGTTTTAGAATTGCTTGGCTCATAATTAAACCAGTATACAAAAGAATGCTCAGTTTGCCACTTCAATTCTCCCAGCTGATATTCTGTTCTTAACTCTTTTTGAGCAAGTTTGTACCACAACCTTTTAAAAAAAAGCTGTCCGTTCACATTAGGGATGGTAAGACTGACTGACTTGCATTGGTGTACTGGTATAAAAATTCATAATGGGACTGAAGACAAGAAAGGAGAGGAACCAAAAACTCCCAAGTAAGGAGAATAATACACCTCTGTAGGTCCAAGTTTACCTGCCTGCCCCCCCCAGCATAAGAACATTACTGAAAACAGAAAAGAGTGGACGTGCTTGCTAAAACTGAGCGAGGTATGAGCTGAGCGAGGTATGACTTCGCCTTATGAATTAAGGCAAAGTCCATCAATGAGTCTGTTACAAGTTGTTAAAGGGAATGTGTCATTTTGTTAATGAGTATTTTGTTGTAATTTGTAATATGAAATATACTTCTTTACCGTGTTTTTGTGCAAAGAGGTTGTCTAAATTAATCTAAGGGAAGAGTAAAGTCATAAGAAAATCAAAATACCTTCACAGATTGTCACAGCAGAGCATGGCGCAGGTGGGAAGAAGGTGACAGTCCACTTGCAGCTCTGAGAAAAATAAGTGGTTTTTTTAAAAAAAAATAAACAGAAAACACTGGAGAAAAGCACACATTAAAGGGACTATGAGGGATCAGAAACAGGGAAGAAAAAATAAGAAACCATAACAACACTAGGGATCAGCACGACACAGGGAGCAGGACAAAGCGACAATCAGAACTTGTTGCAGCAAGGAATAGCGGGGTGGGGGGGGGGGGGGATGGTTGACAAGCCACAAATTGGCGACTAGGCAGAATGTCTGAAGACTCTGTAGGGCACTGATCATCAACGGCCCGCGATTCCAAAATTGTCAGGATCAAAAAGAAAATGGTGGTCCACACTATTAAAGCAACTAAAAATAACAACAGTGTCTTGTCAGAATAACCACCATTTATGACTGTATTTAGACATTTATTTAAACATAGTGTTAAGCCAAAATTAGATTTTTATTTAATTTTCTTCTTGGGGGTCCGGCCCCCAAGGAGACTGTCTGGTAAAACTCTGGCCCTCTGACAAATATAGTTGATGACCCCTGCTGTAGGGCATCCTCCTGAACTTACAGCATGAATCTGAAACCTACGACCCGTAACACACCAGGAGTTGGACTATTAAACAAACCGACAAACACAGTAGCAAGGCACAGAGCACCACTCAGAGTGCACTCACAACACCAGACTGAGAAGCAGGACAAAGGCAGGAACTTAAAGACCCAGGTAATGAGGACAAACAAAAGGCAGGTGTGAATGCTGAGTACAATTAACCAATGAGCGCAGTACAGAGAAACAGGCCACAGGTAGAGAAATGTAACAATTTACATGCACAGAAACTGGGGAACAAACGCAAGAAAAAAAACAAATAGCACAAGAGGGGACATGGACACTATTAATAAGTACCAGGGTATCGGACAGACAGAACCAGAACAGGAGGGGAACACAGACAGAAAGGGTGAACAAGAGAGACTGGGACAGGCACACCAGGCGAGGGAAGATGGCTGGGGGTAAAACTTGGGAACCAAGATATGGGAACTGAGGGACAGGGCCAAGGATAGACAGATTGGGGTCAAGATGTAGGAACAGAGGGACAGGTCCAGGAACGTGAGGCTGGGAGCAAGATGGCTTAGGGGAACCAACAGGGAAGGGCACTAAAGGAGATGGAGCGGGCAGCTGGCTGGAAGACCGAGGAGGAAGAGACTGAGAGATAGAAATAGAGGAGAAGTTGGGTGGGTAGACTGGGGAGGAGACACAGAAGGATGGGGTGAGTGGACCACTAGTGGCCGAGGCGAATGAGAAGGCTGGGTTGAGCGGCGCCACATCTCCCATATGGAAAAGTTTTTTTAAAAACCTCTTTGATTCTTATACTGTATGCAGGACCGGTGCTAGCCATTTGGGTGCCCTAAGCACAAACGCTTGGCTATACTAGTAGCCTATATTGTGATGATATTTTCACGACC
>JABFDZ020000084.1:1597209-1613037 GCA_019775955.2 Pollimyrus isidori
TGATGATCGGTGACTGAGGAGCGGACCCAGATATGCGAGAAAAGCAGCTTTTATTCCAAAGCCCAGGTAAGGCAACGGAAGCATCCAATACGCGAGACGAAGAGAGTAGTCGAGGGGCAGGCAGGAAGGTCGTTCTCCACGTTGTCAGTCCGACAGGTAGACACGCAGACGAGACACCGGGGCAGGACGAAACACGGGGAGCTGGACTGGGCAGGACAGGATACTCAGGAACGGGAGCTGGGCTGAGGAAAGGAGGTAAGCACAAGGGGCGATGAAACAAGGGAAGAAAGGCAGAGACAGGATGAGCGGGGAGACGCGAGGCTAGAAGCTGCTTGATAATGCACAATGGAATCATTGGAGCAATACTTCAATTAGTGAGCTGGGAGTCCCTCCTTCTTATGCCAGTGCTAACGAGGTGAGATTCCCGAAACCTGTTGTGCCCCGCCCAACCGGGGCCGTGAATGTCACGAGCCCCCCCTCTAACGGCCGCCTCCCGGAGGCCGTCTCCGCTTGTGCGGACGGCCCCGGCCCCAAGGAGCCGGACAAGATGGGTGTGCTTGGTGGAACGTCAAAGTCAAGCTCTTGTCCTCTACTTCCCGGGCTGGAACCCAACTCCTCTCCTCGGTGTCGGACCCTTCCCAGTCCACCAGGTATTGAAGCTGTCCAAGTCTGCGAAGGGAATTCGGGATGCTTGCGATCTTCCACACGGGTGTGGAAGGGGGAACAGGTGGCACATCTGCGGCCGGTTGGACCTCTGGGCGGAGCGGACTGTAGCAAACTGGTTTTAGTAGAGAGATGTGAAAGGTAGGAGACATGCGGTATACCTTCGGTAGTTGGAGTTTCACGGCGACCGCTCCCACCCGCTGTATGATTGGGAACGGTCCGATGTACTGGGCCGTGAACTTCTTGCATTCGGGGATGCGTAGGTTCCGGGTGGACAACCACACCTTTTGTCCGACCCGGAAGGGGAACCCGGGATGTTGATGTCGGTCAGCTTTGGTCTTAACTACGGAAGCCTGAGCTCGCAGGGCCTCTTGGGCTGCTCTCCAGGCACGCTTGCTGTCGTGATACCATGACTCCACTCCAGGCACCGACCCGGCAGGGGAGTCCCATGGGAACAGGGGTGGTTGGAACCCGAGGACACACTGGAAAGGAGATAGGTTAATACGTGAGTTCAGTGAATACTCTACCCAGGCGTGGGATGGAGACCACTTGTTGGGGTGGGTGCGGGTCATCAGTCGGAGGGCTTTGCATTGGCTACCTCCCGGTTCGTCCGCTCGGCCTGTCTGTTAGACTGTAGATGATAGGCCGAGGTACAGCTTGGCACAAAATTCTCGGAACACTCTTGAAGCAAATTGAGGGCCTCAGTCCGACACCAAATCCTCCGGGATGCCTGTGTGCCGAAAAACCTCCTGCTCTAGGATATCGGCCAGTTCCGTCGACGTGGGGAGCTTAGGCAATGATACTAACCTGCACATTTTGGAGAACTGTTCCACCAGGGTTAAGATCACTGTCTTTCCTTCAGACCGAGATAGGTCAGTGATAAAATCCATTGACAAATGAGACCAGGGGCAGTTGGGGACAGGCAGAGGTTGCAGCAACCCTGCAGGAGCTTGGTTAGTGCTTTTACACTGTGCACAGTCTGGACAACTGTCAATGTAGGCCACAACCTCCTCTCTACATTGGGGCCACCAATACCGGCGCTCCACCAACCTCCAGGTGGCGCCGACTCCCGGGTGGCCTGTCCCCGGTTGAGCATGGATCCAAGCCAACAGTTCAGCCCGCAGTGGTTTGGCCACGTACCATCTACCGGATGGGCAGTCGGGTAGTCAACGACGTCTTTCGTGTTCTGCTTTTATCCTCTCGTCCAAGCCACACGTGATGGTGGACACGAAGCACGCAGGATCCAGGACCGGGGACTCCCTCCCCTCACTGTTGGGAGGGTCAAACTGGCGAGACAGTGCGTCGGCTTTCACATTGCGTTTCCCGGGAAGGTAACTTGCCCGGAAGATGAAACGGGCGAATCACAATGCCCATCTCGTTTGTCCTGCGGACAGCCGATGAGCAGTCTGGAGATATTTGAGGTTTTTATGATCGGCGAGGACCAAGAACGGATGTCGGGCCCACTTGAGCCAGTGCCTCCACTCCTCCAGTGCCAATTTAATGGCCAGCAGCTCTCTCTCTCCTACATCGTAGTTCTTCTCCGCGGCCGAGAGCTTCTTGGAGTAGTAGGCACATGGGTGACGACGTCCTGTTCCCGGGTCGCGTTGTATCAGCACGGCCCCCACGCCTGCCTCCGAGGCGTCCACCTCGACCTCAAAAGGCAGGTCAGGGTCAGGTTGGTGCAGCACGGGGGACTTGCAGAATGCCTCCTTCAGCTTCTGAAAAGCGAGGTCCTCCACGGAGGTCCACGGGAGACGGACAGGCTTACCCTTCGTGAGCGAGGTGAGCGGGGACGCGACCTGACTGAAGTTCCTTATGAATCGACGGTGGAACTCACACTTTTCACCCTTGGCAAACAGCTGGTTCTCCTTCAACCGCTGAAACACCTGTCGGACATGTCGCACATGTTCTTTAAGCGAAGGGGAGTAAACCAAAATATCGTCAATGTAGACAATGACGAACCTATCCAGCATGTCATGGAAGACAGAATTCATGAAGGCCTGGAATATAGACGGACTATTTGCCAAGCCGTAAGGCATGACCAGATATTTGTACTGCCCTCTGTTGGTAATGAAAGAGGTTTTCCACTCGTCCCCTTTCCTGATGCGCACCAGGTTGTATGCACTACGTAGATCAAGCTTAGTGAATACCTTAGCTTGACGGAGTTGCTCCAGGGGGGGATTAAGGGCAAGGGTTCTCGTCTCTTCACCGTGATGGCATTTAGGGCTCGATAGTCCACCACAGGTCTAAGCCCTCCGTCCTTCTTCTTTATGAAGAAGAAGCCTGCTGTCACAGGGGAAGTGGAAGGACGAATAATGCCCTGACTTACCCCCTCTCGTATGTACATATCTAGTGATTCCTGTCCCTGCAGGGATACCGGGTACAGTCTGCCCCTGGGAAGAGACGCACCCTCCAGCTGGTCGATTGCGTAGTCGTTCTCTCGATGCGCCGGCAGCTGGAACGCCCTCTCCAGACTGAACACGTCCAGGAAGTCCGAGTACTCGCGAGGTATCTTCCCGAGGTCCTCCGGTTCAGGACTCTCCACCCCGGTGGCCCTGAAGGGAAGTGAACAGACAATCCCGTCGATACCCCTCTGACTAAGCCTCGGGTCTTTGGCTCGGGGAAGTACAAAAAATTCTATGCTCTTCTTGTGGGCCGCGCCCACTTGGAGGATGCACGGGTGAGTACGTCGGGAGATGGTCCCTTTGTTCAGTCTCTCCCTGGTTACGCCATGGACCGACAGCCGGGTAGGCAGCCCGGAAGTCAGCAGTCGCAGCCTACGAGCCATCCCCTCCTCAAGGAAGTTACCATCCGCCACGCTGTCGATTAGAGCGAAGACCTCCACACTTCGTCCCCTCCAGCAGATAATCACAGAAACAGAAAACTGGGTGATACTAGTGATCGGACAAGCGAAATTGCTTACCGGAGGGGGGGCAGCGTCTGGAAGGTGATCGCAATGGGCTGTTGGTGGCGACATGCTCAGGGGCTCCGCAATACAGGCGTAGTCCCCTTTGCACTCTCCGACAGCGTTTGTCAGCAGATAGCGGAGACCTTCCTAACTGCTTGGGCTCCACGGCGGAGGGGCTGGTCCTCTCGGGCTCTGCATTCTGCCGCCTTCTTCTCCGTCCCCTCACGTTGTTGTCTAGCCTGATGGCTTGTCATACTAGCTCGTCGAAAGAGGGTGCCTCCCCTCGACTAGACAGCTCGTCTTGCAGATCGGGATTTAGAGCACGCAGGAAGATCATTTGCAGGCAATCGTCTGGCCAACGAAGGGCGGCAGCGATCGTCCGGAACTCAAGAGAGAACTTGGCTGCCGAGCGATTTCCCTGCCGGCATTCCAGGAGCCGCCAGCCGGGTCGTCTACCCACCGCCGGATGGTCAAACACCTCCACAAGGGCGTCATGGAGCTCTCTCGCCGACTGCAAAAGGGGACTGCAGTCTGACCAGAGCGCCTCCGCCCACTTGCGTGCTCTTCCCACTAACAACGAGATTGTGAACCTAACTAGGGCTCCGGGAGTGGAGAACATCTCGGGGTGTTCTTCCACGTATATCCCCACCTGCATAAGGAATCCCCGGCACTGGTCGGTATCTCCATTATAGCGTTCTGGCAGAGCGATTGGTGGAGCCGAGGCGCGGGGAGGGGAAGGAGGAAGCGGTACCTGGGCAGCCTGAGTGGCGAGCAGCTGCTCCAGTGAGGCGAGCCTTCCTTCCAGATTCCTCGCTGGGTCCATGTGGAAGGCGAAGTATTCTGTGATGATCGGTGACTGAGGAGAGGACCCAGATATCCGAGAAAAGCAGCTTTTATTCCAAAGCCCAGGTAAAGCAATGAAAGCATCCAATACGCGAGACGAAGAGAGTAGTCGAGGGGCAGGCAGGAAGGTCGTTCTCCGGGTTGTCAGTCCGACAGGTAGGCACGCAGACGAGACACCGAGGGAGGATGAACCGCGGGGAGCTGGACAGAGCAGGACAGGACACTTAGGAACAGGAGCTGGGCTGAGGAAAGGAAGTAAGCATGAGGGGCGATGAAACAAGGGAAGAAAGGTAGAGACAGGACGAGCAGGGAGACGCGAGACTAGAAGCTGCTTGGTAATGTACAATGGAATCATTGGAGCAATACTTCGCATAGTGAACTGGGAGTCCCTCCTTCTTATGCCGGTGCTAACGAGGTGCTAACGTGAACATCACACATATCTGACATATGCGATCAATTAGGGGGGGGGCAACAAAATTATCAGGGGGCGCCCCCTGGCCACCACATGATGGTGCCACTGCCCCCCGTAAAGAAATGTTTTCCCGTATACATACCAGCATGTGACGCTCTGCCTTGCCATACCCTGCATGTAGGGTCTATTCAGGCTGATGACATTTTTAGAGAATATTTGGGCTCGCATGACTAAACAGCAAATTGAATTAAAATTCAATTGTGGAATTATCACAAAACGTAGACATTTAAGGAAATCAAAGAGAAAGGCTTAGTTACTTTATTGTTAATGTCCTGACCTCTTATTTGCTGTTGAGAGGTTTAAAAGCTTAATATTTTGTAGTTTTGGGTTTGGCCCATTTTTTGCCCAGCATTGTACATTTATAAATAACTCCAAAAATTAAATTGTGATTTTTATAAAAATTGATATTTTTCCTTGTTTATTGTAGGTAACTTACATAGACAGCTTTTATCTTTATGCATAATTGTGTCGAAAGGCATGAGGGATTAAAAAAACTGAGCTGGAAAACTGCAAAAGTCTTTGGATTCTGTCAATAGAAAAAAAACATTTGAGTGCAGTTTTATTTAGAAGAGTTTGTGTCTGTATATGTTTGTGGTCTGTTGGCACAATAGAGGTGAAGATCGGAGGAAGACAAGGATGTTGTGAGTCCACAGTGTTATGTTTTGCCTGCTAGAGCCTCCTGTCTCCTCTGTGACGTGGCCGATCAGTGACATCAATTTCCTGTTACTCATCGTTAGTCTGTGTGTTTCAGTTCCTGTCAGGGTTGCTTGCCTTAGTCTGAACATGCTGCTCCACAGTTGCTCGTCCTGTCAGCCCACATCTGTCCTCATTGTAATCCTCTGGTTTTGATCTCTCGCGGTACAGTTTATTTCCCATCTCAATTACTTTTAATTCAATAAAACCCCATTTGTTTTGTCAAAAAGTCCTTAGTCTTGCGGGGAAAATTAAGGGGAAGGTGGAAGGAGCACAAGAAAGTGCTGAGACCACGAAGACAATGGAGGGTAAGAAGGAAGGATCACAAGAAAGTCCTGAGACCACGAAGACAATGGAGGGTAAGAAGGAAGGATCACAAGAAAGTGCTGAGACCACGAAGACAATGGAGGGTAAGAAGAAAGGATCACAAGAAAGTCCTGAGACCACGAAGACAACGGAGGGTAAGAAGGAAGGATCACAAGAAAGTCCAGAGACCACAAAGACAATGGAGGGTAAGAAGGAAGGATCACAAGAAAGTGCTGAGACCACGAAGACAATGGAGGCTGTAATGAAAAGATTTCAACTAAGTCCCGTGCCATTCCGTTCCAAACCAAGGGCTACGGTATGTGTTATTACATATTTTTATACAGTAGTGCAATAGTTAGCGCTGCCGCCAAACAGCAAGAAGGTCCTGGGTTCGATTCCGGCTCCTTTCTATGTGGAGTTCACATGCTCTCCCTGTGTTCACATGGGTTTTTGCCAAGGGTTTCCCCCCACAGTCCAAAAAGTGTGCAGGTTAGGCTGATTGGGGTGTGTGAGCATGTGTACCCTGCAGTGTGTTGGTTCCCGCCTGCGCTCATTGTTCATGGGACAGGCTCCGCCCCCCCATGAACAATGATTATTAGAATGATTATTTCTCTGTAACAGATTGTTGGCAAACTCGAAGCAGAAATTATATGGAATATATAACTTGAAGATAGCTGCACTGCTATCCATTTGAAAGTAACAACAGAGCACAAAATCTGAGTATTTTTACTTTAAACACTTGCAGTGTTTCAGCCACGCTGCATTCCCACAGTTCGCTTACTGGGCTACTGTAAGGGACAGTTATGTGAAAGTTCTGTTTTTATGTTTCTGGTTCCTGGTGGTGCTGGGGGGGAGGGGGGGGCAGTGCCCCGTGACAACTTGCATGCTTGTGCCCCATGTAATTTTACATATCTTAGTCATAATTTAATTTGTACTAGTAAAAATGTAATTGTAGACCTCTATGATTCAATTCTTACTAGCAAGGATGTCCTGTGACCACGAGGCAATAAGGAGGATCCTGCCAGATGTGATGACCCAAACAACAACCAAAGAATGTTAATATATCCAAATGTCTTCGGGCAGGCACCCATCAGATTTTGGTAGCCCAAAGAGAATTTAACTAGTAAAATTTGTTTCTCTGTTTGCTTATGACAATGTAGTTTTCAACTTGAATTTGATAAAACTGAAATGAAATTTTTTTGTTATTGGTATATGACCGCAGAAATGCTCGAGGAGGCGTCTGACCAGTGCCCTGTATAGGGTTAAAGTGGTGGACAAGGTCAGATGTGTGGCGTCGGACCAGCATGGCGGTGAGGCGTCGGACCAGCGAGGCGGTGAGGCGTCGGACCAGCGAGGTGGTGTGGCATTGGACCAGCGAGGCGGTGAGGCGTCGGACCAGCGAGGCGGTGAGGCGTCGGACCAGCGAGGTGGTGAGGCGTCGGACCAGCATGGCGGTGAAGCATCGGACCAGCCACGACTGCTGAAGAGGGCCAGATTATCTGAGGTATCGAGGGTATTTATAAGAAGCAGCGCGTGATGCCGTGGCGAAACCCCCAATGTGAAGACCATGTAGGACGGCACACGCACACAACTTAAGTGGGCTTTTTCACCCGCTCCATTGAAAATAATGTTATTTTCATGGCATGAAAATTATTCCCAAATTAAAGTATCCTGACTGGGGCAGCACATCTACCACCATCTGCAGTGTGCACCTCTCCCCGCTTCCCTTGGGTGTCTAGCTAGCTAAGCACCTTCATTGCATTCATTTACCTTGAATATTTCCTCTTCAACATAATAACACAATGTTGTCATCGCCACCAAGACCTCTGCATTTCAGTTCTTACTAGTAAGATCTACAGTTACAGAGCTCTTCATTACATTCTGACTCCCAGACACCTGTTCAAAGATATCAGTAATATTATTATGATTAGTAAGAACTGTCATTATACATATCTTAATTTGTAATTCAACTAAAACTGTTTATGTTCCATTGTGATGCTCATAAAATTGTTGTATTCAAACGTAGCACAATTGCACAGCTTCATTTTCCAACATATTATTTTCCATTTATTGAAGTTTTGTTGCTCATTAATTTAGCTATAAATGCAGTTTTAAATGAAATTCCAATGTTTTGGCAGGTAGTACAGCTTATTGAGATTATTTTTGAATTCTAATCTTTTTTCAAATCTCTTTACAGCCGTTGTTTTGCTGGTCAGCTGAACTGTCTCAACCATGTTTTTTTACCGAGGAAGGGTCTGAATGCTTACCTGTTGGTGAGTTCTCCTGCAGTGAGATTGCAATACAGTATGATGTTTCAAATGGTTACTCAACCTGCTACTGAGTTACAGTGAAAGACGTCTGAGGTGTGGAAGGTGTGATTACGCATCTTTTAATGATCATTTGTAATATGCAGTGAAAGACCCAACAGAATTCATGGAAGAGAAAGAGAAGCTTGGAAGCATCTTTAAGGAGCCCTCATCTCCTCAGCATCACAGAGGCTACTCATCTGCAAAAATTGAGATGGATTGGATTTTTCAGCTGGCGAGTCATTTAATTTCCTCAAACTAGTGAAAAATGTATCAATCTAATCATCATAAGGACTCTTCTGAAGTGAACTAAATGATTTAAATTTAACATGCAGACTTTAGGGATATTGAATCTGGATACTGGATATAATTTCAGAATCACTGTGCAAACAGGATTAAATCGAGGTGACACCAGGTTTGCCAGCCAGCCATGAAGATGACAGCACCATCTTTTTAAATTAGTGTTGAGTTATGATTACAATGTTTTTTTCCTCAGGTGTCAAGAAATGAACACTTATTTGCACCAGTTGTTGAGGAAACGAGTAACATGAGAGAATACAGGTAATTCTGCTGCGTCTTATGAACTGAACTTCCACATCACTGTGTGAAGCCTGCAAATGGATAATGAAGACATCCATCAATCAACTCTCTCGTCCAGCAACTTTTAACCACATGAAATACGAATCACACTCTCCAGTGCAGAGGACAAAGTCAGTATGTTACCATCTTGGGTTCACTGGCAGAGTCTCTCCCCAAACATTGGTTCTGTGATACAGGTTCCAGGCGAATCATGCTGGAAGGTTCTTCTGCCGCGTCACAGGCCTGGGGTTTGTGATGGAGTCCAGCAGGGAGGTGACCTACAGCTTCTGCTCCTGGGAAAAAACCCCCAAGACCTCTGGCAAATGGAGTCCAGCGGGGCCCCTTTTTGACATTGACTGTCCCCAAGGGACCCTGGAGGAGCTGCACCTCCCTCACTGTGAGATGTCATCTGCAGGTAAATTATACAGCCTAATGTGAAGGTTCAGATGCTTCCTATCATACTTACCCAGGTGAAACATAACCCTGAAAATAAATAAACAGCCAATCATTCAATGCACCCTGGAGTATAGAAAACAGTAAGGAGACTGAGTGGTGGTTTGACACTGCTGGGGAGGGAAGGAGGGGGAGGTGTTATATACAGTCACTTTATGTTTCCTGTGGGGGGGGGAGCACAGTGTTGCACAAACAGCAATACCTGGGGTGTGGCATGTGCTCACCTGCAGGACACATAATGCAGAAGTAAAAGCAAACTGAAAGCGAATCTTCCAGCTTCTCTATTAACACATATTCTTACTGTATCGAGGGGAGACCTAGGAATCACGCTGAAGGCTTCTTACTTCTTCCCATAAGAATCAATCGATTTTGCCTCCAGATGAAAACCTGGCTGTAGCACATGTGACCAAAGACAATATGGAGATTCTGCGGCCACAGCAGGTGACAGACACACATGTGGTCATCAGCGTCAGCAGCCTCTCTTGTTTTGGTGTCATAAAAAGAGAAGAATCCAACAAAGTCCGTGGGCAAGTGCTACTGCTACTCCGGCCCAAACCAAAAATCCTGAATGTGTTCTTGCTGCCCCTAAATGTGCCTCCTGACCAGGTGAGCATTTCCATGCCTGATTATTTCACCGGTCCTTGGCCACACACTCAGTCACATGCTCTGTTCATCACAGACACTCCGATGTCACAAAATATACATTAATGGCTGGTCTTCCAAATGAAAGTTGGTCAAGGTTATAAAATACATTACATTTCTTTGTAGAAATAAGGGTTCTATTATTATCCACCTGGGGCAGTTTGGGGAGATGAGGGAGATGAATAAGGCAGACAGGTTATCGTCAATGTTACCCAATGCAGGTGCACCAGCAGATGCTACACAGAGAAAGCATCTCCATTCCTACCAGCTCTATGTGCACGCTCATTCTTAATCGGCGATACAAGATGTCCGGTAACCACGAGGCAATAAGGAGGATCCAGCCAGAGGTGACGACCCAAACCACAACCGAAGAAAGTTAATATATCCAAATGCCATCTGTTTTCCAACCCACTTATCCTACTGGGTCACAGGGGGTCCATAGCCTATCCCGGAAGCAACAGGCATGAGGCAGGGAACAGCCCTGGACAGGGGATCAGCCCATCGCAGGGCACACTGACACATGCACACCTAAGGGCAATTTAGTAACCCCAATCAGTCTCAGTATGTTTTTGGACTGTGGGGGGAAACCGGAGTACCCAGAGAAAACCCCACAACGACATGGGGAGAACATGCAAACTCCACACACATGTGACTCAGGTGGAGTCTCGAACCCAGGTCCCAGAGGTAACAGTGCTAACCACTGCTCCACCATGCCACCCCTTATCCAAATTTGAGTACACCAGCTTGAAACCATAATTATCTGTGCTTTAAACTGTATACCTTTGTCTATTAAGAGGGGTGCAGGTCTGTTTTTATGGGCAAATGAGTCAAAATTGAGTCCAACTACCATGCATTTGTAAGACATAGAGAGGGTGAGTTCGTGAGTTCTGCATTTGTAGATACCACTGTCAAGTAAGAGGGTGTCAGTGTTGATTTTATTGACCAGTTGATGTAACTTCTGAGGAACACTCTTCTATGATGAATATAGTTGAGTGGGCAGTCCTTCATTCTCAGGCAAGATGATATCATAAAGTACACCACAGAACTGGACAAGAACTATCTGGGAAGGAGAGAACACCAGTACACCATACACTAATGACTGGGCCTTCCCAGTCTGCAGGCCTCTGTCCCTTTAATCCTGTATGGGGTGAAACAGACAAAAGAGTTAAAGCAACCAGCAAGCGCCCTGAGTCTCTAGGATCAGCTGCAGAACGGCTAGGAAGATGTCAGATGATCTCTTGCTGAACCAAATGCCTCATGGTTTTGGGGTGGTTATCAGGACAAATGGTGGCTGTTTGTGGAATCCAGGAAGTACTTTAAAGGCAGCTTTAGTGCCCAATGTTTTGTGTTTTCCATGTGTAAAACATGAAAAAAGATGGTTTCCAGCAAATGTACTCAAATTTTTAATTGATTCCTGCATGTGGTAGATATTTCACATACAAAAGTGCAAAATACATGGCGAATTAAATGTAGCAGTTATAGCCCCCAGGGTGGCTCATACTGTACCTCCAGGGATTGGGGAGTGAATCCTGCCTGGGCTCTTTGTGAGGAATAGTTCCCACTTTTAAACAGGGTTCAGAACATCACCAGAAATTTTCTCTATTCACTTCTAGAATGAAAAGTTTGAATACAGTTTTGAACAGACAATCCACCCAACTTTTGAGGTGTTTCTGAACCATGATGCGATGGAAGTTGAGCTGAGTGTCCTAGAAGACAGGAGTAGTAAAGTCGTGTGGCGGCGCTTCATCATTCTCACAGGTGATAACATGCAATTTCTATGTGAAAATAAACAGAAGGGGCTGTGTGAGACCATCAGGACAAGCAAACATGATTAACCACTGGGCAGAGATTCCAATGCTTCAGGCAGATCTAACTTATCAGAGAAAATGCTTTATTGTTCACTGCACTGTGAAAGGGATGGTTCTGCTGTTCGCTTAATGTCATTTGCAAATGGCAAAGACATCATTTAACAGGAATTTTCACAAACTCATTCAATTAGCTGGAGTAATACCTAATGACAATTCAGACTTACTAACCAAAAAGCACTCAAATAAATCCTTAACCAAGATGGTGCCTCTTCCCATAGATGCTGTGCCTCCACATCTATTTCCATCATCATCTATTACGGAAGAGGAAGTTCAGCCCACAGGTAGGTGGGATTTCTTGCCACCTCCTTCATGAACACTGGGACAAAGAATCCAAACTGGGTCGTTGTTTGAACTCACACAGATGTTGCTGATTGGCAGCATCTCTAATAGAAGCATTGATGTCACTTCCTGCTTTGGTGGCATTTCGAGGTTCTCCTGCTCAGCCCGTTATACCTTTTATGATGTCATAACAACATTCACACTGCATCCAAATACATTTGTATGAGGTCAAAAGATGGATTTAACCCTCCCAAAACTCATGGAATGTGCAGAAGATTTTTTCCCTAAGTTTTTAACTAGAACCCATAAGGGGGAACACTGAAAAATCCCTTTCTCTGGCTGTCCCTCAATGGTCAGCCTGCACAAGCCTTTCCATAATAAATACTAATCATCACCTATAAATCTATTTAGAGCAAATGATTCACTTCAGTAACGTTTAGTTTATCTTTCAAAAGGTGTACTGTCAATGCTAATCACATGATAATTGTATCATATTTACAAACTGTTCCTGTTTTGAAATTCACAGTGACAGCTTCAAACTGCAAGTCATCCCAGTCCTTTATCTTGGGATATTAAACTGATTGCTTTTAAATGAATAACGGCTTTGTTGTATCAGTGGTTTATTTCAGCTCATTCTCCAATGACCTCTTATCTTTCAGGTGTGGTGTTTGTAGACCAACACAGGGAAGCCATCATCCAGAGAGTGTCACTGGTCGAACCCATACTGGATGAACTGCACAGACACATCTCAGGAGAGAAGTATGATTACATATGCGCTGCCAGTACAAGACGGAACAAGCTTCGAAGGCTGTATGAGGTCTTGAACTGCAAAAAGCTAAGAATGCTTTTTTATGAAGCCTTGAAAAGGATGGAACCACACCTTGTCTCAGAATTGGAAAGCTCTTAATTGGACCAGCTGTTTCCAGCTCCATATTTCCCAGCTTACAGGGTGATCCTCAGGCAGTACTCTGTGAAGCTGGTTCATGCTCTCTCATCTTAATTGTTTTTTGGCTGGTTTGCACTGCAACTAGGAATGAGTCAGTATTGCAAAATATTTTCATATTCTAGAACACGTATAAAATACATATATTTTTTTAATTAAAATGTTAAAATGGGCATTTAATATTCTATATTCTATTCTGATCATTGATTTTATTATTTTGTTGTTATTTGTGTCTTTGTTTTATGTTAAGTGTAATGTCTGTCGTGTGTTAGTTGTACCATCAGAAATAAATGCATGCCTTTTATACATTTTAAGTCTCCGTCTGAGTGATTGGCTCATAATTAAGTCACTTCACTGATGCGAACTGGCCTTCATAAGCTTTAAAAGTCCAAGCTTTCCCTAAAGTATCGCAAGACTCTCTACGGCCGTGAGCTTTGCTATGGAGCCCCTACCTACCGGGTGAGTAACGTTCTCTGGATGTTCTAACCCAGGTTAGGTAATAATACTGTAATTAATGAATTCCATTCATATCCTGGAACTAAATCTTCCAATAACAAACTAATCTAGCATAATACTTAATTCATATTATTGATTAATAATTATTTTCCATACATATTGCTGGACATTCAGATTATTTGAGCTATTTTTTCCTGCAGAGTTGTTATAAATAAATCACTGCTTGGTATAGAAATGCACATGCTGTTAAATGTTGTAGTTGTTCTCATCCAGTGGAAGCGCGAATATTGCCATAGGTTCTTTGCAGCCTTTGTTGATTTTCACGGGATGCCCACAAAGTTGCTGGACGTCATATCCAGCCTGTACACTGGTACTGTGAGTGATGTGCAGAGCAGAGAGAGAACCTCTGCATTCTTCCCAGTTGGTTCTGGAGTTCACCAGGGGTCTGTTCTTACTCTTACTCTGTTCAGTGCTTGTATGGACTGGGTGCTGGGCAGGGTTGTGGAGTCCAGCGGCTGTGGGGTGTCTGTTGGTGAAGAGAGATTTACTGATCTTGACTTTACCGACAATACAGTGATCTTAGCGGAGTCAATGGAGGTTTTGATCGGGGCTTTCGAGAGACTGAGAGAGGATTCTGTGTGTCTGGGATTGCGGGTATCCTGGTTAAGGTCTAAGATCCAAGTGTGACTTAGTCATCAGTAGTGTATCTGTCTGCGGGGAGAATGTCGGATTGTCCAGAGATTTAACAACATCAGCAGCGACATTTATGTCTCTGGTGACTCTTCCCATGAAGTCAGCAGACGGACTGGGAGAGCATGGGGTGGTCATGAGGTCACTGAAAAGGGGTGTGTGGCTCCCGATATCTTTCCAAGAGGACGAATGTCCAAATCTTTAGAGTCCTGGTGCTCTCTGTTGTTAGAAATTGCCATTCATGTTTTACTTCTTTAGATGTGCAAAAGAACGCTTTCACACCATTTTAAAAGTATGTACGCAAAAACATATCTTTCTCTGATGCATTAACCGCAGAACTCTAGCTAAGCTATTTCGAGAGATGCTGCGATACGACACGTGCCTAGCACAGCCAAGTTCCTTAATCCTCATAACAACAGTATGTGCCTGCCTTGTATGAGACTAAAGGAAACTAAATAATATCATGTGACTAATTAACTGTTGTTGAACTAGAAGTGCTAATAAATGTAGCTGCAGGGGAGGTCCCTCTTCGAAGTCAGTTGAATCAAACCAAGGGACAAGTCGCTGTAACCTGACCGGGCTGCCCTCGCAGCGAGTAAAAGGTTCACTGGTGTCGTATTTGCTTTGTATTCAGAGATTGGTTAGTCAGCGGGGGTTCAGCCTCTTCGGCTGAACCCAACACCTGTCTTGCTGTATGGCTGTGAGACACGGACGTTATCCAGGGAGCTGAGATGAACACTGGACTCCTTCGGTACTGTGTCTTTTTGGATAATCCTTGGGTGCCGCTGGTTTGACTTTGTGTCGAATGAGCAGTTGCTAGAGGAGCCCTGAATGAGGCACATTACCTGCATTGTGAGGGAGCGTCAGTGCCGTAACATTTGGTGCATTTCCCTGAGGGTGATCCGGTTCTCAGGATTCTCATTGCTGATGACTGGAGCGGTTCAACCAGACCAAGGAGACGCTCACATGACACCTGGCTGCGGTAGGTGAATGGCCATTTCCGGAGGGTGGGACTGGACCGTGTGTCTGCCTGGGGGATCGGCGACCGGAATCCCGAGGAATTTTGCCATGTGGTGCATCAGCGCATGCTCCCTGACCTGACCTGACCTGTACAGGGTACGTGAGGTGCATACACACCCCTTGTAATGAAAATGTAAATCGTCATTGTGAAATCCCATGAGTCATTAAAATGCAACCTGTACTTCTGATTAGGAATCAATTGTCTCTGTTTCACGCACATGGGTGACAACTAATTATAGACTGCTAGTTTACTGTATTTTCAATTTCAAAATTGTTCTGAAGTTCAGCTTTAAGCAATTAAAAGTAAAATTACTGTAATTGTCACACTCTGCATGATTTTTTTCCCCTGTATTATCTGTGGTGTGGCACTAACAAGCCACACCTGTTTCTCATTTAACCCTGCCTCTTGTTTCAGCCCTCGTGTGGATGATCCCAGGTGCCTCTCGTCTGTTCCTCATCTGTGGTGTATATAGTGCCTCCTTTTTCTGAGCTCCCCAGTCTGGTCATTGTATTGTTGTGTGTGTGTGATCCTGCTGCCTGCCTGTGCTACCCCTTTGGTTACCCAGTGCCCTGTTTCTTGCTTGATTTCTGTACAGCAAACCCAAATGATCTATAACTCCTATACTGTTGAACTGAAATAAACACAACGTTCAATTTGGTGTTAACATTTATTAAGGTCCCCCTGCAGCGTCCTCTTACCGTTACTT
>JABFDZ020000084.1:1633783-1650020 GCA_019775955.2 Pollimyrus isidori
AGAAACCAATTTGAAATGATTTGAGCTTTGTGACATGGTGCATTATCCTGCTGGAAGTAGCCATCAGAGGATGGGTAATTGGTGGTCATAAAGGGATGGTCAAAAACAATGCTCAGGTAGCCCATGGCATTTAAACGATGCCCAATTGGCACTAAGGGGCCTAAAGTGTGCAAAGAAAACATCCCCACACCATTACACCACCACCACCAGCCTGCACAGTGGTAACAAGGCATGATGGTTCCATGTTCTCATTCTGTTTACACCAAATTCTGACTCTACCATTTGAATTTCTCAACATAAATTGAGACTCATTAGACCAGGCAACTTTTTTCCAGTCTGCAAGTGTCCAATATTTGTGAGCACATGCAAATTGTAGCCTCTTTTTCTTATTTGTAGTGGAGATGAGTGGTACCTGGTGGGGTCTTCTGCTGTTGTAGCTCATCCGCCTCAAGGTTGTGAATGTTGTGGCTTCACAAATGCTTTGCTGCATACCTCGGTTGTAACGAGTGGTTATTTCAGTCTTCTCCCCGTCTGTGAGCTGGTGGCAGCTGGTCTTCTCCCTGTCTGTGAGCTGGTCAGCACTCTTGCTGGAGACGTCACCGTGGTGCGGGACGTCGGTCGCTTTGGTTCCCACTTGATGATTCAGGTTACAGGTTCGCAAGAAATTAATCATGACGTCATTCATCTGAAGGTGCAGCAGGGAGTGCAGTCTTGCGTGGAGCTACTTGGTTTTCTTGCCAACTGTTGCTATGCCAATAAGATCACCCCCTCCCTTTCCCCCCTCTTCCACCCCCCTCTGCCTTTTTCCATTAGAATAGCAGCTAGTTCTCCCAGACATAACTCATCTAGTTATTGAGCAATTGTGTTCTAAAGTCCCTTCCTCTCCCTTGCCTGCCCCCTCCCTTCTTCATTCTGCAAACCTTCTTTTTTCTTATTTCGTCATCTTCTGTTATTCTTGCCAAGCCAAGTTTATCGCTTTCCCCCCACCCTACATACTGTAACTCCCCAGCAACATGCTAGCTCTCACTATATCTTAGCCCCAGTTCACGATATCCTGTGTGAATGTGAGCGGCAGGGAGGGTGAGGGACCTCCATGTGCCCTCCATCCTTTACAGGTCCAGGGCCTGGAAGCTATGGGCATGAAGCAGGAAATATCGCTGGATGGGACGCCAACTCGTCGCAGGCTCTGGCAAACATTTTTTTTATAAACAAATTTTTGGCATTTCTTCATGCCAAGTTCTTTTGATAGCATTAAACGAAGGTGTGTTTCTGACAATGTTACACTCTATTGCGTAGTACAGACACACCTTTGCCTACAAAAGGGTCTTTATAATCACATATAAATTCTGTTATCCCCTAGGCATGACACATCATACTCTAATCCAGGTTTATTACAAATCTGAATTAAGTGAATTAGGCTCTCTGTATCTGAGGTCAATATTTACCAGTAAGCTATAGCCTGAATTATTTTCAATGTCATGATGCCATTCTGACATCTAAAGAATATGAAATATGTCCCATCTCAATCGTTAGAACCTCACTGCTGAAAAGATTCAAAATTCCCTTATATTGAGTTATCATTCATAACCAGTCACACATGCAGAATTCCTGGTTGCTGTATGTTTATGCATGTTTTATGACCAAATGTGTGGAATAAGCAGTACAATAAGTTATTGTATTTATGTCTTTAAATTTGTTTATGAATGCAAGCTAGTAGGATTTTCCTATTAATAGGTTGCTCTGCAAATACAGTTTCAGGCTTGGGGAGCAGCCAGCTATAGTTGAAAGGGCATTTGGTTAAAAAAAATTAAAATCCCAACAACAATATTTGCCTGGCCACTGTTCTTCCCTAACAAGGTTCTTATACAACATACTTAGTGGTAACAGCCATGGACCACAAAGCACTGCTGTAAGTCACTCTGGGAAAGAGCATCTGCTAAATGCTGCAAATGTAAATGTGTACAGTCCCAGTAGAAAACCCCTGGCATGTGAAAGACTCACCATGCAGTACTGGTCCCCATCCTACCCACAGTATGTTTAGTACATTTCTAATTGGTAAATTAAGGTGTGTCTTTTCAAAATTCCAAGGTCCTTTAAGAACGCCATGAGAATTCAGATAATTTGGTGTAAGAAAAAGTGGGTGTTATCACCTTTCAAACATTGAATTACATCATTGACTAAAATCTAATGAGTGACAAACCGTTGACTGTGTTTGTGCTGCCACGCAGGACTGATTCTCTGACACGTTGAAACTAGCTGTTGTAGACATGATTTCATGCGTTCACCAAAAAGTGCAGGCAACAGGTAGACTTGAGTCAGTAATTATTTTTTGCTGAAACAGACATGCATTGGATTAAACCCAAAATTCCCAACTCTTGTCACTGAAATAATGTAGACAGCCTGCAGCGACTGTTCTTTCAGGCTCATTTTTTTTCCTTCAGTCCATCCTGGTTTTTTTAAAAATGTCCTATGAGGAATGTAAAATTATTGTACTTCCCTGGTGCTTGTAGTGATGGGAAGACTGATCTCACAGACTGAGAGACTCATGTTCTGATGTTCACATCTGTGACTTTAATTTGTCTGTCAGATGATCTACTTAATGAAAGTCGTGCAACCTAAAATGCTATATTGCATCTTCCTAACGTTTTGTATATTTTTCTTACAGTGGTATACTTCACTGTGGCCAAAGGTATTGTAAGTCAGGGTGTAATGAAATAGGGGTCTAATACCCTCTCACACATACACACACGATGTGTGGAGAGTGAACTGTATGTTCTATTTGTTGCCGACATGTTGGTCACTTTATGTGGACAGTAACACACTTGAAAACTGGATTAGCCAGCATGAGTTTAGGGTCACTCCCTGCATATGCCTTTTCTTTTCACGCCTACTTTTCCTGAGTTCCCCACCTCCCTGCGTTTTTCACTCTTCCACTTCGCACACATGCCCGCTAGAATAACATTACATTTTGCACGCATTCTCTTTGTTCTCTTATGATATTTGAGGGGTTTGCGATAACCATTCATAACTGCGCCTTTTCCTGGTTAACGCGTTACTGAGGCAAATTAGCTGCGCATGCAGAGCGTATAGATCTGGCATATTGTTCAGAGGAGCCTCCTTAACACTACGTCCTTCGTAAATTCTATCTTTTAACAGACAATGAAGAACTCACCAAAAATTATTTTATCATACGGTTAATTTATTGTTTTTTTTTTTTTTTTTTAGTTTTGTTTACTTGTGATTGTGAAGCAGAATCCTTAACGGTGTTATGTATAACGGTCTTATTTTAAATGATGAAATATTTTTTATTTTAAAATCTTTTTTCACAATGTGACTATTATACGTGTGCCTATAGAGATATGCTGCACCCTTTATCCCCCCAATTCAGTCTCCCCAAAAGGTCAAACTCTTTCTGATGTCACTGGCCCTAGCCCCACGTGAAAAAAAATACAATGATCTGCTATAGGCTATAATTTACCCTAAAAAGCTATTTAACATTTGGTTATGCAGTTATGTATTTTTAATTTCTCCCTATGCACTGATTTCTGAATACTCAAATGCGTTGCTATTGACTTAAAAGTTTTAATTTATGCTTTTATTTTGTAATGTTACTCTAAACCCACGTTTAACTTTCTAATCTATTCATTCTGGCTTAGAATGTACTGTTAATCATTTTAATATGGGTTCTCTCCCATCAGCGAGTTTACAGATGGGAAACGCATGAAATGCTTGACAATTAATGATGTTATTTTCAGGATTCCGGTGACATGACGGCATATGATTAAGATGTAGTGCGTCAAGGAGTTGAAGACGCTCCTTGTGCGAGTGATATCCTGTCTCTTATGCAATGATCTCGCATGAAAGCCATGTGCTTTGATATTACAGCTGGGTGGGAAGGGCGGTAGTAAAAGGGGCGGGTACGGGGGGCGCGGGGGCGCGTCGGGTTTTCTTCCATTTGTAATCTGTGAAACTCTTAAATTCCACCGCAAATTCAAGTCGCGGAGAAACAGCAAGTCATCCGAAGAGCAAAAAAGAGAAATCCGTCTTGGCGTTTCACTCGAGCGGCAAGAACAGCGCATTTATTAAATCGCAACTAACAGCGTACAAAAAACTTCAGACGCCAGGAAAAGTGAGTACATTTTAACAATTTAACGTCGCGACTTCAATGTTAGTGGTGTCCACAATATATTAGGCTTATATGAGAAGGCGTCCTTTGACAGCGATATGTGACTCTGATGAGTGCTATCTTGAGGATTATACTGATGGACCGTGAGTAATCCCCGATTAACGGTCTGTGACATTAGCAAGTAATAATAAGGGCTGCTGGCACGTGCCTACAGTAGCCTATTTACCGCTAACCGTACTGGGACCTGCAATAATCATAAACGAGACGGTGTTATATAATTCTGAACTTCAGATACATGGCATAGGAGTATTAGACAGTTAAAAATGGTGGTGTAATAGAGACGTTCCATAAATAGAAAGTTATGGTATTATAGTATCGACCAAGGAGGCGTTACAATAGTAACTTTGGCAATTTTAATGTATTCTTGTTAAGTTTTATAGTAATTAATTAATTAAAAATGCACAGGATAATGTATCAGATAATGTGGGGTCTGTCAGGATATCTGCGGTAGTACAACTTTAAATAGTATATCTATCTATCTATCTATCTATCTATCTATCTGTCTATCTATCTATCTATCTATCTATCTATCTATCTGTGTCTAACATCACTGGGAATTGCAGATATTTTCTAATCATGTAGATCTAAAATGCCTCATATTTAGTGGTCAGTTCAGTTTTTATTTTTGACTTAATGTATACTTTAAATGTATTTCAGTATTTTTGTATGTGTTTCAGTATGGAAAAAGTCTATAACTTGCTATTATTTTTCTGGATTTATAAACCATTTCACTGGCAATATCAATCATTTCCCACCGACATTTGGGTATCACCTCTTCTCCTCTGAATAATTTCAGTGTAAATGTTGAACTGAACTTAAAAACAAACATATCATATGGAATACGGCAGTCTAATTAATAAATTAAGTGCTTTGATATTTCTCTACCCTTACATCTGTGCCCTGTGTACATCCCAAACCATTTTCTTATTGTCTGTGTTAATCAAAAGCACGGCTGGACTGAGGCATCCAGTCCTGTCTGCAATGCAGATTTAATCCGTAGGCATCCCAGTAGCTGGTTTTTAAAGATCTAGAAGGTCAGGAATCCACACCCATGATCTGAGCCTATCAGGGAGAACGTGAAGGACACGGCCTGTGTGACACGGCAGTCCCTCACAGGCGCTTCAAACTTTAATTTTCACTCACGCGCTTGTGCTCCGCGGACTATTTGCGGCAGCCAATCTACGTGAATTGCGCGTCTTTGGGTTGTGGGAGGACTCGTCGTGAGACAGAGACACACAAGTGCCACTCAGACAGCAAGCGGCAGCAGTTTTAGCTTTCAAACCATGAGGTTGTAGCTGGTTTTTCTGGTAGCCGAGACATATGAAATGACACAGAAGTCAATATGCGGACTCAAAGGCCGATATGAGCTATTATTAGTAGTAGTAGAAGCAATAGTATTGGGTGCATCAGTTTGATGTTAACTGTTGCATGGTGACCACATGAGTGGTCAGAATGCTCTTTGTTCTTCCTGGGTCTTCAGGCCTGAGGCTTTCCAGTTCTGCACAAAGAAGACCACGTCTTTCCCTGCACTCTCCCCGTCCTCTCTCTTTATGTCAGCTCAATGACTGCCAACACAAATCGACAATAAAAACGAGGGAGGGAAAGAGAGAGAGAGAGAGAGCGAGAGAGAGAGAGAGAGCGAGAGAGAGAGCCAGCTGAAGGATAAGTTTTATCTTCACATAACGGACAGACAGAGAGAGAAAGAGAGAGAGAGAGATGGAAACTTGTTGCATCTTGTTTTTTACCCGCTCTGCTCATGTAGGAAGGAGATTAACAATCGACAAAAACACGCACACTCACCATCACACATGAACAGCAGAAATGTATGAGTAATGATGAAATCTAAAATATAAAAATAGAATAATATGAAAACGTGCATACAAGAAATAGGAAAATGAATCAAACAATCCATTGAGTGCTTTAAAAACAAAAGGCAAAACTTTTAAATCTGCTCTGTATTTCACAGGTAGTCAGTGCAAATGAGCTGAAAAAGGAGTGATATGTTGTTTTTTTCTTTGTTCCAATTAAGCGTCTAGCGGCTGCTTTATAAATCATATGAAGTCTAAAAAGTGTGGAACTGGATAATCCCAGACACAGGGAATTACAACAGTCAGGCCAAGAGGTGATAAAAGCATAGATAACTATTTACAGGTCCTTATGAGATAAAATATGCTTTAGCTTGGCTATAGTTCTGAGATGATAAAAACTGCCCCGTGCAACATTACTGACTTGTTTGTTAAAACTCAATTACGTGTCCAAAAATACACCAAGGATTTTAAGTTCGGACAGAGAGCCAAGTGCGCTGCTAAGGCTAGTGACAGAGTTTGGGGGCCAAATATAATTACTTTGGTGTTGTTTTCACTTAATTGAAAGAAGTTCCTCGCCATCCAGTATTTAATATCATCCAAGCAGTTGAGCAGGTTCTTCAGAGAGCAGGTGCTATCAGCTGTAACTGGTAGGTAGAACTGTGCTGTCTACACAGCGATGGTACAAAATATTGTATTTTGTAAAAAAAAAAAAAAATAGGCCCTAAGATTGAACTTTGGGGAACGCCATATTTAATGAGAGGCAGAGGATGAGAAGCAGTTACCTGTTCTGAGTGAGAAGCTTCTTCCTTTCAGGTAGGAGATAAATTATTTTAACACTGGGCCCTGCAAACCAACTTCCATCTCTAAGCTTTTTTATAGAATGTCATGGTCAATTGTGTCAAAATCCACAGTAAAATCAAGCAACACAAAAACTGCACAAGAACCACAATTGATGTCAGTCAGTACCTTCTGCCGGTCTGAACCATGCAGAGCTCTGAAGCCAGACTGGAATTTTAGAAGATTTTAGACTTCTTCCAGTAACAGGTGATCTGGGGGAACACAACTTTTTCCAGTATCTTGGAGATAAATGGTAGCTAGGAGATTAGCCTGTTTTTCAAACTGCATTGTAATATATTTATCCTCTCGCTCACAACATTCCACTGGAACACAGGAATAATTGTTGTTGATGTCCTTGTAGACCTTTGTTGATATTCCATTAAAAACAAGCTGTTTCAAGCAATAACAGTCATATACAACATTAAGAATCTCTACACAGTATTTCTGATCAATCCAATATTATTTTAATGGACATAAACCTTGAAAGTGTCCCCAGACTTTTGAATGGAAGTGTATATATTTCTGTGGTTATGTGTGGGTGTTTGTGTGTGTATTTACCAATCTTCACCCAGTAGGTGGCTAATAGTTATTTTTGGGACTAAGTTGGTGTTTTACTCATATTTGTTCACATTTACAATTTAACCTCCATCTCTCATAATTATATTATGTCATCCTTGAATAAATCAGCCATGTTGCCCATTTCTGCCAGTGGGACTGTAGGCCTCAGTTGGCTGCCGATGAGACTGTAGGCCTCAGTCGGTTGCCGGTGAGACTGTAGGCCTCAGTTGGCTGCCGGTGGGACTGTAGGCCTCAGTTGGCTGCCGGTGAGACTGTAGGCCTCAGTTGGTTGCCGGTGAGACTGTAGGCCTCAGTTGGCTGCCGGTGGGACTGTAGGCCTCAGATGGCTGCCGGTGAGACTGAAGGCCTCAGTTGGTTGCCGGTGGGACTGTAGGCCTCAATAGGCTGTTGGTGGGACTGTAGGCCTCAGTTAGCTGTTGTTCATTTGCTGTTTTTTGGTTGAAATGTTTTATGAGCAGAACAATAACTGCACAGTCACATCTGGCACATGTAGTGCAATGTTCTAGTTGCAATTGTCATGCTTTGATTTGCCCCAAAGCCATCCTCTGGCCATAACGTTTAGCACTGTAGCGTGTTGCTCACTGGACCATTTTCAGTGGGTTACGCAGCGTGTGATTTTACCACCCCCACCCCCACTCCCAGCCCCCTCACCACCCGATCGACAAATTCCCAGATCACTGAGTACTGCTGCTCTAAGGTTTTTCACACACATCTGTTTGCCATCATCTGGCACCTTAGATTATAACCTTGTGGGAAACAGCATTCCCAGAATTTACTGTTTTATTTACATTTGAGTCACTTTCGATAAACATTTCCTGGAAATAATCACCGAACAAAGCAACCAAGGAATTGTTGTGCAGAGTCCTGATGGCTGCATTCATTAGGGTGCTGAAACCTACCGCTTGTGTCCTCAGGCCAGTGGTTTGTGCCTCTGATGATTGCCTCATAGACCTCAGACCAATCAGGGTGTTCAGGGTCAGGTGCTCCTCATAGCCGTCGTCCCTCTGTGCTCTCCAGTGAAGTGTCAGCCGTCAAGATTTGTTTCGGCTATTTTGAGAAGTTGAGCTAAATGCTAGTGTCCCTTTTAGAGAGAGGCAAACATAAATAACATCTCTCTCGCTCTACTGAGGCCATGCTCTGAATAAGTGCTTGTTAGACCTGATGTGGCTGTTTCTAACGAAGTTCAGCTGCTCTGGCAGTAACATTAGCTGAAGGCTTGTTGTACATGAAGAAACCTCTTAAAAATGATCTATTATCTGTCTTAGTTTATTTTAGAAGGCAAAGCTGTATTAATAGTGTAGGGGAAGCTGGTCCTTCTAATAAAGTTTAGAAAACGCTCTACTGTCTTCCCCAAAGATACTTTGCCAGATTGAATTCAGTCAAGCTCAGCTGAGCTGTATGAATGGCCTTCGGCAGGGTGTATGGAGGTGCGTGGAAAAGTGTATGCAAGGAAATAATTTTACATTTGTAAATATTTTTGTTCATGTTCTGGTTCTTCGTAGTATATATTCACTTTTCAGTAGCTGGAAGATGGGTTAAGTAAACATACGTATTCTGCAAGGTGCCCGTTTATTTATGGATCTGGAAAAACTGTAGACGTTGTAGGGAAAGGCATGTCTGACTTGTGGCTGACATGGACAGGTTACTATGGCGACACAATCACAACACTGATTGCTCAGGTCTTCTTCAATGGAGATACGCGTCTCGTGCTTGAATGTTCTGTAAAGGCCCCTTATTATGTGTGCGTCCTACAGTTCTAGTGGCTTAACGGTCTGGAGCTTTTCTGCGGAACCCAGTCAGAACCATGGGCCTACTTTGTGGTCTAACCTCAGTTCTACCCCCTTGTCTGGTTAATATCCAGCGTTGTTATGGGAAGGGATGTTTCAGACATGTGTCAGCAGTTGACACATCTCCCCTTCGTACCATTTGGGGCCCCCACTTCCCGTTAGCGGTACTAAGGCGATCGTGTCAGGATAGCGTGGTGCAATACTTCCAGTGTACCAAAAATAAAAATGCCAGTGTTGCTTTCAGGAACACTGTAGGGGCATTGTGAGGGAGTGTGCACACTGAGTCATGGGCAGCAAGATCATTTGCGGGGCAGAGGTGACCATGGGATATATTCTAGATACGCAATAGCGCTAAAATTACAGTTGCACATTCCTCTTTAACGCAATCAAATAAACACACTGAAGGAACATCGACTAATTGTGAAATTTAACTTCGATATACGAATTGGCCCAATTCAGAAGGGATGCAAAACACCCTGCCTCTGCAAGCAAGTTGCTCCTGCTTCCTCCCAGCTGGCTCTTCTCTGCCCTGCCAACATTATCCGAAACCAGTGCCAGCTGGGCGTCAGTAGTACGTGCTGGACATGCACATAGACTCTAACCGGCAAGTTGATCCACGAGGCTGGGTTCCTGTTCCCCGCAACACCTCACATCGGGGATCAATCGTAGCAGCTCCGGCCTTCTGTGTCCCCATCCTACAAAGTCGTTCTCCAACTCAGGAGTCACCAACATGGTGCCCGCGGGCACCAGGGTGCCCGCAAGGACCACATGAGTCACCCGGGGAACTGTGCTAAAAATAGCACAGCTCACCAGTGAGCAGCGTCTAATTTAAATTTTATATTTCTTTAATCACATTTGCATTTATATAATTTGGAAAATGACAATATGTAAAAAAGCATTTTTTATACTTATTATACATGAAGTTTAGGTAAGTTTAGGAGGACGTTTCAATCTGATAGTCCTTCGTATGGCTCAGTACCCGTGTAGCAGCTCTCAGTTTCAAAAATATGGGGGACCCCTGCTAACCTCTCCTTTCATCACGCACCCCATGACAATGATGCAGTCCAGTGCTTTTGACTGGTATGGCCAGTTATAAGACCGTCAGAAGGAGCACTTGAAGACTCGCACCACAGCTGAGGATTGTGTGGAACGTGGCCCCGCCTATGACCGAGATGGCGTGAGCTCGCAATGGGGCCAAAAATACCAGGGGGGGGGGCAATTCCTCTAAAGCAATAGGCAGGAATGGCGTGACGGTGGGAATGGGCTAAAGAAAAACACGAGATAGCGAGGCTGGGTCCCCTCCAGCACGGAAACGTCAATACCGGGGAGGTTGGGGGGTGGATGGGCAAAAACCCAAAACCGCAGTGGGTCCAAGAGGCTGAAGAATAAAGAGGAAGCAGGGGACCAGCAGAGGAGGAAGGGAGAGGTGCAGCAAGGGGGTGGGGTGACAGGGGTCAGCCAGTGGGTCAAGTTGATGTGGGGAGTGGACGTTTCTCATTTTTCGTTGAGAAGCGCTGCGTGTGTAGGGAATTATACAGTCACTCACTGTGACCCTGCTGAGAAAAGCAGGTAAAAACCAGCTTATGTTGGTATGACCAGCTATATCATGAAACCGTTGTGTGAAAACGTACCTTAAGCTGGACAACTATGATAAATTGGTCGACCAGCATAAACTCATCAATCTGGGTTTTTCAGCATGGGAATGAACCACATACGTATGATTAGCCTCATACCTTTAGTAGACCTTATTCTGTCGTCTGGCTTTAGTGTTGGCTGTGGTGTATATATACATGCGCCTCTAGAGTGGCAGTGGCGAAAGTTTCTGAAGCCTATGTTTAGTGTGGGCCCCTGGACTTCAGTCTGGGTAACCCCGTGCATACAGTGTGTTACCTAAACAATAGGGATGAATACAGGTGTTGTGCATGAATAATGTTTCGTGTGATACTGACTCCCTGTTCCACCCTCTCAGGATGTCAGCGGACACGATGCCCAGCAGAGACAACTCCATGGTGGGCCGCTTTCACTCTGTCGCCGTGGGTAACGGGCAGGGTCCCACGAGCAGAGCATCCCCAAGCAAAGAGCGGCCCCAGCGCGGGGGCTGCCGCCGCTGGCTCCAGTGGGTGTGTCCCTGCTGCTATCGCAACCAGAGCGGCTCCCTGGACCTGACCGACGAACCGGCCCCAGAGCCTGTGAAGGAGGTTGACAAGCCCTACAAGCCTCACGCCGAGGGCAGGGAGCTAGAGGGTGATTGGCTAGCTTTTTCCCTGCTGTGATTGGCTACCGTCGTAGAATCAAACTAATATGATTGTCTAAAAGCTAGCTTATTTGCATAATTACCATATTCTCCTGGTACAATTGTTGCCAGTTTCACAAAAGATAATCATCATCCATTTTCTGTATAATTTTCTTCCAAAATTATATTCATGTTTATCATCTGTTTCTCATGTGCCCTAAAGAGCTCGCACTGATAGTGCGCTCAGTGGACCTCCTGAAGTCCAAAACAGATCAGAACCGGCGCGATCATCACACCGACCTTTACCACAATGATGACCTCATAGTGCGGCGGGGTCAGACCTTTCACATCGCCCTTGAACTTTCTCGCCCGTTCAACCCCAAAACAGACAAACTCCGTCTGGAGCTGACGACTGGTGAGTGACTGTCGGTCAAAGCCGGCCCGGTTCTGCTGAGGCCTCTTTATGTGAGAAATGTAGGTGTTGGTGGACAGAATTTACTTCCCCGTCGTCTGAAAAACACATTTTTTTACCGTGCTCAAATCAGCCAAACCAAAGTTTATATATCAAATCCACGACTGTATAGCATATTGCATTAGATACAGGTGATAAAATGAGTCTCGCCAAGAGCTCCATATAGTGAAGTAATAAGTCAAAAAAAAGCAAATAAATAGTACAATAATAAAGAAAAACAATAAGAATGTGCAAAATGTCTGCAATAATAAGCTGGTGAGCTGTTTAGCAGCTTCTCTGCCTGAGGATAGAAGCCATTACAGCAGGGCTATTCAACTCAGGCCTTCGATTCCAAATCCAGGCCTTGTGTTCAGTTGTCCCAGGTAGGTAGTGTAATAATTACTGATTCTGATTGGTCAGAGGCTTCACAGGTGAAGGAAGGCTGGAAAATCAGCAGGGCTCGGCCCTTGAGTTAAATAGCCCTGCTTTACAGCTTTTACGGAGTCTGTATGTCCGTGTGTTGATGCTTCTATGCAGAAATGAGTTTAATACATGCTGCAACACCTCCTGCTTTTTTTCGCACATACACATCCCTTTCACTTTCGGAGGGCGCTGGCTTGAGTCACGTTTCCTCCCAGTGATGTTACAGTGTGGTGGTCTCGGCCTGTTTTGCTAGCTGGCCCAGTTTCCTGCAGGCCAGAAGCCCCGTGCCCCTACTGAGGTGACCATGGAACCCCATCCTCTTCCCCCTCACTCCCGTTTCCACATCCCAGTGTGGCCGCACTCTCACCTCCGCATGTTGTCATCATAGGCTTGCTGTGCCACTGTTGAATCACACGTCGAGCAGAAAATAAGAAGCTTAGGTGCCGTGTCCGCGCAGTCGAGTCAAGGCGAGTCCACGTGCAACGTTCTGGTTAGAACGACCCGTTTATCAGTCGGGGGCGTTCGAGGCTACGCTTGATCTCAAAAACTAGCTGCGATATCAACAGGGAAAAAAAACCTAATTCCGTTGTACTTGTACAAATGGCAAATGTGCTGTTTTCTGGTGGCTCATGGAGTGGATCTCTGTGTGCGCACAGTGAGTTTAGAAATGCCTGCTTTTTCACTGCGTGCATATCAGAAACTGAGAGCCTGGAATGTGGGAGGGCCCGCGGGCGCATGGTCTGCATCAGACTTTATTTATACTCAGTGAGTGTGTTTCTTTGTGTGCTCAGCTGATTGGTCGGCCTGTCACGCTGCAGCGGTAGTGCAGGGCGCGGTCTGACCAAGCCTCCAGCAGGGGGCAGGCAATCTGACGGGCTGCTTATTATCTGGTTGTGGCTCCAGCTTGTGGGAAGGTCCGATCGGGGGGTTTGTGTGCGTATGTCTGTGGGGGGGGGAGTCACATGGCACCACAGTTAAATCTGTGGCTGGTACGCAGGCTAGTATAATTAAGGATACAGACTAATAACGTACCTGTTGCTGAAACGTTTTGTGACCCCTCCTGTGACTTTGCCCTTTTTAAATGTAGATGAAATTGTTGCCAGGGGTGGAAAAGAACGGCAAGAACATGTTTTTGTGTTTGTGTGTGTGTGCATGTGCCAGGACGCAACCCGGTGGTGTCGAAGGGCACGCACGTCATCGTCCCATTGGTGGAGGACCTGGAAGGTAGCCAATGGGAGGCGAAAATCGTGGAGCAGAGCAGCTCCAGGGTCCTTCTGTCCGTCAACTCGTCGCCCAAAGCTGCAATCGGCCGCTACCAGCTCACGGTGGCCACGCAGTGCCCACAGGGCACGTCCACGCATGAGCCGGGCAGTGACATCTACATGCTGTTCAACCCTTGGTGCCAAGGTACGAGTCAGAGTCAATGCAGGCAGCACTGCCGATTGTCTCAGAAGCCTGTCACTGCCCTGCCCACCAATGACATCATCTTTATCTCCGCACTCAGAGAAATCCTCCACACGTTTGATCATCACGCCGTTGACGTTTATGTCCCGTTCTCCACATCTCCTCTGCATCCTTTAAACGTGGCACATAGCATGACTCCAGTAAAACACCATTCGATAGGATGGCATTTAAAAAGAATCTCATGCTAATATGGTAGCAAACTAGTATGCAAATGAGTGAGCAGTGAACACACCCGTGACTGGGTAGGGTCATTGCCAGGTCCCACCCCTCCCCACACACACCACACCCCCCGCACACACACAGACCTGTACTCATATCTTTGTGGGACTTTCCATTCATTTCTAAGGGAAAAACCCTAGTCTCAATAACGACACCCTTAACCCCTACCCAGCCCTAACCTTAACCATAAGTAACCAAACAAAATATGAGACTTCAATTTTTTTAATTTAAACATTTTTATAAAAGTGAACTGAAAAAATGGTCCCCACAATGTAAAAATAACAGGATTTTTATACCTAAGCCATAGACACACACACTTACACCCTTTCACTGCATTTCCCCGATAATCACATCCATGTGTTAGAGGGAAAGAAACAGATGGTGGGCTTATGGGAAACGCCTTCCCAGTTCAGGGGGATTCTAGGTGTCCGCCAAAGCCACGCCCAGCCCAGGGGCAGGGCAGATGATGTCATGCAATAGAAATGCTTTCCCTGAAATTACCAGAGATCCACGGTGACCTTAAGTGCCCTCTAACCCCTTCTTACACTTTTATGAATCTTATGCGTAGTGTTTCCCAGTCATGCTACAGAATAAACCCACTGGACCTCACAGATAAAATGCTTGAGGTTCTGTCAGCTGAGGTAAAACACAACCCAGGTCCTACAGAAGCGTTTGGCTCCTGACACATCAAATGCCCCACGGACCCTGCATGTTCACATGTCGCCCTCCAGGATCTGTAGATATGAACTATTTTCCGCTGTATTAGTTGTTTTTATAAGATGTTCCATTAAATAAAAAAAAAATGTTGACATTAACATGCAGGGGTATGAGAAAGACCTCCCATGTTTTTCCAGGTACTGTAAGAGTTCAAAGTGTACTTGTATAACTTTTCATTAAAGGTGTATTTTTAAAGCATGAATTTATATTGGACAGGGGTTGTATTGACATTTCGGGAACACGCCCGTTTGGCTGAACGTGACCGTGTGTCAGAAGAGACGTCTCTGATTGTTCTTTTCTTCTTTCTTAGATGACACTGTGTACATGGACGATGACAGCGAGAGGACAGAGTACGTCCTGAGGGACACGGGAAGGATCTATTATGGCACGGAGAATCAGATTGGGGCGCGAACCTGGAACTTCGGGCAGGTACGGGAAGAGAGGGAACAGGGCAGCCCGGGGGACAAAGACTGAGAGAAAATGAAAGATGGAATCCTGACCCACTTACCCTTTCCTTCCAGTTCAGCGAAGGAATCCTACAGGCGTGTCTCTTCCTTCTGGACAAGAGTGAAACGCCTTCGGCTGGTCGCGGAGATCCTGTCAATGTAGTGAGGGTCATATCCGCCATGGTGAGCCTCCGGTTCCTTCTTTATTTGCAGAGGTCACAGTCGCTAATATCGGTCAGATGTCTCCAGTCGTCCATTACCTGAGATGTCCATCCACTGCTGTACCTTTTTCCAGCATTAAGGTACAGAGCAATGTGATCCATCTAATTCTGCGTTCTCTTTCACTCTCCCCCTGTGTCTCAGATCAATTCCCTTGATGACCGTGGGGTCCTTGTGGGCAATTGGTCAGGGAACTACGTGGGCGGGACTTCCCCTTCAGCGTGGAGCGGCAGCGTGGACATCCTGAGGAAGTATCATTCTGAGAACGGAACGCCCGTCAAGTACGGACAGTGCTGGGTCTTCTCAGGGGTCACCACCACAGGTGAAATGACCTTCAATGCTTTTGTCTTAGCAAAAAGGTTTCATCGGGTTTTATTGTCACATGTGTTACATGGATCACAATGAAAATGTTTTGCTTTTCGCTGCTGGAAGCCCATAGTGGTTTAGAACAGCGCAGGATAAACAGCATTGCAGTACAAGACAGCGCAGGAGAGACAGCCGTGCAGTACAAGACAGCGCAGGACACACAGCAGTGCAGGAGAAACACCAGTGCAGTACAAGACAGCGCAGGACAAACAGCATTGCAGTACAAGACATCGCAGGACAAACAGCAGTGCAGTACAAGACAGCGCAGGACAAACAGCAGTGCAGTACAAGACAGCGCAGGACAAACAGCATTGCAGTACAAGACAGCGCAGGACAAACAGCCGTGCAGTACAGGACAGCGCAGGACACACAGCAGCGCAGGAGAAACAGCCATGCAGTACAAGACAGCGCAGGAGAAACAGCCGTGCAGTACAAGACAGCGCAGGAGAAACAGCCGTGCAGTACAAGACAGCGCAGGAGAAACAGCCGTGCAGTACAAGAC
>JABFDZ020000084.1:1673104-1693433 GCA_019775955.2 Pollimyrus isidori
ACTATCGTCATTAAGCACACCGGCTGAAAATTTAATACCTACAGCAACTTTACGGTAAATTTAAGACAATTTAAGACTTTTTAAGGACCCGCGGGAACCCTGTTTTACTCTTCCTCCATGAGGGGACTCCCTACCACCAGCTATACTTACAGCTTCAGGCTGCACACGCACCTTTAGTTAAACTTTTACCTCTACTGAATGCTCATGAATTACCAGTTAGATGTGAAACATTTTATAAAGTGGTTGTGAGTAAGGGAGAGCCAGATACATGTTTTCAGTTCAAGTCCAATTCCAATAGATTCCAGTGTTTTTACTGCAAAATTTTAATAAAATATATACATTTATACTACTTAAGTTTTGAACTAGTAAATTCAAATGGAAAAAAGGCATGCCAAAACAATCTTTAGGCTACGAAAATCATAACATACTGTATCACCTTGTTTGTCCATCGAGTTAAGCGTTTCTGAGGCAATTGCTGTTCAAACCAAATATCTTCCAGGAGAATATACGCAAGCAACGAATGCTTAAAGTGTCCCACAATTTTTCTCACACTAGCAACAGTCTCACTTACACAAAGGCCTGCCATCGCAGTGAAGTGTATCACAAGTTGTAGCGAGTGCGTAGAACAGCCTATGCTAGCCCAAATCATCCACTGCTATTTTCATATTTCTCGCATCGTCTCACACAACTGCATGCGCTTTTAGTGGGATTTTCCACTAAACACTACTTCCACCCATCAAAGCTTTGCTAGTAGTTGTTAAAAGCGAAAAATACTTCCAGATTGTCACCCTCTTAAAGTGTTCCTATGCTCCTCGTACTGCAAAAGGTATGCGCATGACATCACAGCAGGCAGCTGTCACTGTGCTCACATCCACAGTGATAAAAAAAGAGTGACATTTTCAATGTTCAACTTAATTATTGCAAAAAAACATCTAAAACGAGAAAGAGCTGTTGTGCGATTGACTGGATTGATTTAACAAGGAGCCATCCTTTAACAGACTAAACTAAATAAGTAAGTATGGGACATGGATTGGTGGTGATCTAACAGCTACGGATCATTGCCAATACGAATCTGAATCATCTCCACTTGTGATCAACATTTCTCAATCTGTGTCATGTTAACCGGACCCCTGGTACGCCCACCCCAATCTTCAGAAACATTAACTGGACCCCTGGTACGCCTCAATCTTCACACATGTTTTTGCCTCTTACAGTTCATTTCACTTGCTAGCAATTAATGTGTGATCACTGCACAATTAGACTAATTTAGACTAATACTGAGAGATTAATGCGATTATTTCTGTAGCAAGCCTCATTTGGTTAGATATAGAAAAAAAAGTTGATTGTTGAATAATTAAAACATATAGCATAATTTTAAGAACTAAAGCTTTAATTCAGGCATTTTAAAGCATTATACAAATAACTACATTTTATAGAAAAATTGTGCCCTAACAGAGTTACGACATTTCAGAGCTCATTCAAAGCCATGCTTTTTGGGATTAGTGGGCGTAGACTTAACCTATTCACCTCGACTGAATTGTTATGAATTAACAGCTTGATGTGAAACATATCAAACAGTACCACGGCATACCTGCATACTTATCTACACAACGAGTCGTGGCTCAGATTTTAATTCAATAAAGGCATGTGTTTAACACAAAATGCCACAAATGTAGTTTCAAAAGAGCAATATATCCATATAAGAAGCAGACTTCACATCCACCACCTACAAAAGCACATAAAATTATCATAGTCACTGATTTGCTGGGTCCTGTAGAAAAGAGGTTTATACCGCAATCCAGAAACAACCGTTACAGCCTAGCCAGGGCCCAAGTAGTTAAAAATATCACACACATTTAATATTTTACACCAATTTTTTTTGGTGTAAAATTTAATTGACTTTCATCCTCTGTTTCCATGCCCTCATGAAGTAAACCACACAGCCGACACCAGACGCAGACCATATCCCACATGTCCGAGCCCCTTCCGCTAATCGACAGTAATTGGTGACATCCTGTTGTTTTCCAGAGAAGACATATGAGGGTAAATTGGCTACTGAAATTAGTCAGAAAGCTTGCTGGAGAGCGACTTCCTTAGAATACAGGGCATAGGGTACATTACTTCAGAACGACTGGAATGAAGTAATTTAACAAACAATTACACTTCCACTGCGTGTAGCATAATTGACCTTATTTGCTAAACATTTAAAAAGATGCTACTGCTGGGACTAAATGATTGGCTGAACAAACTCACCCATCCCTGCCTTTGCTGACGATCTTGACCTCGAAGTAATAGACACCACAGGCTGCTGGGATGGGGTGGGTTGCACGCACTGAAGCTGCATCTTTCGGGGTCTTCCCATGACCTGTGAGCACCAAAGGAAGGGCAGGTTTAGTTAACCTTGCATGATTGGTCAGCTGTCCTTTCACTCATTCGGCAGCAAAAAGAGGGCCGGCCCCTTTTTATTCCGGAAAACCAAAGTGCATGCAGCAATGTGATTTATATATAAATATTTGACAGCCAGAGTTCCGGAAAGAGGAGGAAACCCCCGAGAAGTGATCTGCTTATATGTGATATAAGTAGTGAGGAGGAAGGGGTGGGGAATATAGAATGTGACCAATCAGGGCATGGAATCAAGCAGCCATGTTCTGCTCAACTGACACAGCTGCTGTTACTAGGAAACAGACTGTTCATGTGGGGGTGGGGGGTGGCTTCTCATTTTATCCCAGCTGTATCCCCTGACAAACATCCCCAGGAATGACCCTGAGCCCCGTGCCTATGGCAAATCAAGTCAATATTCTAAATATATATGTATATTTTTTTAAAAAAGTTATTCTATCGGTTTTTCATCAACATTATAAAAATTACTGTTAGTGTTTAGGACCATTTTAGTAGACAGCTGGACAAAATAAAAATCAAGAAATCGCCCTAAACGTGACCCTGGAGCAGAAGTTCATTACTGATGTATTCGTTAGTTTAGAATGAGGCCAAAGAAAGACTGATACTGTCTGTTCTCCTGATCACAAAGCAAGGTCGTTCTTAGTTAGACGCATTTTCCTCAGAAAACAACTCCTTGGATCCGAAATCCACAATCCAACCATTTCGGTCTACGGGAACAGAAGCCGTCCGTCTGAGATTGAGGCAACATCTCTCAGGGAAGTGGCGTCATCAGCGGAACGTCAAACAAGATGGAGGGTGCCGTTGCGGAGTGCCGGGACAGTGTGGTGTTCTAGAAAAACCACTCTGTGGCAAACTTCCTCTGAGGCAGGCTTTGATCTCCCACACAGAACAACCTGTCAGGTGGAGTCATGCTACGGTGAAATCCAGATACATGAGGCAGCGAGGAAGGTTACAATACTGCCATCCGACCAGGAGATCATCCTTCACTCTTTTTTTTGGGGGGGGGGGGGGGGGTAGATGGCGACGAACACTACATCTTATACTTCAAACTATACATATTTCAACTTCAAACAAACAGCCAATAAGTTTCAACCAAACAGGTCAGGAGCTTTGAATACGTAACAACTGAGGGCTCCAACACAAGACTGAGCAGTAAGATTTATGGCCTTGATTCACTAATAAAGCAAATGGTTGGGCGGCCAATGAGATCAGTCATCCACGGATGCTGGAAAAAGTTGGAAATGAAGGTAGAGTATACGGATGAAGAGGAGCTCGCGGAATGAAGACAAGCGCAGAGGTCCTGAAGAAGGCCAACAGTTGCCGCTTCTCTTCGTGCGTGGGCAAAACCTCTTTCGGGGACGAACATTCCCAAGACACAAACCCCCCATTCAGACAATGTGTGCAACAAATCTGTCCAAATAGAATGTGGCCACCCTCAGCTCCGCCCCCACCAGCCACAGGAGGAAAGCAGACGGGCGGATGAAGACAGACGGGCGGATGAAGACAGACGGGTGCCCCCCCCATCCCCCTCCATTTACACCTAAAGAGCTCTTCAGAAAATAAGCAAATAAAAATAATCTTCATTACAGCCACTGCCTGCGGTCCAACTATAGGTGGAACGGTGGCTCAAAAGCTAAACCAGGTACGCCTCCCAAATGATCCACATGACTAGTTATTTCTGCATCGCTCACAAAGGACCTAATGTTTTTAGATCAGACAGTCTACAGCAAATACTGTACATGCTCAGTTTCAGTTTAAAAAAAAAAAAAAAAAAAGATTTAAGGTCTGCCAACAACATCGTGAGTATCCAACACCATCACCAGAGCTGTGGAGGTCACGAGAGACCCGGCCACGAACACCTTCTCACATATCAGCCATAAAGACCAAGTTGGAACAGAGACACCTGCGACCCAGTAGGATAAGCGGTTTGGGAAATGGATGGATGGATGGAACAGAGGCAATCTTTTCCTCTTCTTGCTTCTCCCCTCTGCCTTTAAGCAGAAGCCTTTGACGGAGCAGGGTCCCACCACAAGCCCCTCTTTCAGGGCTACATTCCTCACACCGCCTGAAATCTCAAGTGGAGAAAGTCTAAATGTTCAGAGGGCAAAAGTCACATGATCACTGCTGGGAGAAGACAGGTGAGGACCACAAAAAAAAAAAAAAAAACAACACTTGCCAAGCCTGGGCAACACTAACCCTAACACTAACCCCTCTTCTCAGGCAAGTACCAGGAGCAGGTGTGGCTCATCAGAAGCCAGGTAGGATAGAAAACCTACTGGATAGTAGCTCTCCAGGACCGGAGTTGGAGACCCCTGGCCTACCCACACACACCCCGGAAACCAGGAAGTGCCCATGGTACCTACACAACACAGCAAACACACAAGCGCTCATATGGGCAACGTACAGTAGTTCTGGACCATCGCTATTCATAAACACAGTCTTCGTCACTTTAACTTCGCCTTCAGTCTCGCACTTAATAAATCCCCAAAATGGAATGAGAGCACCAACAAAAAATTAACAGCTAAAAATGCATCACTGGAGTCATAAACACAATCAGAAAAAAAAGGAATGGGCATGATGATGTACATTAGAAAACAATTACAGGACTAAAAATATTAAGGGTCCTGGGGGAAGATTTAAATGCAATGATAGTTGGAACCTGAATAATAATAATAAAAAAAAAAGGTATGCTTTTCTCAAGCCTCTGATACCGGCCGGTCACACTGATTTCGTTCCACTGCCCGTGGACCATATCACAGTGCAGGGTTTCTCAGCACTCAGCAGGTCTGTGTTTTTGCTCCTTCCCAGCTCAAGCCAGACAGTCCACGGGGAGGGAACAAAAACACAGACTGTCTGGGGGTCCCCGAGGACCGGTTCGAGAAACACTATCAGAGTGTCAGTGAGGCCAGCACCATAATTAAGGATAGACCCCGTCCTCATCGGGGTCACGGCTCACCAGGCAACAACGCAGACAAGAGCACACGAGTGCCTGGACAAAGAAAAGCGCTGCGCGGTTAAAAATGGAACGGGGACGGGGATAATGAAAGATCCCTTCCCTGAAGGGTCTGAGGTTAAATTCCCCAAACAGTCTAGGTCTGCCTTTGCCAGAGGCAGAGGACCAACCACACCAGAGACCGTTGGCAGCCATTTGCAAACCTGTTTTTCCTTTAGCACAACTCTCTTCAGTTACTATGCAGACTTAAAAAGGAATGTCATATTTGCTGCATTTTAGGTACCAAAAACCACCGTTTTCCCCCACAAGGGCCATAAAAATAAAACATCTTTATATATTTTATATTTTTTGAAATTTGGCCCTAATTTCTAATAATATACCAACATATAAATGTTTCAGTACACATTTCATAGGCTATGGATCGATACCTTACCCACAAAATGAATTACTCATCACTGTCACTTGCTATAATTGAACTGAAAACCAGTTTAACTCGCTGAAAGGTGACACAGCTGTATGTGTGGACAATCCAAGGCAGAGCTCAAAAGACTCCAACAAAGACTAAGAAAACGATGCATGGTTAGGCACAACCAAAATCCAAAAGCGTGTTTAAAGCGATCACAGCAGCGCCATCCCTATTCTTAGACATCACGTTTTTGGAGAGGGAGGCCCATTTTCTGTTTTCGCTGCAACAGGAAAAAAGCCCCCTTTTTGCTGGGTTCCTCTGTCAGAGCTGTGTGTAGGACTTAAACCTCTCCGCTTCCTGTTATTACAAGGCCTAGCCTGTGTGTGTGGCCCTGTCTTGCTCTTTGTTAGGGTGTCACAGAGACACACTAAAAGGCGTCTTTGGGGGGTCACTGGGGCCATTCTGGAAACACCTTAGCGGGGTATGGGGACTGTATCCACACCCCGGGTGATTTATTTACCCTGACACACGCCAGGCGCCCCCGTCAAGGCAGCCATCTCCTATTCAGTTTCCAAACCCAAACCTGGTGTCCCCAAAATACGGTTTTAACCACAGGGGCTGGGCTGAATAACGAGCGAGGGAATTAAAGGGCTCCGTGGGCGCAGCCGGGGAGCGGGTTCGTCGCCCGGCGGTCGGACTGCGGCACCGCAGCGGCGGAGGGACGGATGGACGCCGACAGCAGCGGACCGACCGCACGCAGCCTTTTGTTGTTATGCTGCCACAATAGCCTGCTAGCTAGAGAGCTAAGCAGCTAGCCCACACGTCCGGAGGCCGGCGTTACCCAACACGGCTAAAACACTCACTAATAAACACGAAGACAGACAGTTCATCCACACTGAAGCGAGCGTTTAAATAAATAATATTCCACATAAAATTAATTTAAAAAACACATATCCACCCACAGTGCTAGCTGTCAGCTATTGGGATAGCCAAGTATGCGGTAACAAAACGCTCGTAATTTAATCTCGGTAATCAATTAAATGTAGCAACGCGCCAAGGTTTAACGTTAATTATAAGGGCGAAATTGGCCGAAATATCTGGTTATGGACGGGTAACCGTCTACGGGACCCCGGGCAGCCTAGCTGACCAGGCTCGCTCGCTGGATTATCTTAGACTTAGTTTAGCTCCATTTAGCCGGAACATTTTGTACCAAACGACCCAATGCCATCTTAGCAGCAGCTAGCTAAAATAATTAATATTAATTGGAATTTAAATTAATACGGACAAACAGGACACCACTGATGTTATTCTTGTGTTTAAAACCGGGATTCAAAAATTACAAATATACACACATACGTTATTATGGCTAACGGGCTAGTTCTTCAAACGTAGAGGCCGCGCCACAACGGCATTTAAAGTATGTTTATTAAAATTCATAAAACGGCCTGTTTTGTTTGTTAGCCGTCATGATTGGTGTTTGTGATGGCGGTGTCTGAGACTGTCGCTGCTTGGTTTGTGACTGAAGGGCTTGTTAGCTGGCCGGCCGGCGGCTAGCATGAGCGGCTAACCAGCAGCCTCGCGTCCCTGCGCCGTACCTTTATAATGCACTCGGAGGTTGTTCTGAGACAAGCCGATGTAACTGAACTTGTCCTTGGGGCTCCACGAGCGGGGCAGCGGGGTCTCTTGTTCATTTACGGCCGGGTAGAGTCGCCGGAGACGCTGGCTGAGCTCTTTTTCCTGTTCGCTGAGAGTCGAGTCTCCGTGAACCACGACCGACATCAGAAACCCACAGCCCGAAGACTGCCCGGACATGGCGATCGGACGTTCAGCTATCTATTAAAATATAACCTACAAGCAAACGGCCAGCTAGCTCACCAAGCTAGCTCCGATAAAAACTTCTAGAGCTGGCCCGCCCGCAAACGAATTAAACGCTGCGACGTTTGCTTGTAAGCTAATCAAACGTAAGAAGACGGCGTATTCTCTCTAAAAGCAAACAATCTGACAGATAAAATTAAAACCAGACATGAGCGGCTAGCTCGTTAGGTCTTTTGTTTGTTGTCAGTGCATGATCCACAGTTCTGATTGGAGAGGAGAAGCCCCAGTCAAAGTAAAAACACACTTATTCCCCCAGAGCGGAATCCGTGCACAGACAGAACCAATCAATGCCCGAACTTCTCCTGTTTCCACTTCTTATTCTTCGTCTTCTTCGCCTCTCTCTGCGCATCAGAATCCGCACCGCAGTTCGGCTGTCACGCTGCCGCCCCCTACAGTGCCGACAGGGCATGCCCGATTTAACGCGCCTCTTTGCGTATAGGCAGCAGGCCCAGCTATAGAATATGATAACTGTTTATCAAATTCTAAACAAATTACACTGTCGAGATGTGAATGGTCATAAGTTATTGAAATTTTAATATAGGAATATGCTACATATAACATTTATCTGTCCTTCAGTTGCTTATCCAGAACAGGGCAGTTCCTGGATTCGGCTTCATAAGGCCTAAATGCACAAACATGCATTTTCAGCATTTAAGTTTAGTTTAAATTCGCATTATTAGATTTCTGGAGGTTATCAGAGTATCTGTATCTAAACACTACAAACACAGAGCATAAGTGGAATAATAGGCATTAGTAGTGTTGAATCACTGTAAATAAAAACCTGCATCTTACTAAATAAAGAATTTCTATGTTAATGGTGACCCATTCTTTTCAGTGATATTCACCATGGCCCAGTTACATTATCTCAGATGTGACACTCAATTCATGGCTTCAGTGTAATTAGATTGTGCAGCAGGTACTGCTCAACAAATTAATATGCAAATCAGACAATTTATATAAAAATCTGTAAAGAAATATATGGAAAAATATCCACACTAGTGTGTAACTACTGCTAAAAAACACAAGCATCCTTCTGGTTCTTTAGAGTGCATTTTTATAAAACTCTTTTAAATGGAGTACTGTGAGTGATGCATTGATTAGCGCTGATGTTTCCAGATGTTTTATTTTACTTTTTGTCGGGCTTTTCCAGCCATGTTGTGACCATGCATTGGGAGAAGTGGATCCAGCCATCCTGTACTTGAACCATTGCTGCCTGTCTCAGCTTGTTGAATCTCTGTCTGGGTACCTTTTTGTTGGTGTAAATGACCTTACATCTGTTGGGCAAAACAGGGATTTAATGACGAAGACTGGACGGACAGCAAACCAACAGACTGAGACGTAACTGCCGGATCTATCGGACTGAACTGAAACACATACTTAAATACAGGGGAAACTCATGATAGACCAAGACACAGGTGAAAACAATCAGGGTAAAACATGGGGTAACGAGGTGGGCGTGGCACACAGGAGGAGCGTTCGGAGCGGGACGTGACAACATCCCCCTGACTGTCTAGCATAGATATCTGTCCAATACCCAAAAGACTTTGAAGATTCTGAATCTCTCAGTATCTTGATTCTTTCTTTGGTGGAAACTAGGTCAAATCAAACGAAACAATTCTTCTTAGCAGCCCACAATTAAATTCAGCTTTAAATTTGGATGTCAACATATGTGAATACAGTGTGATGATAGAGTAATTATTACGATGCCTTTTATCCCCCAGTCCCTCTTTTAATATATAGCCTTATAAGTCTATCATTCATATGAAGAAGTTTTTTCTATTGATAGGAGCCAATACTTCACTCATCTGAAATGTCCTGTGACAAGGTAGACTAGTGCAGCAGGATTATTCTTTATTAATTGTTTTTCAACTGTATACATTCCACCAGCACAGAGCAGCAAAAGTGAGAAGAATTAATTCCTGTCTGAATTTCTGAACATTAAATACGTAAAACTAACTAAAAATTGTGCACGTCTTTATAGAAAAGCTACTTGAATCGAAAGTCATTTTTAGAGTTGCAGTTTGTGAACTTAGTTATGCATACGTTGTTAAGATTTACCACATGACTATATTCGGAATTCGTGAATTATCATTCAAAGCGAAACTCTCTGAAATTGACTGTTATATATACTGGGTGATAACTTTCAAGGTGCTTCAGGGAAATGGCAAACTGGCGTAGCAAGGACTGGGTGTGTTTGTTTCTTTGAAGTCTCCGCTTAAAAGAATGTTGCCTGCGTTAGCTGTGATGCATTTATCTGTGTGACAGCGGGAACTGTAATTCTAGTTTTTTTTTTTTGGGGGGGGGTGTAACATTGAAATGATTGTGCATTTTTAAAACCAGAAAGCTGGCACCTGCATTTTCTCATTTATTTATTATTTATTTAGTGAGAATATGGGGGTCATCTGGGTGGGGTTACAGGTCCTTATTCAAATAGCTGGTAATTCATTGGCTAATTGTACTGGGTCATAACCCCAGAGATGCCAACCCAGGAGAAGCTCTGCTACAGAAGCCAAAGAAAAATTGCTCCAGTAAATATTCCAGTGGGATTTCTATGCAAAACTAAATGTAACTCAGCACTGAAATATACACTATATGGATAAAAGTATTGAGACATGCTCCTTGACATACCTCCTCCGTTGAATTTGGGTGTTTCATTCAGACCCATTGCCACAGGTGGGTAAAACCAAGCACTTACCCATGCAGTCAGGTTCAGAAACATTTGTGAAAGAATGGGTCATTTTGAAGAGCCCAGTGAATTCAAGCGTGGTGCCGTCATAGGATGGCACCTTTGCAATAAATCAATTTCTGAAATTTATTTCCTGCTAGATATTCCACAGTCAACTGTAAGTAGTATTATTGCAAAGTGGAAGCTTTTAGGAACAACAGCAACTCAGCCATGAAGTAGCAGACCACGTAAAGTAAGAGCATGGGGATACCCAGAGCTGCATGGCATAGTGTGTAAAAGTCGCCAAAACTCTGTTGACTCAATATCGGCTTCCATGGCCGAGCAGCTGCATGCAACTCTCACATCACCGAGTGTAGTGCCAAACGTCAGAGAGAGTGCTGTCAAGCACGCTGCCACTGGACTCTGGAATAGCGGAAAGCTGTTCTGTGTAATGATAAATCATGCTTCTCTATCTGCCAGTTTGATGGATCAGTCTGGGTTTGGCGGATGCCAGGAGAACGCTACCTTTGGTGGAGGAGGTAAAATGGTATGAAGCTGTTTTTCAGGGGCTGGGCTGGACTCCATAGTGAAAGGACCTCTTAATGCTTCAACATACCAAGACATTTTGGACAATTCTATGCGTCCATCTTTGTGGGAACAGTTTGGGGAAGGCCCTGTTCTATTCCAGCATGACTGCACCCCAGTACACAAACAAGGTCCATAAAGACATGGTTAGGTGAGTTTAATGTGGAACTTGACTGCCCCACATAGAGCCCTGACCTCAACCCCAATCAAACACCTTTGGGCTGAATTACAGTGGAGACTGTGAGCCAGGGCTTCATGTCCAAAATCAGTGTGCGACCTCACAAATGTTCTTCTGGATGAATTTGAAAACATTGAGACACACTCCAAAATCTTTGGGAAAGCTTTCCCAGAAGAGGAGGACCAATATATTCATATTGATGCCTAAAGGATTTACAATGGGATGTCATGAAAGTTCCTGTGGGTATAACAGCCAGGTGTCCCAATGCTTTTGTCTATATAATGTAACTATGTTGAGGTAAATGTAGAACTTTAGAAGGTCTCACAAATGGATCAATTCATGACATGAACATTGGGAGCCCTGCATAATGCAAATAGCACAAACCAACACAAATCACATGTCTTTAGTAGGAATTAAATTACTTTTTTTGTAATGATAATGGACCCTTAACTGTTATTGAACCTAAACTGTGCATCATCAGTTCACAATGACAAAGACACTTAAAAAATACTTAAAAAAACACTTAACTCAGTGTTGCTGAGAATCAGTCTCAGCCAAGCAAAATGATTCCAGGAGGGCAAAGGAATTGAAGGCATGTCAGACTGGAAAGGAGAACATCAAATTGTATTTGGTAAAAAAGGCATGCAAGTCATTTAGGGAGTTATTAAAAACATTTGAAAAATGTGGGGAAAGAAGCTCCTATCAGCTATCAGATAGATAAGTGGAACAGAAGATGGAGGGATGACTGGACCAGCTGCTGGAAAAGAACCAATGCCCAAAATTTCTCCTTGAAATAAGTAGAATTTTAGAGGTGCTTCAAATTATTTTGCATCACATACAATTCTGTGCAAAAGTCTTAAGCAATCGAAGAAAATGAGATTAAAATAATCTCCTTGTTGATGTAAAACTGGTATTACGTCCGCCAAAGTGTGTCAGCTTAGCCATTGCAAAACCTCTCCTAAAATAACCCCAGCATTTGCAGCAAATATCCGATACAGCCACATCTTTCGGACTTGGATCATTATCCCATCTGGTCTGGTTAATCAATTCCTTATGGAGTCGTTTAACATAAGAGATGTGAACAGAAAGCCAGCACAGGACGAAGGTTAACAAATCACCTCAGTCAATTAATTAATTAATTAATTGAGCCCTGAGGGCAAATTTAACAAAAACACGGAATGACTGGGGTGCCCTTGAGGAGAGGTTTAGAAACAAAAGTGTGTTCATTCAGCCATCCAAGGAAATACGTCTCTTTTTGGAGAACAGAAGATTTCTTTTTTTTTCTTTATCGTGTTACTGTTAATTTACATAATATTATGTTCTAATGTTAATATTTTTTTTCTGTGCAAATACACACTTACTTTCTCTGACTGCCTGAGTCTTTTGTACAGTACCACACACGTCCGGCATGCAGAACAGCAGGCAATCGTCACGCACCATTCAGCGTGCAATGTCTTCTTCTAAATAACATGGTAATATATGGTAATATATACGTTTGGGGACAGTAATCTTTCCATCAGACAATCCTGTAACTTTATCAAATATTCAACAATTCAGTAAGAAAGAATATCTTTCGATACCTGTTATCTTTCAATACCTGTCATTCAGTTTAATTTCATCCCAGTGTGGCAGCTTGGCTTAGACGTTTTATCTGAATATCTGAAGCATTTAGCACCAGTCACCTCATATGATGGTCAAAAACCCATGTTGTTAATTTTTAGGAAAACGTTTTTTTACCTATATATTACATTACATTTTTAACTACATTAAATATGCAGATCCATAACTTTGCTTCTGTGGGAAAAAAATCCAGAGAGCAAAACTTTAAAATCAATCCTGCCATACATATGTGGTTACATACTACTATATTTTCAGAAAACAATGTGCTTTTTTAAAAATCTAACTATTAAACTGTTAAATGGATCAAGGAGCTTAACTGGCTACAGACTGTGATGTATTCTGCCAACACAGTGACTAAGCTGAGACTGAGACTAAGAAAAAGGGCATCAAAGTTGTTTGACTGTCCGCCCCGTATGTGTAGAGGGTAGGTAGATGACAGCGTTTTCTTCATTCTGAGCATAGTTGAACTAAGATATTTTCCACGAGATGCAACAGAGCCTAACAGACCCAATTTTGGTAGTAACCCAGTTTTGATAAAATACGTTGTTGCAGTGTTTCACCTTCGTAAGGCAGTATTGTTAACGGCTTTTGACCAGTAGTTCTCCTTCTCAATGTCATGATCCCCATGTCATGCTCCCCTCGTCCAATTGGCAAAGGTGTCGTTTCTATACAATATTAAAAAAATCAAGGCTTGGCTGGCGCAAGCTGTGTTGGATTTGATGTCGAGAAGAATGAGCTTCAACTTGCCTTTGTCTAGCCTCAGAGTAACGTGATCATTTTGTTCCAGAGGTTTTGGGAAAATTGCCGCTAAGTGTTCTATATAAATCAGATTAAAGTTTTATTTTTAGCTAGTTCATGTTCCCCAGGCCGCGATGAAGTGTCAAAATTGTCAAGAATCAGAATTGAGGTAGGAGTACCCCAAAAAGTATGGTCTCAGGTGACATTATGTAACGTCAATCTGCATGAGTAAGCTGGCTACAGAGCGCTGGGTGAGACAGCTGCCCGAATTAGTAAACGCAAATAGATTTTATCCAAAGAGGCAGGAATCTGAGTAAAGGGAGTCTCTCTTGTGTTATGATAGAAAGTTCAATCCCAGCTGTAAAAACATCCAGTAGATCCGGACGTGGAGACAGTAAGTTAGCAAGTGGACCGACAGGAAGCCTGTGGCAGGAAGCCCGTAGCTACCTTATGACTCCCCCTAGGTGGTTCTGGTGGAAATACAGCGTGAGGCCTGCTGAGGGCTCACCCTAGATATAATACACTGACAGACAGAAGCAAGGCCACAGCAGCCAGACTGGCCACTAGAGCGGCAACAAACATCTGCCCTGGCCCGCACCGGCACCGCTCCGGCTCCGCCTGCAGCACGGACAGCAGAGCCAGCGAGGAGCCGCTCCCGACCGGCTCGGCATACTGTGGCCCCTGAGCCTCCACCGTCCACCGGAGCACGTTCACCCGCTGCTCCATGTCCTCGATCATCTGGTCCACGCGGGCCTTCTCCGCCTCCAGCGCGCCCTGCTCCAGGCGCTCCACGCTGGCCGGGGCCTCGCTCAGGTCCGTCTCGCTCAGGCTCAGCGCTCGGGCGCTCACCTTGGCCGTCTCCCCTGCGGAAACTCTCGGTCACGCGAGCCTTAACGTCACACCTCCACTCGGCATCGAAGGCTTTTATAGAATCGGGCCAAATCTCCAGCTGATGTTTGTCAACACTCGTAGATCACTAAGAATCTATCAGATGCCAGTGTCTCTAGGGTTACATAAGATGAGCAGAACTAGAAGGTGTCACCCAAAACCGTGAGGTTTCACCATGGCTACGTATGACGCTAATGAGCAGTTTTGGGCAGTCCAGAAGCCACAAATCCAGACCAAGATTTTGTTTCTACCAACCAGCTGAGCATAAAGAGTCACAGTCACAGAATATTCAACTGGTTGGTAGTTACAAAATATTGGTCTGGATTTGTAGCTTCTGGACCTCAAAAGGCCAACACTGCTAATTAGGAGATTTTATTTCCAAAAAAGCATATTACAAACACGCATGAATGAATAAGCGAAATACCGAAGCATCTACAGTTAAAATAACCCAATAATACACAATTATTTACAAAATCAAAGTGGGAAAAATAGTTTGCAATTTTAGGCACCACTTCTATATATATGTGAACACAAAATTGTATATTCACTGCAGGGTCACGAAATCGGCGCAGGTGAATCTCTTGACAAGCAAAGCTGGACGGAGCAGAAACTTATTGCTTCTGCCCGCCGAGTTGACCTTTAACCTTCAAGCCACCTGACTTACCTTGCATACCGGTCTGTACCAGAACAGCAGTGTTGGAAGACAGAGGGAAGTTCTGCCCCACGCTGAAGACCTTGCACATATCTGCGTGGAACAGCTCCAGGCTGGAGGAGAAGGACACCCACAGTAGCTCCGCCTCCAGCCGCGTGGGCGGGGCCAGGGATCTGTCGCGCAGCCTCGCCGTCAGGAGCTGCTGGCTATCCAGGGCCAGCTGCTGTGCCCGCCCCCGAGTCTGGCGCAGCTCATGCCGCAGCTGGGCGCCGTCTGAGCTGCCACCCAGGCAGCAGGACAGCTGGTGGTAGCATGCGACCACCTGAGCCAGGGAAGAGAGAGTGGGGGGGGCGACCACCCGAGCACACAGATTTGTATTCATATCTTTGCAGGGACCATCCATTAATTTCTATGGGAACAACCCTAATCCCAACAATGACAACCTGAACCCCCACCCAGCCCTAACCTTAACCATAAGCAACCAAACAAAATACGAGATGTGTGACATTTTACTGTGCATGTAATACTACAAGTTCCTGCATGTGTAGCCACACATCAAAACAGTCTATCCCACACACAATGGCCTATAGCATTGGAATATAGTTATGACATTTGACTGCACTCCTCCAGTATAGCAGGGCATTGTTCAGCAGTATATGAGTGTATAATTAGCCAATCAACACAAGGAAAAATGGATTCCGGTGTCACCATGACAACAGAAACCATTCACAATCTGCTGAGGAAAAATAATCATTAAAATAAATACAATGGATGGATGTCTCTCATTTCCTCCCTGGGAGTGATACAAAAACCTGCTAAATGTTTGATTATCTTCTCACTCACACATTGCAGGATCAGTACAGTAGAGAAACTCAAGCCCACAGCACTATATTGCAACATCAGCGCACAAATGACTCAAACTCACAACCTTCTGGTTATAAGACCTTGCACCTACTACAAGCATGATGTGATGTGACCATACCAACCAACCAACCCAACCCATCCATCCATCCATCCATTTATCTTAGGGGGCAGTGTGTGGCTTTAATCACAAGGTCACTGGTTTGGTCTGCAGGTCCTTGAGCAAGGCCCTTAACCCCCAGCTGCCTGGACTCCCCAATAGGTGGCTGCCCTTCACGGACAGCTTGCTCTATGAAGAGCAAGTTGAGGGAGGTGTACAAAAAGAATTTCCCCACGGGGACAATAAAGGATCGATTATTATTATCGTATGTCATATCCCTTCAAGTTCCATCCTTAACAACGGCCTTCCGAAGCAAAAGGTCAAATGAGGCCAACTTTCCGGCACTTTCTCTGTTATTAGAAACGCTTCCTGGGAAAAATCCCGCTGTTGGGACTGACCTCATGGTCATGCCCAGGTTTCATACCTTGCAACAAATAGAATATCACAGAACGATAAGAGCTAAAGCAGCCCATGTTTCCCATAGATATTCTGAAGGACAGCAGTGGGAAGTTCACGTCCAGAGTGTACAAATCCAAAGCAAGATTTTATTTCAACCAACCAGTTCCATATAAAGAGTCAGTCACAGGGTACTCAACTGATTGGTTGAAACAAAAGCTTGGTCTGGATTTATACTTTCTCAACCTGAACTTTCTGCTCCAGTATGATTATTTAAATGGTTTCTGAATTATCAATATTGGTCTGAATACTTAATTCCACGCCTTTGCAATGGACGGTACGTGGAGCTGCTTGTTTGTACACAGAGGCCGACGTGGTAACTGTCGATTATCTGCAGCACATCAGTGCTATTCTTAGACAGGATTCCCGGATTTGCATGAGTGATCCGGCAGTAATCACAGGAGCCCCGAGATTCCAGGCGATGACGCTGTAGCCCGGCTGCCCCCCACATCCAGGGGCGTACAGAAGAGGAAGTGACCACCTGTGGCCCCTTTCAGAGGAGCCTCTGTGCACAGCGGGACAGGACGTGCTCAGAAGCCAGCCGGGGCTCTCAGCCCTATTCACACAGCCTGGCTCCTGAGCAGGGAAACCTGCGGAAGGCCAGCCATTATCCTCACAGCAGCCTAGCAACCCAGAATGCACCAGGTGGACTATTGTGCTACTGGGTGGCTCAGAGGATCAACACTACCCAGAATCCCAATCGGATGCATATTTCTATGCCAATTCTTCCCCGATTGGCACATATTTAAAAAGCTGATTATATATATTGTATACATGATATAGTTATATTTTACTATAGATTGTCTGCATTGTTATATGACCCAGGATCAATTCCATGGAATTGTGAGATTGATTCTGGGTTATCATATAACAGATTTTGTTTGGTCAATCGGCCCAATTCATTATTACTATTAAATAAAAATGCTGCCTCACTGTGACTCCTGAGGGCTTGGATCGTTAATACTGACCCAGCCCCCCACCCCTCCAGCATGTGTGGATTAGCAGGTTCTCCCTGCTGGATTTTCCCTGGGTCTCCCCCTACAACCCAAAATTGTGTAGTCATGGCGACCGTGCATTGCCTGAAGTGTACGACAGTGTCTGTATCCACTGTGGGATTGTGGGAATGCCAGTGTGTCATAACATGTTCATATCCATGCTGGAGATGGCTAAACTGTATACTTTCCAGATAAAGTGGCTCATTTTAAGGACATGTAATCTTCTAAATAAAGGAATGTGTCAATGGAGGTGACAACTAAAGCTATGACAGGGTCATAATCGGTGATCCGTGTGTCCGATACGATCTTTATTCCCAAATATGTGAAGCCATCTACTATCTTAAATAGCTTAGCTTCTTAAGGTGGTTTAACTAACTAATTAGACATTACTGTAATAGCAAATAGTTCAGTTGTTAATAAAACAGTAAGGGATATAGGGGGCAGCCTTGACAATTGCCCCATTGTATCTCAGATGGTATTGACGTTAGCCCATTTGTCACTATATTTGCATAAGGTTTTCCATAGAGCACTTTAACCCATTTACAGAAAGACCTGGTTAATTTAATCAGGATTAGAATCATTTACTTATCACCAAGTACTTTTTATATAGGGCATTTACTTTGGCTCTTCCCTCCTTCTCATTAATAAAGGGCTTCTTCCCTGCTTAATGGGACTTCAGTCCTGCTTCTAGGAGCCTGGTGTGAGCTATCCTAACAGTGCACTTCCCACCTTCACTTTCCTTCTGAAGGTGACTTGAGGTCGTCATCCAACTTATGAGGCACTGTTGGATAAGTTAACGGTCATTTCTGGCATTAGAAAGTTGCTTCTGCCCTCCACCTGGCTGGTTTTTTGGTCGTTCCCAGTGTCTCCTGCTTCACCTTGTCCTTGAGCCTAGAAGAAGCCAGCCTCAGTGTACCCTTCTGCCAGTGGAACCAGGATTAACCAGGATTTAAATATGCAGCTTTTAAAAAACAGGCTGGGCTATTACTTTTGTCAATGGCTGTATTTATATTCAGTGCCTTCGATTAATGTCATGAAATAGTATAGCTAAGACTGGAAAAAGAAAACCTTCACCTTGATGTGCAGAAATTCAAGGTGACTCTTACGGACTGGGAAGCCGTTTCTGGAGAGCTGGATGTGTTTTTTGGATCGCGGTTGCGGTTAGTCTGTGCACTGTCCCCGCAGGCGGCCTGTAGCGCTGCCCATCAGCGGGTCGGAACCCAGGGCCAGTGCTCCAGACGTAACGAACAAGGTGTCCTTTCCGGCCGAGCTACCGGCAGGAGGCCTCTCTGACGGTGCTGGAATACGTCAGGTCTTTGCCCCTGGCTTTGAGGTTTACGCGTCGAAACCTTTTCCTGTGAGTTACCACACTGTCTGTGGTATGAAAACCAGTGTACAGTTCTGCCTGTTCCTACAGCAGGATCATTTAGTAGAATTCTATACGCGACTACTTTATCTATCTATATGCAAAACTTACTGCTGGGTGCTTTATTGCAATGGAAAGCAGTACAATCAGTATTAATTCATATGAGGACAGTTAAAACAGGTTTGAAATAAAATCTGTCCCTCTAACCTTGTTGAGGGTCTCCACAAGAGCCCTGGCCTCCTCCAGGAGCTTCTGGGACCCTCCGCCGCCATCGTCAGCCACCTTGCCATCCATGTGGGCTCACTCCTGTGGGGGGGCTCACACCCCCAGTAGCCTTTAGACCTCCAGGGCCGAGTTAACCCGAACAGCTGATGATCTTGTTTCTAATGAGGAATCTCCAAGCGCTTCAAACATGGATTGTTTTATGATTTGAGATACAGGTTGGGGAAAAAAGAAATGTATTGTCAGAATATCCACAGATTCCCAGGTCTGGAGCAGGCGAGGTAATCCCAGTAAGCCCACAGCTCTCAGTGACATGCTGTGACCCATAATGCTAATCCTATTACCTGATGCCCAAAGCCTTTTATGCGTCCACAGACAGGTCTGGCTTTGCTTGTGTTTAGGTGTGTGCGTGCAAGAGTGTGCACGTGTGTGTGCATGATTGTGCACGTGTGTGTGTGTCCCTTGCTGTTTTCTGTCTTATTGTGTGAAGATGTTCACACCAAACCCTTAAAAAGATATAGCCTGACATTACAAATTATGTATTTTTTTAAGTAATAACTACTACTTATTTGTTTATACTTACTTAGAATTACTGATTGTTCCAGATAATCTTTGTACAAAGGAAAGGGAAGGTAACATACTATGTAGCTGAATGACCAGAAACATGAATGTGCTTACAAGCACAGGATGTTAACAGCAATGTCCCCTGCAGGTAGAAGAGGCATTGCAAGGGAAAAAATTATCTACACATCTTATGCACTCATCAGTGACATATTCCTGTGCTAAATCATTCACAGGGTGTTAAATGACCAGGAAGCCTTTCCCTTCTGCGTCTATTACTGTTCACATGGTCGAACGGTAATCGCCTGTGATATTAATGGCTCGCTTACCTGACCTGACAAGCCACCATCAAGGCATAAGGTGTCGATCCCAGAGTGCCTTTGATCCGGTTTTTTGCCTGTAAATTGTGCTGTCCAGTTATCTACTACCAAAATCTCTACATTAGAGCAGCCTAAGAATACAAAGGAAATTGCAGATTACGTGTTTAGGGCAATTTTGAAGTAGTAAGGTTGACAAGTGGAGGTTTGGCTGAGTAGGCGTGGGGGTGATTACTGGTGTACCTACCCTCCCGTTCTCTCCCTGATCGCCAGTAGGATGGGAGGCTGTCACAGGACTGACACACCCTGTCCTCTGATCCAGGTGCAGACCAGCAGGGGCACAAGAGATGGACTGGAAGGTGGGACGAGTAGCTCCGTTTAATTTTGCTTCACTCATCCACCCCAATATATAGACTATCAGTAAACAAACACTAGGCTATATAATAAAATAATCCAAGCCTACAATTACAAAGTACTTATAGTTAATAATT
>JABFDZ020000084.1:1701889-1713520 GCA_019775955.2 Pollimyrus isidori
CTTTTCACCTCGACGAGAAATCTCGTCGCGTTTTAATCTCGCGAGATCTCGTAACACGAGATCTCGTCACACCCCTACTAATTAGAGGCCTAATTGGTTGAAGAGTCCTTACACCTTGGTTTGAACAGCTGACCTAAAGGTTACATCAAAAACCCACATGCATTAGAACTTAATAAAGTTACAAGGAGATATGGCCATTTGAGTCATTGAGCTTGCTTGGCATTGATGAGATTGGTAACCATTGTGTCTGTGTCATGGGTAGAAGATCATACTTGGCTTTAGTAAGTCCTCACTGACCTCAGTGACCCAAACTAGCTCCATCCTCTCATTGACCTTGAAATTCCAGACCACGACCTTGAGGAACAGATCTTGTCACCGTGTACTTGTGCTCAGGATGAGTGACGTTCTTCTCACGTGATGGCCACGTTGGTTTCCTTCAGGTTGGTGGCGCTCAGTTCCTGGAGGCTGTACTACCTGCTGACCTTGTGTCTGATGGTCCTGGTCACTGTGCAGATGATGAAAGACATGGTCCTTGCCAGAAAAAGAGGTATGTAAAACATCCGTCCCCTTCACGCGCTGTCATGCTACATTCCAGACATATGAGGTCATCTAGTGAGTATTGTTTACTCTCGCAATGAGGCTCCATCTAAAGCTCTTTAAAATAATTTATATCATGTTCTCCAATGGCAGTGCCTCTCTAATGGCTTTGTTACCCACCCACTGAATTTCTGTTAGCTTGGAAACACTTTGGCAGTTCTCCTTCCGCCATTTAACACCATCTGATCCTGACCCCATTGCCCCTTAAAATGTCCACTTCAAGCCAAGGTTGAGCTTATGTCTTCAGCAGCTTGGCTAAGTTAGACGGGAGGGAGGAAGCTGATATATATATATATATATATATCTGGAATATATCGCTCTCCAATCCAAGGGTGATTCTAGGATGTGAAGAAGGGCCATCATTCAGAAAGGGGGGCGGACCTTATTATTAACCAATAATATGTTTTGAATAGGTGAGCGATGGGGATGGGTACTCTATAGGCCAATCAGATTCCTGTAAGGCTACTACCCCTGTAGCCCCACCCCTGTACACACCCCTGCTCATTTGTACTTCTCATCTTCTGTGATCCACAGTGTTTAACGAGGCTGTGTGTTGCTTCTAAAAGAGAATCTTGTGCATCCACTGAGAGATATTGCAGGCGTGTTGATTTGATATCTCCTGTTCCTTTGCACAGGGGCCAGTTTGTGGCGCAGTATGACTGAAAGGTACGTGATCTTAGCATTTTATTTTGCTAATGAAGTCACTGTAGGCTATTTCAAATTGGGGGGGGGGGGAGCGTGGCTGTTTTAAGTTAATGTTCCATTCTGGGTGGAATGTGACGAAAGTGGTAACCGGTGCCGGATGAGCAGAGAATCGCGGAGGAAGTTTAACCCCCCAGGTGACCGTACAGTTTCTGTATGCATGCACGGAAATGTTCATAGCGCTCCGGTCAAACTGTGTGCTTTGCACGTGCACGCAATGTATTGTAGTTATATTTGTATTATTATTATTAATTGCATAAATTATTGCTCTGACATTTCCTGCACATATACCACAGCAGTGAGGTGGTCTGTGTCCGTTTATTTGTTTTACAAATTAAGAGCCAGCTCACGGGGTTGGCAACTTTAGTCAGCTGGCTGGAGTTAGATTCTCAATTCCGGACGAGTCTGCACACACTTATACGCATTTACATGTATGTAACAGTTTTATTACGTTGTAAACAGTCTGCAGGGTTTGCAAACGACCCTAACGCCCATCAGTAGCGTCCATGTTGGTGTTTAAGTGGACGCCGGCAGATCGATCATGCACAACACCTTGGCCTCCTTCCATCTTCGGCCTTCCGCGTCTGTTACCCCCATTGTCCTGCAAGAGATCCTGCACTTCCGTCTCACATTCCGTCTGGATTCACACTCTCATTTTACACCATTCCGCTTGACATGTGTAGGTTCTTAACGCTTAACGTAAAGTTGCAGCGGTATCAGACTATCAGGCTTTCTTGCTACATTCCATTGAAAACTCTTTATTTGTTGACCCATCTTTTTATGTTGAAGCTGGAGCATAATTACTCTCCGGCAAAGTGGCACGATCAGCCAGGAGTTTTCTGCCTCGTAAAGGAAACCACTGAGGGTATTTGGGCATTTACCGCCCACCCTGAAAAGGAAGATCGCAGAGAGGGCAGGGAGTCCACTGGCAGAGGCCCGTACCCAGCATGCACTGGGGCCGCACCTCATCGAACCCCCTGCTGTGGCTGTTCCTGTGTTTTTCCAGGCTGCTGATTCTGCTGGCTATAGGCTCAGCTTGTCCCCTCCAATCTTGCTGAAGGATGAACTCTTCTCCCCAAAAACCCAGTGTCATCAAACCAGTTTGAGCCGCCCCTCCATTGCCCCCTGCCCCGTCCCCCATCCATCTTTGATATGAACCAGCAGTTCCACGCTCTCTTCCCCTCTCCTGTGAGTTTTGAGCCCTGTCGTGCTTAATTTCTCTGTTGTGTGATTGCTTAAGGGATTATCTGGATTAGAAGCTCAGTTTTGCGTGTCTGAGCTTTTTCATGTTCTCCTTACTCTGTCTGTTTGTTACTGACACGTTGACAGAATGGGGCATTTAAAACAACGGGGCAGAAAATCACAAGTTCTGTGTTCAAAGGATGACCTGGTTTTGTCCCGGTACCCCGCATTACTTTATCTCCCTGTTTTTAAAAAGGCTCTCGAGAGTAAAACGAGTTAGTCTGGAATATGATCAGGTACATAAATTTAGAGAGAAAAAAGAAATCGGATCATTGTTCCGTGCCAGAGGAACAACAATGAGATCTGCATGACAATATAAAAATATCGCTCTTACATGATTTATTACTGTCTTCTCTCATCATTTAGTTGTATTGTTTTATATCCCATCAAGTCCCACCTATTGTTAATTCTGGCGATGTACTTAACTGAAAGCCTTGAATTGAATTTTTGCGTAAAAAAGTCATTAAACTTTTTAAGGCTTTGCTTTTATGCATTTTATGTCTAGGTAATAAGAGGCATGGGTGGTGGGGGGGGCTTGTATCCTCCAATATTTAATGTAACTTAATTCATCCCCCCAATAAATAGACCTTTGTATTAAAATTTTTAAGTTGTGTCCCGCTAGTATGAAATTTAATATGCCATTACTGGCGATTAGTATGCATTAGTATTTGCTTTCATTGGTTAGTTCTTTAAGCTTGGTTAGTAAAGCCTAATATAACTAATGAGCACATGAGCACGCGTGAGAACAGGAGGCTTGCCACAGTGGCAAGAAGGAGCGTGATGTCGTTAAATAATGGTCACGGAGGGGCTGCATCGGCAGGCTGGGCCGGGAATCGGGATTTACAAATGGGCAGACTGTGACCCTACTCTACACGAAGATTGAGCTATAAAATGTATGTGCATATGTATGTCTGCATGCTATATAAGTGCTGAGCACCGCACTTTGATTGCGGGGCTCTGACTGCGCTGCACTGGGATGTGGGGAGAACGCCGACGGATCTCGTTCCATGTCGGCCTACATCATGCCCTCAGCAGAGAGAAGCAAATATTGTGCTTATTGTGCTTATAATCCCTCTGCGGATATTTTGTAAGCCTGGGATATGGATGTGTTTCCTTATCCTGACCCTGCCTGTATCCGCTTGTCACTGCTGACTGATAGACTGATCGGTCGAAAATACTACCAATGGGAACACCTTAACCAGCGCCCCCCCACCACGATCTGCAACCTTGGCTTGGTGTCGTTCATTCATTGATTCTTTGGTCAAATCCCCCGACCTCCTTCAATATGATAAAATTTGCCGCTTGGTGGGCACTCCCCCACCATAACTTTTGCTGAGTTAAGTGATACGATTTGCCTACGACCGCTAACGATAACATGTGTCGAGTCAGGGGTGGTGCCATTTTATTTTTGGTGCATTCTGAAAATACTTCCCAATCATTTTGTGCCACTCTTTGAGAACCTCGCCCATAGCATAATGCTGTCGTCCGCACTGCTGTCCTCCGCACTGCTGTCCTCCGCACTGCTGTCGTCCGCACTGCTGTCGTCCGCACTGCTGTCCTCCGCACTGCTGTCGTCCGCACTGCTGTCCTCCGCACTGCTGTCGTCCGCACTGCTGTCCTCCGCACTGTAGCCTATAGGTACATTAGCACAGTGCTGTACGTTGTCCACTTACATATCTGATGCTCTACACGCTTCTGTGGTGTGTTAATTTCAGGTCAGTTCTTGAGCTTTCAGTAATACTTTTATGTTTTAATATTTTTAATTGGGAGCATATGTTTAGCATATCTTTTAAGGGATACAGAAATAAATATTTTTTAAATTGTCTGCATTTATCAGTATCTTCCCACTACTAAAGCTCTATACTATACATTATAGCTGTTAATGCATCTATATACACTAAAGTATAATGCTGTACTGCTCACTGGACTATGCAGTGTTCTCCAGTGTACAGCTGGTGCAAAGTGGAATAGGTTTGCCTGTTTACACAGCTGCTTTTGACAGTATTTGCTCAGTCCTTATAAAAGTCAATATCTGTTAAGGGGATGTATGTGTAAAACCGGTGGATAAGCGTCTTTGTGTACCTTTACACTTCTAGACGTCAGCCAGGTAGATTGTGAACAAGATCCTACTGTATGGTCTGTACTGGCGGGTACAGGTGTAGATCCCGCAGTGTGCTGGTGTAACACAGAGAGGCTTATGTAGGGTGAATCTGTGTTGGAGTTATAAAGTTTGTTTGTGTGTGTGAAGTATTATCGTAATATAATTCAGAATGTTTTATTTGTATTGCATTGCCCCCTTTGTGACCAAACTCATTCCCCCTCGCCATTTTTACAAAAGCCTTCAAACTTTTTCCTTTCTTTATAACAAGGAGTTACGGTCGGTTTTTTCCACCACAGTGTCCCAGCAGCAACCAACCTGTTGTTCAAAGTAGTTGGGCTTTCCAGCACATGGTGCTCCTGCCATTAGAGAAATATTACCTTATCCTGCCTGGTCACATGGACACTGGTGGGTGGGGCCAGTACTCTGATTGGCTACTTCACACTTCTGTACAGTGTGGTGGTGTTTGCACAGCACAATAACAAATGTGCTTCGTACCGCCCACAGTGACAACGCAGGGTTGCACAACTCCCTGGATCTCCAGGTTTTCATGCTAAGCCTTGGTTTGTGCCTTCATCTAATAGGAGCTTAGCTTGCCCAGTGACAGCACATGGTTGGTTAACCCTCTGGGTCAGTAGTCTTTCACGCTAAGCTGTGTTTCTTCCCTTCATCCAATGGCAGCTTTGTTTATATGGACAGAAAGTTGGCAAGCTCTTTCCACGGTGCCCGTGTTTACGATATCCCTGTCAGTCCAGTGTGTCACAGATAACTGATAACATATAGGCAAGGCACGGGGCTCATTACTGGTGCTCGGGGGGGCTTCTTGGAGCCCCCGTCTATGCGTCTCGCATTCCACCGCTTACCCTCGTCCCCGTCAGCGCTCCCCCTGTCACACGCCTCCCGAGTAAGCCGCCTCGCGCCGGTCCCCGGCCAGAAGTGAAACCCACACTGTCTTCAGAGGGACACCCCCCGAGCACGTGAAACCCAGAATCCTCCAGCAGAACTTGTCTAAAGCTCCTGGGTCCCAAAATAAGCATGCTATACGGTAGCCATTCAGGGAATCGAGGGTGAATACCGGTAACTGTACCAGGGAAGGTTTCTACTCATGCATCTCAGCTTCTCGGAATCAATAAATGTTGATTTATCAAAAGTGTGGGTGGTTGGTACAATAAAACAGCTTCTAATCCAATGACGGAGATTTAATTTATTTTCTCACTTCAGATTTGAGTTAATATTTCAATACAAATGAGCTGAGATTACATAAACTAAGACTGGTTGTAGAGAGTTGTAGGGGGTGTATTGATGTAATGTATTGCCTCACATATTCCCGATAATCCATGTTTTTGTTCCTTCTTTAAGGAAGGAAATGTACCAGCGAGCATGTGCTGTTTGTTCCACCCACATTGGCTACTGGCATTCTTCTTGACTGTTGTGAAACACCGTGCCCAATACTGTCTGTATTTTCATTCTCCTCACGCCTAGCAGGGGATGACATAGCCGTTTACCCAACCCAAGATAGTTTTTGCCTCTCACAGCTGATCCAGGATCAGCTCTTTGGCCGCCGGCACCCAACCTCAGCCAGTCTGAGAGTAAACAGCTAGCTCTGTTTGCCCAGCCTTTGGAGGCAACCAATCATTAGGTGGGAGACTAACAGGTTGGGGGATGTGTCTAAGATTGGAGCTTGTCATTGGTCAAAAGACGGAAACATAGGTTTACTATTGTAATACTAACACTGTTTTATGACTTTAATTTAATAAGGTTAGTAACATGTTTTTTGTGCAACGTGTCAGTTTTGGCATTCACTGAATAAGTAATTGCCACCTCATTTAATTTGTAACAAAAGCGTTGCATTACTTGAATGTCTAGAAACTAGTGGTATGCAGGTGTACATATATGCCATTATGAAAATCTGGAACAGACAATATTGTTTTGATTCCAATAGCCAGGTTCCTGTCATGCATTGTTTTGTGTGATTGTTTTTGGACTTGATGTCACATGAAATATTTGGATGCTTGCAGAGTAGTATGGGCTCTCTTTGAGGCTGCTAAATACCCTATGAATCATTCATATTTTTATTGAAAAGAGGCCCCTCGAATATGATGTGCAGAAAGTGGTCCTGTCAATGTTTGGTTTTATTTTGTCAGTGATTATGCTTTTGTGTAAATCTAATGGGTCTTGGTTTAATTTGGGGGAGTACTGTGCTCGGTGTGTACAGTACGAGGATTCGGACAAGGCGGGATTTCTTTCTGGGATGCAGAACATGATGTACCAAGAAAGTAGAGAATGATTCGCTACAATGAAGACAATATCATGAGATTTTTGGGATCTCATGTCAATCATGACTGCAAAGCAGCTCTTTTCTTTTGGTGACGATGAAACTCTTTAACTTTTTATAGAGGCACCTATGGCCACACTCCCTCTTCTCACCCTCCTTGTTGTCCCCCCTCCCCTGAGAGGTACTACAGCCGACCGGGGGTGTCTGTGAGTCTCGGCCCCTCATGATGCGTCGCCGTTTCTGGAATGCGGTGTGACCCATTTATTTATAGACGCCAGCAGTTCAAATAGCCAGGCCAGGTCCCCATTGAAGATAAACAGAAGCTGGTTTCTCTTAGGGTGACTTAGAATCCTGCCCCGCAGGAAACCAGGACTTAGCTATTGGCCAGGACCAGAAAGTCTTTGGTCTTCGGAACTTACTCTTCATCTCTGCTCAGATCGGACACAAAACGTTGGTCGTATTCTAAGGGTCCTTGTCAGCGCCGAAAAGCCCTTGAGATGTCCTCAAAAGACAATGGATCGGGGTTTAGGTAACCGTATATCTATTTGTATGTGATTTTGCTTGGGAATCATGTATTCATCCAGAAAGAGAGGCTCGTAGATGCTAAACCTGATGGCCGGATCTTGCACATGCTAGAGCATGCTAACTCTATGCCATTTTGTGTTTGTGTTGTTGTTGTTTTTTTTCTTGAGAAGTATGATGAAGTCTGTTCTGTTTTTTATTTTGTCTGCCTTGAAGCACTCCCAGAATCCCCTGGGATATCTGTGGGTGCTACAGAGATGCTGTGGTGATACAGATTTCCTGTGGAAGCCCGTTATCTCAATCTAAGGCATGCTTACCTCTTTCTCCATTCTTCATTGTTGCGTAGTGTACTTGCATCCCGCCAGCAATCTCAGTAACGCCTATGATGCGTACTTGGCCTGGTCTGCCTGCTCGGCTTGTTGGCTCCAAAGAAGGCGTCTTCAAAACTGCAGTGAGGTCGCACTAAGGGCTCGGCGGCCGGCTCTGCCAGTCATGTTACTGATGTGCTTTTGGATGCTAAACGCACATCTCCCGTTTACTCTCACAGCCATGTCACGCACAAGGGGATACCGGCATGACCAGAACCATTCCAGTTTCAAGGTTTATATGAACAGTCTGTTTGGTTTCGTGTCGGGAAACGCACACACTTCATGATGCCTGCCGTCAACAGTCTATTTTTAACTCATTGGCCAGCTGTCTGTACTGGGAATCAGATGTATCCCAGTTAGATTAGTGGTTTATTGTGATGGCCAGAGTGAACCGGACTGCTGTTTAAGGTTGGATGATTTTGGAAATTGGGTCTGTTGACGGTATGTTGGGCATAGCAAGCGGCTGGTTGGGTCTCCTTGACTGTCTGGAAAAATGTCGGCATGGAAATAGACGCTAAACATACTGGCATGCGGTTGGATGTATTTTTTAAATGATGAGGTTGTGGGGGGATGCAGGAGGCTAATTCTCGTGACGGAGCAGCTGTTTATCAGGCAGCTGTTGAGAGGGCGGGGGGCATGGAAAACGAAAGGGCACCACTTGTGAAAAGTCCTGTTAATAGATCTCAGGGGGCTGAGAACGGGACACTGCTAGAAGACATTCCGAGGTTTGAGGCCTCAAAGGCCAGCATGATTTTCTGAAGAGCGGATAATTACAGCGTGGTGAGGTCCAGGAACCTGGAACCATCAGTTAAAGGCCAGAAACCTTTTACCTCGCTGTTCTTATCTTTTCAGAAAGTCACCCACTCCCTCTCTGGTCCTTCCTGTGTGTTAAGGTGTGAAGCAGTTATCGGCATTGACGCGGTCACGCCTGGCATTTTGTTTCCACCACTCTATTTAGTCTGACCCGTATGGTGGGCACAGCAAGCGTGGCGTACGTGTGACCTGCCTAGTGACACTCGCATTTGCAGAAGATCTGAGTGTCTTAAACGGATGGAACGATCACTCCATCCTCGTTCTAAAAGCAAATTCCTGCTAAACCTGTCAACCAGTCTCACCTCACTGTGGGAGACCTTTAGTAGCTTTAGTCCTAGATTTCCCATAAACCACAATGTGCCTCATAATGGGAGTACATACAACCACTTCACCTGTACTTGGTGACCAGTTATCTTAGACTGGGTTCTGGTCAGCAGAACGTTCTCCTGGCCCTCGTGGTCCAAGCCATAGCTATCGTAGACTGTGGGTCTTGTTCTTTCATTTTGGTTTCTCAGTGCCCTTGTGTTAAACCTCTGCTCCCATAACCGAACAAACTCCCTGTTCATTCATGCCATTCTTGTGTCACTGTGACACTGTGCTGCTCACTCTGACATGTCCCAGTGTCGTCAGAGTTGCTTTGCACAAGCTGTCACTTCTGCGTTCCCCGCTGTCCTACTGTAAGATACAATGTGTACTCTTCATTCAATGGCTTCAGCTTTAGTATGGTTGGCTGGCATGAGTGTATTTTGTAACTACTGACCATAGTGAGCTTATAATTTAATCATGAGACAGGAGTTTTTTTTTGTCTCATTATCCAAACAGCAAAGGCTGATGAGAATGTCAACAGCACCTGGCAAAGGTCTCGCTGCTTTCAGTTTTGTGCTTTTAATTTACCCGTCAAACAATGGTGGGGATAGTCGGCTTCATTCCAGGCCGTCAGTAATGCTGAAAGAGCCCAGTGTGGTGCCGCCCAGTCCCGCCCAAGAAATCGCCATGGGGCAAAATGGCGGGAACTGTCTTGTGCTTGGCTGCAACCAGATCTCTCGAGAGAAGGAGTGCATTTTCATGCTGCTAGTGACTGGTGACAGCTGCTGCAGTCTTCGCTCTCTGCCCATGTTAAATTTAGCCATTGTTATTCTTCCATTGATGACACAGATGAAAGCGGGGCCTTGTATATATTTAGCTCCGTCGAAATTCTTGTCCTTTGCATAACCAGAACGGCAATAGTTACAGCACTAGAAGGCGACTGTGTGATCTCAGCTGGCCTGACCGCGATTAATCTGAGTAGCTGTGGGTTGTGGCCCAACACCACGGTATCACATCACCTGGCAAATCAGTCATCTCTTGCTTTGTTGTTGTTCTCTTGGCGTATTGCACATCCATCCCAGCAGCCAGTAAGGCCGCAAAAATCTCACATGAAGTCTGTTAGCATGGAGAGCACGTGCTGTCCCCCCATTTGGGACTAGCGAGAAGAACATAAGTGATTTGGACCTCTAGTGCCAACTTTATGGCTGCAGGCATGGGTCCTGTTGTCTATAGGATGGTTCTTAAAAAGAAACAGTGGATTATGGGTATTTTAACTGATGTACCTCATGTCTGTGGCTTTTGGTCACATTGTTGAGCACGTAAGGTGTTAAATTTTTTTTTGTGTCACAATTTTGTCTGGATGATGATGTAGAAAACACTGGTAGAGGAGCACCTTGGCATCACTGTGTATGGGATTTTGGGACACTGTGAAGCTCTGTCTGTAGCTCCAGCTTTTTCAAAGCAGTCATGATACTCATCCAGCTCCCTTTCTCTCAACATCCAGCTGGGAGGTCATTGATTCAGACCCAGAGACCAGGGCAGGGGTCAGCCAGCTCACTGACTCCTGGGTGAGCTTCAAGCTGTTCATGCAGGAGCTGTCCTCCTTCAAGCAGCAGAATCCTGGAAAGGTGAGGCTCAGACAACGTGCAGGAAAATGAGTGGGGATTTCCTTCCGGCAATCAAGGATAGTGGCTTACGAGAAATCATTTTGGGCTTCTTCGTAACCTAACTAGTCAAACCTGATTGCCATTTAGCCATCACAACAAAAGAGGCTGTAGCGTGTCCTGAGGGCTTTAAATTTTCATAGATGATGGGTTATAAACACGGCAAATGGTCAACTGTACATGTCGTAATCCTTGTTGTATGAGTGAAGTACAAACCAACCGCAGAGTAGGTCCAGTAATTTTATTAGAAAGAGGGAACTTTAAAATTGGTGCTTTTTATCTCAGAACGCCAAAGTGAGTAAGTTTCATGCTGGAGACGCTGGTCTAGGGTAATGGTGGGTAATGTTCTTCTGGTTGTGGTGCTTGCCCTCAGAGGTCCCTGCAACCTGAGCCATTCTTTCTTCCTTTTAGTTTTGCCTGCTCGTCTGCAGTCTGTGCACATTCTTGGCGATACTGGGCCGTTATATTCCTGGCGTCATCATTTTGTATGTCGGAGGTAAGTGAGGTAGCGCCATGTGGCTGGTAGGGGGGAGGGAATGACGTTAAATCAGTGTCAGCCCCACCTCACCCCCCTGGTCTGTGGTCTCTCTGCCAGTGTCGGGCATCTTCTTGTGGCCCCTCCTCTCATCACACGAATTTGGGCTGTGGATGGAGCCAGTTCTGCAGAAACTGGACTTTGGGGTGGCCGACTTCCTGCAGAGGATCAGGGAAAATCACGGTGAGGACGCTTCTCCACCTGACCCCCCTACCCCGTGTAGCCGCCTCTGCTCCTGACCGCGGGTCTTTTGGGGATTTCAGAGAAGCGGGTGCTCCGGAGACAGGATGAAACTAGCGAGGTCGATGAGTCGGCCCTCTTCCCCAAGGTTCCTTCCCGTCTGATTTACTAACATTACCTTTAAAATAAGCATTTCATCCCCATTTCCAAAGTCGCATGTGTGATTTCGTTTTTGATTCTGGGGGGGGGGGGGGGGGCGCCCCGGGGGGGGGGGGGGGGGGGGGGGGGGGGGGGGGGGGGGGGGGGGGGGGGGGGGGGGGGGGGGGGGG
>JABFDZ020000084.1:1720819-1732225 GCA_019775955.2 Pollimyrus isidori
ATATCAATCTCGCGGGCCGCGCTAACATTAAACTTTCATATTAAGGCGGGGCCGCAAACTATCGTCCCGAGGGCCGCGAGTTTGAGACCCCTGTTCTAGTGGAAGTAGCACAGGGGGTAACAAATTCTGAACACAAGAGGTCAAGATGCATGACAGACACAGGTATAAACAGTGATGTGTTGCAGCTGTCCACTTGTGATCTGATCCCACAAGACACATTTTACAACCGAGTACAAACAGGTCCGGAGACGGCCAATAGAGTGTGTGGTCAGCCCAAATGTCCTGCAGAGCCAATCATCAGCCCAGGATTTCCAGCTGGCCACGGTGATGTGTCACTTTTGGTTTTCCTGGAAGAAAGATGGATCTGGTGAACTTACTGTGGGCCGAAGGCGCTTCTGCTTGCAATGCATTCTGGGTAAGTATCTGTGACACTGAGAAAAGGCGCAAAAGAAGAAGGAGATAGGATTCATTAGGCATCTTGGTTTATGCAGTGGACCCAGTAAATCCCATCATGAGATAAAATGCCACATAAAATGTCTCTTTTATATGCTTTATTATAGTAACGTTAAATAGTATGCAATTTTTGGTAATATGCTATACATGTAATATCCTTGTATCAAACTCAACAACTTCTGTGCACATATTTTTTCTTCACACAACTCATGTATGTGAAATTGTGGGAACTCCATTCCATTATTAAGGAGCATGAAATGCGGTGTTGTTAACATGCTTTCTAGCGAGCATGGAACTGACCCCATTCAGCAATGTTATAGGCTAAATCACCCGATACAGATAATCAGGCCCTTCGGTAGCACCTCAGTGTTAGATATCAGCAATGTTAACATAGAACCTGAAGGGTCTGATTACTTACATTATCTGTGTTTAATTAGGACTGTACCTAAGTTATGCAGGGTGATAGGTCTCCAGGAGTAGAAATCAGCGCCTCTTCCGTACAGTACAGTATTCGGAATGACTGATGTTAAATTTATTTAATGACACAATTTAGCCAATAGATGGCAGCATTGAACTTCAAACAGTTGATATTGAACCGATATCTTTTCTACAAGAGTTCAGAAAATATTTGAGATAGTACCGTAATTTACGGAAAATGAACTAACATTGAATAACACAGTGTTGAATATTACGTGCTGATATACCTACTATTTTAGTCAGTGCAAAAGCCATGGATTGTTGAGAACCATCCAAGTTGCCAGGGGGCAGTGCAACAAGAGCGACGAATGTTCAACATGCGACCGGAAGACGGTGTACCGTGGTGGGTAGCGCCTATGGGTAGCGCTGTCACTATAAACTGATCCTGAATCAGTTTGTTATTTACACTCGTTACACGCATTTGTGGTGTTCTGTCTAACATACAACGCTTTAAAATTGAAAGGTACAGGGGTTCTGTACTGCGTATTTTGCTGGATGCGAGTCGACTTAGGGTGATAATATATTGGTTTTCCTACTTTGGATAATCCTAAAAATAGAGTAGATACTAGTATTATTTCGGTAAGTGTTGCATACTCCATAGTCATTTTGATTTAGTTTCAATTCGTTTTATATATATTACGCTGGCTGCACTGGTCAGTGTGGCATGACAGATGGTTGTCTTGTTAAATCGTTGGTTAATTAGTTTTTGAAAGTGAAATATTTGTTTTGGTGGTCTGTGTATTTTTAATTCGTGAATATTTAGTTAGCGCCCTGTAGCTAATGTGCTAATCAGTAGTGCTGGCTTTATGGTTGGTCACGTGTTGAAATTCTGAAAAGATCGTGAGGTTGAAACGTCGATTAAGATACCTTTAATTAAAAAGGATTTTTGGATGATTTCATTGTTGTCTAAACATGTCAAATGGCTAGTTAGCTTGATTCATTGGGTGATATCTAACTAAGAGTGTAGATACAGTATAAAAATGGGCCGCAATCACCCACCTAAACACTGTAACTATACCTTTGTTTAAATAAATCTACTCCGCAGCAACATGGAGTCCATTTAGGCATAGGTCGAAACTTAACGTAGGTTTCCCCTACGTTAGCCAAGCAAACTTAGTGCGCGTATCATAAGATTTTTACTGTAATTTTTGAAGCTAATTACCAGCAGGGTTGCAACATCTTTGGGAATTTTTGGGGAAGTTGTAAACTTTTCATGTGAATCAATAACTGCAGCTTATTTTATAATAGGGTTTTTAATTGTACTGTATGTATGGTAAGGCACTAGTAGTGATATCATTGTGTAACCAAATGCTTGTGACTAATTATTTGTATGTAAAAACATCCCAGAATAACACACTTCTTAGAAGTCATATTCTATGTTGCATTATTCATATGGTTTGCTCTCTTTGACAGCTTGCATTGAGTTCCATAGACTTCAATATATTCAAAATTCCCCATCTTAACTTCCCATGGAAAGTTTCCATGGGAATTTACTAGAAATTCTCTGCCCCTTTGCTTCCATAATTATCAATACTTTACACTGAATGGCTGTGACAAGAGTGGCTTGTGTCATAGTGGCTTATACAAATGTCGGCTGTTTCTCTATCTATCCTCAGACATGTCATCGTACACCTGCATCAGCTGCAGGGTGGCCTTTGCAGATGGTGAGGTGCAGCGGGCACACTACAAGACAGACTGGCACCGCTACAACCTGAAACGGAAGGTTGCCGACATGCCCCCCGTGACTGCAGAAAACTTCCAGGAGAGGGTGCTGGCACAGCGGGCGGTGGCCGAGGAACAGGCACATGGTGGCGACGTAGCCTGTGCCACCTGCGGCAAGAAGTTCTCCAGCGCAAATGCATTTCAGAACCACCTTCAGTCCCGCAAACACCAGGAGGCAGAGAAACAGGCCCTGGCGGCTGCCCAGAAGAAGGTAGAGAAGATGAATGAGAAGAACTTGGAGAAGGGCATGGAGGCAGAGCTGCTGGACAACAATGCCCGCAACGAGGCCCTCCAGCAGGCCCTACGGGAGCAGCAGAAGGCTTCGCCGGCCAAGGCTGCCAAAGTTCAGGCCTCGGGTCAGGAGGGCCAGACCAGACAGCGACCAGAAAAGCCGCCCAGGTTGCAGTGGTTTGAGGAGCAGGCCAGGAAGATAAGTACTGAGGACGATGGTGCAGCTGCAGAAGAAGGTATGTTCGACGTGTGGGACTGTGGATGGTACTTGGACAGTTTTGAAAATGGTATCAGCGTGGTAAGCCTCGGCCAAGAAGACCGATCCCTTTGGTTTCATAAAGAGACCAGCCGAACACCTGCGTATCCGATGATAGAAGTTCTGGTGGGGAAACCAGCTAACCTTGGTCTTCTGGAGCGATGTTTCTCAGCCCAGTTCTCAGGAGAACCCTCCCCAGTTTTTGCTTCCTCACCGCTTTTTGCTAATCAGGAACACAGAGTACCAGGAGTTGGGTGGGAGCAAAAATGTGTCGAGGTCACTGCACTGGGCTGAGAGACGCTGCTATAGAGGTTTTTATCCTGTATTTACCCGCCTTAGGGCATTATTATTCTCATCTGTTGTCTTCTGATGTTTTTGCTGCACTGTGCTGTGTGTTTGTATAAGTGAACAGCTTTAGGGCAGCTGTGTTGGGAAGGATGCTTTACAGTAAGCCTGAGTACCAAATTTCTCTGTGTGGTCTTATAATTGTTCGAATTGTTCCCCCACATGCCTTTCCCACATCTTTAGCTTTAGTTCTGGGTTGTTTCAGGCAACACTTGAATTTCTCCCTCGTATGATACATACATTTCAAGAAGAGTTAATAAATAATTTGTGGTGATGGATCCCCGCTTCCAATATTGTTTGGTTGCCTTTAGTATACCTGGTAGGTGTAGCAATTTTGGCGTTATGTTTAGAATCGGTTATGCTTATTGGTTTAAGGCTGGGACTCAAGGTTTTATTGATCCCTGCAGAGGAATGGGAGGATATGGATGGCGATGATGATGATGATGGTGACGACGACATGGAGTGGGGTGAGTGTGAGGAGGAGGTGACAGACGCGGCCGGATCGACGGCGCCGGGGGTGTCCTCTGAGCTGCCGCCTGGGGTCATCCCTGTCACGGAGTGCCTCTTCTGCTCACACCACTCGCGCACCCTCCTGAAGAACGTGGATCACATGACCAAAGTGCACAGTTTCTTCATCCCCGATGTGGAGTACCTGGCAGACCTGAGGGGGCTGCTTCGGTACCTGGGTGAGTACTGCCACTCACTCCATCGCCATGGCTGCCGCTGTTGCTCTGCTGCTTCGAAGCCCCGCTCGCTTTTCCTGCTCTGTATTGGCCAGTGTGTGTTATGGACGTGTGATGCAGGGATTTACCAATGAATGTTACTGTCATTTTTGAGGCAAAGATAACGTTGACGTTTTGCTTTCTTGGAATCTTCCATATCTGCATTCTGAGCCGAGTGACTTGCAAATGTCTGTCCCTCGGCTGTCTGTCTCTTCCCCATAACAGGGTTTTGCATTTTCTCTTCCCTGTCATTGCCTCGGGTCGATGGTAAATATACATATTTTTTATTTTTTTTTATGGGCGGGGTGTATAGTCTGGTCAACATCTGACCAATTGAAGCTCAGTCATCTCCGAATGCACTTCAAGGGATCCTACATCTGCAGATGGTCGTGGAGACCCGGCTTTTGAGTGGAGGTGACGGGCAAAAACTAAACGCAGCATTTATTGCCTAAATGTGTGCAGACGGTGACTGGGAAGGATTTCGGTGTGATTTCTGGGAGGGATTCAAGCAGAACCTCAGACATTTCGTATAGTATTTGCTATGTTATAATTTCCCCTATGGAATAAAGATCTGTCTATGAATCATTGTTAGGAAATGTTACTAATATGAACATGCATATTTCATAGAAATACATATGTATTCATGGTGGTGTTGAGGGTCCCATCTGGGCTTTAAACCACATGGCATGCTGCCCCCTCTTAATTCCCTGTGTTCTGACTGCATCATTAATCACATTTTGGGGAAGCAAAAATATGGACTGTCTGGGCAGGGTCCCCCCTCCATGGATTGTATGACCATTGTCCCCATGTGCCTCTAAACCTTTGTCGTCCGCATTTTAAATTTTTTCTCTCCCGTGTCTGAAGGAACTACTAACATTATGTCTGACACAGATGCATGCAATGGCCAGCCAGTAAAGCGGAACTATTAAAATTAAAACCTTAGGGGCTTCCGTGGAAAAAATGAATCGGAGCAACATCAAAGATAATGAGATTCTTTACAATTCAAGGGCATTTAAATCCAGCCAGGAAATGCACTGACCTTGCAATTAACACTAAAATAGAGCTCTGTCATACCACAGGATGATGAGTCACACGCTCGGCGCAGGAAGGAAACCTGAAGCTCACGTTATTTATAGGAGAATATGGTTAGAAGATGGCCCTCTCTCAGTGACAGAGGCTGGCTTTTTATGAATTCGTCAATATCCATTCTGTTTACTTCCATGATGTTCAATAATTTATTTTTATGTTGTGTCCCTCTTGCCATTGTGGTTTGCCCAGAACGTTTAACAAAGACAATAGGCATTACTTTGTCAAGCAGGGATCATAAATGTATGGGGGGAGAAAACGGATTTGCGGGTGTTATTCAAAGTTTAAGTGTGTCCAGAATGGGACTGCACACCGCTGCGATGAAACGGCCTTCTGTGATAGGTCTGCGAAGGAGTGGATGCTCAAGTCCGACAGTCTGCCTGCTTGGTTGCAGGCCTCTGTAAACGGCTAAAAATAGCATGCAAGACAAAAGCTTTATCTACGAATGTTTTTGGCGTTTGACAGGTTTGGCCGCGGCGTCTGAGCCAGGCCTGCCTTAGCCAGCTAGCGCCTGCGTCTGGCGGGGATCCGCCTTCTCACAGCAGATGGCGCCGTTGCGGCTCCTCCGCTGCCGCTGTGATCCTCCTCGGAATGCGGCAGCTTTTGCCTTCTTAAAGTGACGGCACGTCTTTATTTATGAAGCTGTTCTTGTGACCGTTACGGCAGTGGCATTGCGTAATCTGGGTTGCCGATTAGTGCTATAATGTTTATTAGTAATGTATGAGGAACTGAGCACTGTAAGTAAGTAAGTAATATTTATTTATATAGCACCTTTCACAGACAAAAAGTCACAAAGTGCTTCACAAAAATAAAGTATAATGCACTGCTCCCTGCCACCTGCAATGGGTTGGCGCCCTGTACTGGGTTATTCCCTGTCTTGCGCCCCTAAAATCTAGGATAGGCTCCGAACACCCCGCAACCCTGCGTAGGACAAGCATTATGAAAAGTGGATGGATGGATGCAATGTGCTACTTTGAGAGCTGTCCACTGTGAACTGGCAGTGTCAACCAAGTGTCTGCAATTGACTGCTAGACCTCATTATTTAAGCGCATTGACTCTTAGCCCTCATTACACACATTGACTATTAGGCCTTCTTATTTCAGTGTATTGACTGGACCCTTGAGTTGGGTTTCCAGTTGGTGGGGGCATGATAACTAGCTGACTCCTCCCCGCTGCCCCTAAGCCACCGCTTTGTGTCCACAGGGGAGAAGGTCGGTGTGGGGAATGTCTGCCTGTGGTGCAATGAGAAAGGCCGCTCCTTCTACTCAACGGAAGCCGTACGCAATCACATGACCGACAAGAGCCACTGCAGGCTGTACACGGAGGGGGACGCCGCCCTCGAATTTGCTGACTTCTATGACTTCAGGTGGCCTGTCTGTCCGGTCGTCATCTTCCTGGGCTAAAGTACCGTCACAAAGTCTCATTACAGAGAGACAAAGTAGGAATTTCTTGTGCACATTTCAGAACGTGACGCATTGGCACCAATGCCCAGATATTTGTTTAATTGGGTGTGAATTCTAACACTGCATTTTGCATCAAGGCTGGCCGGGGGGGGGGGGGGTGTGTTTACTAGGCTTATGGTGAGACAATAGAGCCCTCCCTCCCCAGCCGAGGTTAGCAAGTGTTTGGATGGTGGGAGCGCTCGCCTCCCTGCTCTCACTGTCACCACTGCATTTAATAATTAAAGGGGTGTCTGTTATTAACTAGCTGATTTTTGTTTCATGGACGTCTGTAGCTCTGTGCCTGCTGTCTGATGTTATATTCTCAGTGTGTGTCTGTGCGAGAGAGAGAGAGAGAGAGAGAGAGAGAGAGACAGCACACGGTGATGTGGATTTTCAGTCGCTGGTGAAACAGCCCAGCAGGAAAGTGAACGGCGTCTTTCGATAACTGGGGTAGATGGTTTGTGTCCGTTGAAGGGCTCACCATGCATCCTGAACACCCTAACCCTGAACACCCCCACGACTGCCGCTTTGCAGAAGCAGCTACCCGGACCACAGTGACGGCGAGGACGCGGACATGGGGGCGGCAGAGCCGCCGGACGAGAGGAACCTGGAGTACGACGACGAGACCATGGAGCTCACCCTGCCCTCCGGTACGCTGGGCTGCCCGTGTGAATGCCCCGCCTCCGGCCCCTTCATACTGCACCTGCTGTCCCGCCCCCATCCCGTTGCAGCCATGCCACGCCCGTCGCCCCCTGCCTCCCCCCCCCCAATCCCCGCAGACACTGTGACAGCTGCCCCTATTTCAGGAGCCAAGATTGGCCACCGGTCCCTCATGCGCTACTACAAGCAGCGATTCGGCGCGCCCAGAACCGTGGCGGTGACCCGTGACAGGAATGCTGTGGGCCGGGTCCTGCGGCAGTACCGGGCCCTGGGCTGGGCAGAAGATGCAGGTGAGGCTCCACTCCCCCCTTGAGGAAAGACGACCCACTTCTTTATTACCAGATCGGTCAACATTTAACAAAAATAGGATCTACTGGTGGAGCTTCATGAGCAATAGGCTTTTATTTGCGCTTGTTTCGCAAAGAAGAGCGGAAGCCTCTGTGTTTGATTTTATGGTTAGATGCTGCTTCTGTGGACAGGAATCTTCAGAACATACTGCTGTTTTGTTTTTCTCCTTAATCTAAAAACCAGCTTCAGTTAAGCGTAACCTGCGATAGTATCGCAGATGAGAAGGTCTTAAGTAGTAAACTTTATCTTGGGCACAACAAGATTACAGCCATTGTTCATTTTTTTTAATCAGAGTGGCACAGTACAGAGCAGAGATCCACTGACGCCTGTACTGTGAAGTAAACATGTCAGTTGTGCCCAATGGCACCCGCCCTGGGCGATGCCCGTGGTGCCACTGAGCTGAAAGATGTTTTCCTCAGATCCTAAATGCACCAGAAAACACCCCACTAGTGTTTTTGAGACACCGTGGATGGAAATCGTGCCTAAGGAGTGTTATCTGCTGTGTCCCGGCCCACAGGCAGAAACGCCGCCACACGCAGCCGCAGGGACATGCAGTACGTGCAGAGGATGAAGGCCAGGTGGATGCTCAGGACCGGGATGCAAAATAATGCCACCAAACAGACGCACTTCCGAGCCCAAGTCATGTTCTGAGGTGCTGGCAGAGCGCCCCCTTGCTGCCCCGGCGGCACGGTGACTTCAGCTGTGCCCCCCGCCCCTTGCCCCCGCTGATCACAGGAGATTATCACCCATACGTCCTTTCCCAACCGGAGGAGATTATCGGAGTTTCCACAATCATTCTTCGCGGAGTAAATTAGAGTGCAGCCAAACCTGGGTGGTGGCGCCTGGGTTTCAATGTGTTGGGGAGAGACGGCTGTGATCATTTATTATAGCCGGTAATTAAATGGACAAGTTTTCAGAAAATGCTACCCTGAAAATATAATTATTGCTTAAAATTATAATGAATTACCATAAAGAACAGTGTTTTAATGAGCATCGTGTTTCTTGATCCCCCCCCCCCCTTTGTGAAAGGCGTCGAGTTGAATGTATAACCTACCCCCCCTGGATCTCTGACTCCCCAGTACAGTTGTCACGGGCGCACGCTTCGGGGCGTCCTGGGATTCGGTCTTAGGGGCCTCCTGCTCCTCTCTGTCCAAGCATCCTCCCTCCTGTTGCCCCTCCCCTTCTCCACTTGCAAGGAGAATAAGGTCATTTGGCGTGTTGGTACGGCAGACTCTGCCAGTTCAGCTCATGCCAATTACTCCCGCCCCCAGCACTACTGGTTGTGAATCAGCCTCTTCTGTGTATGTAATGGACTATACTGGAATCGCTTTTTGATACATGCTGCTTCTGTGTGGAAACAATGAACTGGTTTTAGCCCCTCACAGAAACACTGAAGTTGGTAATGGCTGAGTAATGAGGTAAAAATAGGCAGGCTGCTGTGATAGTAGTATTAAGAGTATTACAGCCCAGTTGAGGCAGCCTTTGTAATCAGATGAATGATTCTTTCTGAACCTGGGGTTCGGATCCACCCGGTCTAGGCTCAGAAGTCCAAAGCCAGGTGGCAGACGTGTGTAGCCTTGATCGAAGATTATTCTAAACGTGGATCAGCCCGGACCGCGAGACTGGATCATTATATTCATCCGCCGTCGGGGCGGGCATGTCCGTCGGCCGGAGCGTGAAGGGGGCTTGTGAACGGTTGTGCCCTGCAGTCATGGGCGACAGCGACACTCCTCAGCTGATCGATTTGTGTTCCAGGTTGGCCCAGGCACTCTGCCGGCGGGGCAGCAACACGACGTGGGCTGGGGAAGCTATGCGGACACTGGGGGCGGGAGAACCTGGCTGATCCAGGAAGCCAAAGCGAGACTGGTGCCATCAGATCGCACGGGGGGCAGCCGGACTAACCCTCAACTCTGTCTGTTAGGACGATAAGACTTTTTTTTCAATGGGGGGTCGGTCCGAATGCGAAAATACGGGTAATCGATCCTGTAAAATATGACAACTCCATGCGGGTAAATATATTTTATAAACATCGTTAGCTGGGGCTTTTTAGTGGGGGAGGGGGGCTGAACTTCAGATAGTGTAAATCAACGTATTATAGTGCGCCCCTGCCATATTTAATGCGCTCTTCTGTAGAAATAACTCTTCGGTTCTGACCTCGTTTCTAATACCCGTGATAAAAGGAGGTTTTTGTATCTCAAATGCGCCCAGTATTTTAGGTCCTGAAATACATAGCCTGAATGTATTGATTCATATTGATCATTAGAAGTACCGCTAATGCAGCGATTTTTTTTTTTTGGGGGGGGGGGTATGCTTTCGGCAACCACTTATTGGACGGCTATACATCCTACATTTCTCTAACAATAAATCATTTGGCATTGCCATTTTATAATCCCACCTAAAAGTGCATTGGATGCTTTAACATTATGTGTTCTTGCTGTGAAAATAGGCCAGGAACATAGGTCTGTAACGAAGTAGCCTATATATCTCATTAGGTTTAAATATAGTTCTATGGGCATACCTGAAGCGTGATATGTAACAGTATTAGGGGTTAATGTATATATTTTTTTCTTTTTTGCAGACTCGCTGATGGGTATACTAATGTTCTTGCAATTACACAGTTCCTCGAGTCTGAAGATGCTTCTGCTTATTAGAGGTGCGAACGGCGTGCCGAAGCAATGAAAAAAGCGTATTATTAGCGAGTACGGCTGCTCTGCGTTAATTACCGGGCGCCATCATAAGCCTCATTACGCGCATCATTACACGCCGTCTCAAAAGACTGCAAAAGCCAGCGTAATCCCCCCGTAATAACACGGGACTGGCCAGGTATCGATTGCTCTTGTAGGTAATGATTGGACGTGAGTTGTAATTTACTTTGTTGCATTAGCGGACATTACTACTGCTGAGCCGCATAGGTAGTGCACTTCCTCTGAATGGGAGCAAGGGGAGCCGCCTATCTCATCCAGACGAGCAGCACTTTGTGGCTTATCAAAAGGAAACCTAGTTACCCTAAATACATCGACGAAGAATTTGACAATATATGTGTTTCCTCTTCCACCTGATCAAGGATAATCAAGTGGAAACTTCAGTAGGGTCACGATATTATATTTAGAAAAACTATAAAATGTGAAGTAATCGCACGTTATATGCTTAATGAAAATGGTGCGCAGAACAATGGTTTTGTGTTTTAAACCCATTTCATCATGCAGGGCCGTGTAAAATAACCTGGGAGGCACGATACCGCCCCCTTTTCGGCTACACCCCTTTATGTTAAGACGACCAATCACAGTTTAACGACTGGTTTAGGGAATTACACCTGCTCCGGGACCACGGTCCCCTGGTTTATGGGGACAGATTGAGCCTGTACGCCTGGTTTTACCGATTGAAAGGATGGCGTGCAATGGGAAACAGAAAGGAAAAGCAGTAGGAGCAGCTACGAGGGAGGTCTGGAGTAATAAGGCAGGAACGATATGATGTCATCTGACAGTTGGTAAGTGTTCCATCCTGATTATGGCAGGAAATGGCTGCGTTCCACCGAGGACTTAAGAGGCCCTTGTGGTGCCCAGTGCCTGTGGCTTTTTTTTCTCTGCTGGGGGGGGGGGGGGGGGGGGGGGGGGGGGGGGGGGGGGGGGGGGGGGGGCGCGGGGGGGGGGGGGGGGGGGGGGGG
>JABFDZ020000084.1:1758773-1769165 GCA_019775955.2 Pollimyrus isidori
AATCCAGCCCATCTCACAGTCGCTCGACACCCCCCCCCCCCGCCATGGAGGAGCATTCAAACCCCCCCCCCAGCTCCAAATACGGGCCACCATCGACAGCCCCTCCCTGCACGCGCTCTGTCTTCCTGGCGGAAGGAGCGTATCGATCCGGGGTTTGGATGGGCGACCCACGATCCTCGGAGCCGATGAAATATTCACACAGCTTCGCTTAAAGGACTGTTTCTCTTCAAATGCAACATCCGGTGGTCTGTGATCCGAAATTAAACGTGGGGCCGGGACAGGCAGATCCGGCCTGGGGCTATGTCAGGGACAGGGGCCCTATCTTTGGACTGGTACTGACAGGGTGTGGTCGAGTTTACTGGCCCGATTCACGTGGGCAAGAAGTGGCGGTAAGAACATGTGACCACCTTCATCTGAGCGCCAGCTGTTGGGGAGACATCCTCCCCGCTCCCATGAGCCCGTGTCAGGGGCAATTCCACGGTTTTTAAAGATGGGCTATAATTCATACAGAGAGGGGCTAAGCTTTAACCTGGGGGCTCTGACTTTAATGAAAATGAAGGAGAACACGCTATGTAACCCAATGGGTGAGATTTATTTTGGGGTGGGGCTAAAGAACAGCCATATAGATACCCAGGTCATCCATTAGCCAATGTTCGGAATTGGTGAGTGACAGGGAAGGGGGCCAATCAGCTGTCAGCTGGGGCCTGCAGTGCCGGACGGGCCCTTACTTGGCGTCGTGCATGTCCAGCGTGCCCTTGAGCTTCTCCTCGCCATCGTTCTCGAAGTACATGAGGCGGCTGCGCCGCAGCACGAACCAGCGGCGCTTCCAGTTGCGGCGCGATAGCGTCGACGAGCCGCCGCCCTTCTTGTGCAGCCAGCCCTGCTTCAGGGCCTCCTGCTTGGCACGGAACCACAGGAAGGTCTCGTCCTTCAGCACGCACCAGCGGCGCTTCCATGTGTTCATCAAGCCGCCTGAGCAAGGGGGGGGTGGGTGTTCAGGGACCGGGGGGCACGGGGGAGAGGCAGTAAAGACTTTTAGAAGGATAAACTAAGATATAAAGAAGAACTGAGCCATGAACCTCTGGAGAATCTACACCTAGCAACGTCTAGCGTAAGCAGGGCCATAATTCATAAAAAGGGGCCATCCTTATTAGCCAATGACATGTTTTGAATCGGTGAAGGGAAAAGGGCCAGCCAGTCCTTGTGGTCCTACCTCTGCATGCACCCCTACCTAAAAAGCCCTCATATTAAAGGATAACGGATCACAGATGGACATAACAGCAGTTAACTGCCCTGTGTAGATCAAATTCCCCAAGCCTGGATGTCCGTTACGTGTAAGTTAATCACTTTGGTCATGGCCGGAATGACACATTTATACCTGTGCTTCAAACCCAAGCCCTTCTGGTGATAATCCGGAGCAGATCATCTCTGTGCTGACCTGCTGCTAAGCTGCCTCGGCTCATACATAATTCTGGCCCTTATAATTCTGCAGCGTACCCCAGCCTCTAGAGTGGCTGTAGTGACACCTAGTGGCCGAATCTCCAGATCTTGAACGATTCCTGACGTTGATGTACTCCGCAGGTTTGACATGCAGACTCAAAACTCGGCTTCAAGCTATCGTGTCATAAAAAATCTAAGCACATTTCAATAAAAGTGACTGAAAACAAAATGGGTTCTAATATGGGGACGTAGATGGGTAAATTTTCTCCACCCCGTTCCTACGGAGGCACCAGCACCCCCTGCAGGCAGTAAGGTGACAACACCGCTCACCTCTGATGTACAGGAAGCTGTGGAAGTAGGGCATGGTGACGCAGCTGTACACCGAATCACGCCGGTAGGACAGTTCATCATCTGTGTCAAACCTGTCAAAGTCTTCCTCACTGTCCTCGTACTGGGGGGGGGATGAACAAAATGACAGTATTTTCAAATAACCCTCTGAAAATTTACAGCTTTTCATGCACAAAGCACAAACATGGAATGAAAACGTACAATGCTATTCGCATCCTCCTGAGATGCACGGGGAAGAATATTCATTGTGATTTTTCTTGTTACTTTACATAAGTTAATCATAGGGGACAGTTAAAGGGAAGAAGCACACGCCTACACATGTGACGTCATCTCAAAGCCCTAACTGTCCTCTCTGAGGAACAACAGGACCTAACAGAGTGCCTTGCATAGCATGAGGGACATAGGCAAAGATGTTATGTTCTCTATGGAGAAGAAAAACAATTCGCTGGAACTCAGGAAGGTACAATGAGTGAAAGGTTTTTCTATGGAAGCTAGGGGTGCAGTAGGGGGGAATGGGTACCCTGGTAGATTTGGGGGGGGGGTCAGCATTTTACAGGGGCACTTGAACACATTACACATGTGAGTGGGGCCCCAAGGTGACATTGTGTCAGGGGGCCCAGAATTTCTAAGTATGCACCTATGGTGTACTAGAGCAGTGTTTCTCAATCCGGTCCTTGAGGACCAACAGATGGTCCATGTTTTTGCTCTTACCCTGCTCCATACCAGACAGTCCACATTTTTGCTCGCTCTCAATCTCCCTACCAGTTTACCAGTTGCAGGCAGGGAAGAAAACGATGACTATCTGCGGGGTCCCCAAAGACCAGATTTGGAAACACTGTACCCAAGTAATAACAACGTAATAGCAGTTTAAGTAATGAGTAGGAGGACCCAAAGCAGGCATGATGAAGGGCAGAAGTGGCCCTAGGCTTACAGAGGACTGGGCTCCCTCTGAGCTGAAGCGGTATGCCCCAGAGCTGTTGTAGGTGTCCAGGGAGCAGCGGTAATCGAGGGACCACTGTCCGCTGCGCGGGTTCGAGAACGCCATGCTGCCGCTGGACAGGATGGCGCCCTCATCATAGTCGTCCCGCTCGAAATCGGAGTCCTCGTCGGGCGGGATGAGCTCTTCTGAGTCCTCCCTGTAGGGGACGGTGTGGCAGGCCTGGGAGCCGGGCGGTGGCAGCTGAGGGGGCGCCACTGAGTCGTTGGCATACGGATCCTCCTCGGAGGAGTCGTCACTGGTGCGGATACCGCTAGTGCGCTGGCCGTCCGAGTGACCATGCTCGCTGGGGTTGGGCGACTCCTTGAAGGGGTCGTCGTCGGCGCCGAAGCCCTCATCCACCTCGTCCTCCTCCTCCCCTTGCCGCCCCGCCTGACACCGGAGGGCCGGCTTGCTGTCGCCCAGCGAGCTCTCGATGTTGCGCACGCACTCGTCGATCTCGTCGAAGTTCAGCGACTGCAGGAACTCCTGCGCGGCGCGACAGGCCTCGTCCTCCAGCCGCCGCAGCTCCGCGTCGCGCAGCCGCTGAAGCCGCTGCAGCGACGCCTCCGTCAGCGACAGTTCATGCCGCTCTTTGCGCCGCTGCAACTCCTGGATCTCCCGCTCCAGGCGCAGGATCTCCTCCACCTGCGACGTGTCCTGGGGCCGCGCCTCCCACTCTGCCTCCTCTGCCCGGGAGGCCGGCTCTGCCACCCGCTGCGCCTCCTCCACCTGGGTTGGGGGGCATAACACAGCTGTTATTAAAGTGCTAATAACCCAGCAAATTTAGTTACTGGCCAAAAAACGTCACAGAGGCTAAAACAATTCAGTAATTATTATTTACAAACAAGCTTTCCTTGTTGTAATATAGTAGAAACAAGTTACTCAAGGTTCTCACCTCTCGAGCGAGTTGCTCGGCCTCCAACCTTTGCTTCTCCCTAGAATAAAAAAAAAAAAGGTGGGGGGCATTAGAGGGGCCACAACTCTGTCATTAGCCAATCATATGTTATGAGTCTTTGAGTGATAGGTATGGGGACACTCCGGGGCCAATCAGCTTTGAGATGAGGTCAATGTCCCCTGTGAGCCCTGCCCTTATATAGACGCTTGGAATTCCTGCCTGTTCAAAAGACGATTTCTGGCTACTGGGCATTTTTGTGATGCTGACTGTTGCAAGCACCGTTTCAAAATCCTCAGAGGAAACATTTCGACGCGGCGGGAATGGAATATTTAACGGCACTTTAAATTTGAAAAGAACACCCACGGCACCCAAACGATACCCTCTGTGGGATTCTCCCAGAAAGGACTGGGAATGTTCGCCGTTAGCCGTATGGAGCAAAGCCCGAGGAAAGACACCTGATCTTTCAATTATGGAGCGTTGAAAAAAATTGCTCACAGAAATCCCCACTTGTGTATAAAAGGATTTAGTGTACATTAAATGTTAACAAAGGCTTTCTGGCCATAAAATTCAATTCCAAGAGTCATACATTATCTGATATGCTTTAGCTATCTTGAGAATAATTCAGGAATATTTTACTTATTCAAAGCAGAGCGGATGACGAGGGGGGGGGGGGGTCACTACCTCTTGGCCTCTTCGATCCTGTGCCGCTGCTCCTCCTCCTCCCTTTTCTTCCTCTCCTGCAACTGGCAGTAGGTTCGGCGGGCCAGACGGCCCCTCTGCTGCTTCTGGAAGGTGAGGGCCGCCCAGCGGAGGAGCAGGAACCGCCTCCTCCAATAAAAAGCCCGGTAGTTCTTCTGGATGACCACGATGCTGTGGAGCAGCCGCCGGTACTGCTTCCTGTGGCGGGGTGGCCCATGGCACGGCGGTCAGGGTGAGGAATGGCTACGGACTGGCGGTGGGCGTTACCGCTAAGGCTAAGGCTAACTACCAGGCATGAAACTTTCACCCGTGGCCCCAACGCTGACCCTACGAGAGGGCCCCCGGGGCTGGAGAGGCCCCACATTGGTCAAGCGGGTGTGGCAGGACAGCACCACGCTGGCGTAACATTCAACGGTGCCTGTGTGCATATCCATGATGGGACAAAATGAGTGGATTTGCCCTGCACCTCTGCTGAATTAACTATGCCCTTTCGATCATGGCGAGGCAAGGGTCTTATCACAGACAGTGGTACCTAAAAGCCAAATGGGGAGGAGGACAGGAAGTGAGCTATCCCAGGGTCTGGATTTTAAAGACAGACATCCAATCAAAATAAAGATGACAGGCTGAGGACATGACGGCAGCGTTAATTGCAACTTTGGGATGATTTGCCTCATGGATCTTGTTTATTTGATGATATTAAGTCGTTGGCAGGCTAGAATGCAGTCTGCTATTGATGTGTATGGGTCACAATCCTGATTTATATGATCCGCGATACAGGATTATGAAAAAATGATTTATATGTTGATCGTTTAATGTGCTGGGATTGGAATTCGGTGAGAATATCGCAGAGGATAGAAGGTGTCAGTAAATCACCCACAAAGCCAGGGCTGAGATTACACACCCGGCAGTGACTCCCACCCCCCACCACCCGCTTCCTCATCCTCCACCCTGTCTGGGCCAAAAAGGGCCATCAAGCCTCTTGGGGGGGCCAGGGAAGAGAAGGAGGACATACCGTGCCACGTAGCCCATAACGTGCGCCTGGATCATCATGGCGGCCCGTAGCACCTCCACCTCCCTCTGCTTTTCCAGCTTGTTCTCCAGCGACTCCCGGAGGAACACCTGCAGGATTGGGGTGCAACCCAAAGCAGGGTAGCAGTTTAGCTACCAAAGCCCAAGCATGGGGTGGGTGGGAGCCTGGGGCTGGCAAAGCCAGCCAATGGGGTTGCGGTTCAGTCAATCTTACACGAAGGTTCTCAGTCTCTGAGGAGAACACCTCACCACCAGCGACCCAAACCTACCAAGCTTCCGGAAGCTTCTGCCTCTGCTGTTCAAAACAGTGCTAATAGCCATTATTATGCTGCGGTTCTCAATCAGCACGCTTTACTGTGAAGGAACCCTGCTGTGTCTCACTGATGGCATTACTGATGGACTCCTTTGCACTGGCCGGGCTAAGCGGATTTGGGCTTCTCAGTAAAGATATGCAGGATTATCTCCTGGATTTAGCTAAGGATGTAAATGTTGGGGGGGAGGGGCTTTTGCGGATTTTCCTTCCCGTTTTGAACAGTCAGGGAGATGCCCGCAGGCTTGAATGGGCAAACGAATGCCCATTATGCCCCTTTAGCTAATGAAAATAACAATGATATCTATTTTATTATGCAGAGATTGTCTTCAATCCGCAGGAATCGATAGCCATTTCCCATGCCGAAATGGTTTTTAAGTGTTTAATGGTCTTTGACCGTAAATCCGGAGAAGAGACAAAAAAACACAATGAATGTGATATTCATTCTGTGAAGGGCTGGGAGTGTGCCATTGTACTGCTACTCGGGGAGGGGGGCTTTTCATCATCGCCCCATAACTTTGGGGAAATTAAGTTTGCCCATAAAATTCTAAAGACAAAGCATGCAACATGCGAGCCCGTGGATCCACATTGGTAATGCGGCATAAATCTCATCCTGCGTGACAAGGCGGGGGGGGGGCTCTTAGGAAAAAGGGCGGCGATTGATTTAAAACCACGGGGGGTTTCTGAAGCTGCTGTCACCTCCAGCTGCGGTGCACGGCCACTGTGGGCCTGTTGGGGGGGGGGGGGACATCTGTCAATTTTCATTAGGGGTCACTGAGACGGAAACTCTCTGGAAGAAAAGGCGGATCACAGAGGGACCATAAAGGTGACAGAAGTGAAATGGTGGAGAACAATGGGGGCCACACAGAGGAAGCCTATTTGCCAGGCTAACGTCACCCACGACACCGACGGGGCACTGCTGGGGGCTGTGACCCACCGGGGGCTGTGACGGATTGCTACTGTGGGCTGTGACCCACTGCGGCCTGTGACCCACCAGGGGCTGTGACTGCACGCTCACCTCTTGCGCTATCCCCTGGCAAATCGCCCCCTAAGCCGCTCACGTTAATTTAGCGCGTCGCCGTGATTGTCCACCACGGACAGTTAATAAACCAGCTGCCACACATCCTGCAACCGCAGTCAGCATCCTAATCTCCCTGCCTATCAGGTTATCCTACCTTCAAATCCATTCATTTGAAATATTTTGATATAGTTGTCTTTGAGGCCTTCTTGGAACCCGGATCATGCAAGCCTGCCGGGGAGGGGGCGTGGCTTGGCTGCCGGCTCTCGTTGCCATGACGCTCACCTTAGTCTTGCCCAGCTGCCACTCGGCGCCGCCGCCATCGTAGGTGTGGAGCAGCGCGGCACACCTCCCTCTGGGCTGCTCCGGCAGGGACATGTGCCTCATTAGCACCCCGTATCTGTTTGAGGAGGGAGGGAGAGGCGGAGTTCTTTGTTAAACTCCCAGCAGGAACAGAACACGGTGACTCTGGGAGGGACTGACACGTTTGACATGGAGGGATAGGGGCACTAAGTGACCTGATTGGTCCTTGACCGCGAATGGGTGCTGGAATAATATCACCAATACAATAAACAGGCTAAATCAATACTCCACCCTATATTGGGGCCAGAAGGTTGCTGGGTCAGATCTAATGCTTAGCATAATAGTCACACGTCCATTTCACCCTTGAGCAAAGCCCTTAAGCCACTCCCCCCCCCCAAAAAAAAAAATGCTGGGGTGCCAGATAAATGACTGACCCTGCGTCAAGACCCCCAAACTTCACAAAGGAGAGCATCATGGGATACGTTAAATGAACATTTGCAGTGTACCAAATAAAGCTTCATTCAAGCAAATAAAGCTTCATTCAAGATTTAACTTCACCCACTGGTCATTGATTTGATCCTCTTCTAGGATGCCTTAAACCCTTATCTGTAGGACATCCCATAATTATGTGCTTACTGTTCCAGATCAGGGAAATAAAATGTGTTTGTTTATTGTCTACTGGGTCAGGTGGGGGGGGTGGACACATTAGGATTCCCAGCGGTCTGACTGCCTTGCTGGGAACATTTTTTTAATCTTGTGCCTAATTGCACCAGCAATCTCATCTGCGATCACAGTTTGTCCTGAATCAACATCGCAGCTCTGTGTATATTGATCGAGCTCAACTGTGAGGAGGGCTTTATAAAAATTTTACTGAATGGAAAATTACAAATATCATCACAAACAATCAGGAGCTTTTATGCGGCATCACCAGCATCTGTTGATGTTTGCTCCCTCCACAGTCCTGCAGTTTTCCATTACTACATGCCTGCTCACTATGACCACACTTCCTCCCACTGGGCCATTATCCTGCTCCATGTGACCACACTACTCCTCCACGTGACCATGTTCCTGCTCAATGTGACCACACTACTCTTCCAAGTGACCATGTTCCCGCTCCATGTGACCACACTTCCTCCCACTGGGCCATTATCCTGCTCCATGTGACCACACTACTCCTCCACGTGACCATGTTCCTGCTCAATGTGACCACACTACTCTTCCAAGTGACCATGTTCCCGCTCCATGTGACCACACTTCCTCCCACTGGGCCATTATCCTGCTCCATGCGACCACACTACTCATCCACGTGAACATGTTCCTGCTCCATGTGACCACACTACTCATCCACGTGAACGTGTTCCTGCTCCATGTGACCACACTACTCCTCCACGTGACCATGTTCCTGCTCCATGTGACCACACTACTCCTCCACGTGGCCATGTTCCTGCTCCATGTGACCACACTACTCCTCCAAGTGACCATGTTCCTGCTCAATGTGACCAACCTACTCTTCCAAGTGACCATGTTCCCGCTCCATGTGACCACTGCTCACCTGGCACAGAAATCCTGGAAGGGTCTCCTGACAGGAAAACCGGCCCGGCGGATGCGAACTGTCTCCAGCATGCCAGAGTACCTGAGCTGGTTCAGCACCACCGTCTGTTCAAACTGGTCAGGCATCTGGAAAAAAGACAGTTCACAAGTTCACAAACAAGGCTGCAGTTCACATTAAGCAGGAAGAAAAACCTAGATCCCAATAGTGAAGCTTCTTCCACATGCAAAATTGATTTCTGATACTTTAAGACCACAGGATCTTCTATAAAATAGCTCACTCTCTGCCCACAAATGAAATCCTTTATGTGCCATTTGCACAAGTATAGGTAGAATGAAATGCTTCTCCTCATCAATGCCTTACTCTCCATGAGACACACGTGCATCTTACCAATCTGTCACAGTCCAGGGTCAGCCAGAGTCTATAGCCCCTGCAGTTGGGGGTTGAACAGCTTTGCTCAAGGACCCAACAGACATGTGACTAATCTGCCAAGGCTGGGATGTGAACTGGCAACCATGCGATCACAGGCAGAGCAGATTAGCCCCCTGAGCCACTGAGCGCCCCCTGAATGTGTTTGGGCATCCAGCTCTTAGGCCCCATATTGACTAAATCTGTCATGCAAGTTCAGGGCCTATGGCTTCACGGCTCTTAAACATGCAGATGAGTGACGCAACAATGTGCGCGACAGGGGCTCTTGTGATGCCACAGGCCCATACAGTGACAGCACGACCCCGGAGGGGGTGGGCAGGGTCGCGTAATTAAGAGCGGACCAAGTTGGGCAGCCCAAAAGGTCCCTTCAACAGAGACCTTTGGCAGGGGGCTTGCTGACGTAAGTATCGCCCGTGGCTCTGAAGGTCCATTCAGTCCACAGGGCCAAAGACACCAAGAGCGCCGAATTCCTCTGCTGCCAAGGCCAACGGTAACGATGCCCCCCCCCACCCCCACCCCACAGCCGGGGGCACAAAGACAAGGCGCTGGAGCCCCGAAGGTGGCCGTCTCAAAGGAGCTCATTCTTCTGCTTTTTGGGGTGCTCTCAGTCTGTGACCCTGGTGGGCGTCTCTCCAGAAGTAAAACCCCATCTCTGACGCTTAACCTCCCATCACCTCCCCCCACCACCGCCACCACTACTTAAAGTCGAGATTTCCGAAGTCCATTTAACGTGAAGACCGCTTGATGGCCGTACTGCAGGGCCTGAGCAGCGGGACAATATTTCCATGTTTGTAGTCTGCATAAGGAAGGGGATCCACAATACTGTGTGGGAGTTGGTCTTCTGGTAGGAAATCGGAGGGGCTTTGGCTGTTGGATGAGAAGCCCTTTAGGACAGAGCGCCAAGCTGCCCTCTGTTACGACCACCGCATAATATAACATGAGATGAAATTTATTAATCCCACAAAGCAAATTTTTGGTGTTATAGAAGGAGTTGCCAGGCTAGACAGGATCAGACAATACACACAACATAAGAGCAGAATGACATAAATATATACATACAAACAATGTACTGTGTACAACCAATTGAATGGCAGCCATAGCGTAAGACCTGCGATTCCACATACAGTAATAACTTTGTGTGAGACATGCACAACAACATGGCGCGCAACAGTATGGAACGACGACACAGCACACAAGGAAGTGCAGGTGTGTGTGCGAGTGTCCGCAGAGAGCAGGAAGTGCAGGTGTGTGTGCGAGTGTCCGCAGAGAGCAGGAAGTGCAGGTGTGTGTGCGAGTGTCCGCAGAGAGCAGGAAGCGCAGGTGTGTGTGCGAGTGTCCGCAGAGAGCAGGAAGTGCAGGTGTGTGTGCGAGTGTCCGCAGAGAGCAGGAAGTG